>CP125975.1:569178584-569751424 GCA_030063025.1 Avena longiglumis
GCAAGGCACTTTTAGTTAACCATTCCGTTGTAGTTGACACTTACTAGTCGTACAATTAGCATGAGATAACCCAAACCCAAAGCTTGTTGGTACCTTTATTTAGCCATTCCGCTAGAAGTTGCAATACTTACTAGTCAGTACAATGGTCGCAAGCGACAAACCAAACAAGCAATTGTGGGCGATTATTTAGCCATTCCATTATAGTGAAGCTGATTACTAGTCATTATAAAGTCAAATTTATAGCACTACTTTAGTTATAGTTGTCTATGATCGAGATATCAGGCTCCAAGTCGTCCATAACCGGACACGACTTTCGAAAGTTTTAACCGCCGGTGCACAAATAGCAACACACTCGATCAACCTTGGAAAACCAAATCAAAACCCAACGAGGCCTTCACGACAAAGCAATCACAGGATTCGTAAATATTTCAGGGGCCACCCTTGAGTACACCCGCAACGGTTAGCTGACTTCGAGACGGACCCGAGGTTTGTGGGGCAGAAGCGATCGGGAACCCAAAACTGGGCTTGTCGATACCGCGTAACAAGGTCACAATTCCTAAACAAGACAAAGCAGCTCCTCGCACAATCGTAAATAAAGCGTAGCATGGCATAAGTACAGGATAGTAAATAAAACCTCAAACTAGTTTGTGGCCCCAAGAAATAAGAATGAATCATGCTCGCCTCGGGGGTCCCATAATCCTCCGGATGTGGATAGCGATAAATCAAGGAACAGTATCAAGCACTCGGGTCCCACGGACACAAGTGGACGGTTAACAACCAAATAACATCTATTGCCCACATTGCCTCTGCTACTTACTTCAATTTTAGTTGTTAAACAAGAATTAAAGTGAACGATAAATAAAGCCATGATCATCTCCAACATCAAACATGCGGCATTACTCCAACAATCGTGGTACTTGACGACACGCAACAGAGCAAGCGATCACGATGCGCAAGTCCAACTATCTACCAAACAACAGTAATAGGATGTGTCCAAGGCAATATAAGGTCATGCGGGATATCACGGGTACGAAAACTAGAGCATCGCAACACAGAAAGCAATAGATCAACAGGAGGGAATAAATACTATAAAAGTAAGATAGGTAGAAAGGGGGAGATGCTCGCCTGAAAACGTTGTCGAAGGTTCAACCGAAGTTCGGGTCGACACTCGCATCAACTCAACGGCCTTATCCGCGAAGAAGCAAAACACTAGAAGAAACACCGGATGCACTATTTAATACTACGGCAAAAGATCGGGCATGATGCATGTATGATGCATGGCATGGTAATATGCGGTGCAATTAGGTCATATTAAGCGAAACCGGGGTTCCGACAATTAATTATATTGTTCATGTTGTTTAGATGCCCCCAATTTGAAGGTTGTCTTAACATGGCAAAATAAGTTACCGGTTCGCTACACAAATTTAAATGAGGCCAATATAAGGCTAGATTTGCCCGCATATGGGCCCCATATTTAATTAGAGGTGAATCGGCATAAGGCCCCCAACCACACAAATATGCATGCGAGTATGACAATTTAATATGCAACAGGTTTTATGTTTATCATTTATAAAAATAGGGGTTCGGATAAGGGTCACACATTAGGGGGTCTTGACGAACTTGAGGTTCCGGGGTTCGGGGTCGGTCTCAGGGTCCAGGGTTCGACGGTTCGGTCTCGGCGGGAATGTTCTCGAACAACGGGGCAGATCTTGTCGTGCTTCAGGTTCGGGTGCGGTTCTCGGCGAACTGGTCGGTTCCCTGTCGGAGGTCTTGGCGCTTCGGATCGGTCTTCGGTTCGGGGCCTCAGGGTCTTGGGGTTCGCGTCCGTGTGGCGGTCTTGTTGTTCCGTGTAGGCGTTCTCGAGGTCGATGGCGAACTTGTCCGGTACCGGGGTTCGGGTCCGGGAAGGAGTACTTGTCGCGGGGTCTCGCCATCGGATCCTTGGGAGGTCATGGCGTCCACGAGGCGATCTTGGCGTTCACCGAGAGGGATTCGTGGTTCGGTCTTGACGTCGCGAGGAAGATCTTGAGGTACCCATGGTTCGTTGTCATCATTCTCGGGCGACGGTCGAGTCCGCCAAGGCGGGCCTGTTTGGTCACACGGTGAACATTCTCAGGCGTGCTCTGTGCTTGGTGCAGAGGTCCTGGTCGCAGGAGGGCGCGGCGGCCTCATGCTTGCGGGACCATGGAAGCCGCTGCAGAAGAGGCCGGGCCTTGGTGGAGGGTGAGGTCGCCGAGGCGGGCGAGTGCGTGGTCGCCATGCTGGAGAAGAGGCGAAGAGCCTGCCGGGCGAGGTGGGCAGAGGCGGCGGCCGCCACGAGGCGGCGAGGCAGGCCGAGCGCTGGCGCCACAAGCGTGAGGAGGCCGCGGCTCACGAGGAAGGTGGGAGGGAGGTGCGCGGTGGGGCGAGAGGGCCCGACGAGGGGGCGCGAAGGAGAGAGCGGCGAACGGAGGAGAGGCCGACGGCGGCGCTGGAGGCGGTGCGAAGTCGCCGGGCGCGGGTGGCAGAGGTATTCTCGACGGCGCCGGCGGCGAGAGCGGGAAAGGAGGAGGTGCTGGGCGAGGGGGCCACGGGGCGGAGGACGGCGACGCCCGGCGAGGGAGCGAAAGGCGCGGAGGAGGTTGCTCGGAGGCGGACGCGGCCATGGTGGCATGGAGGCGCGGAGGCGGGCGGCGGGCACAGGTGAAGGAGGCGGGTGCCGGGAAGTGGAGAGACCACGGCGGCGCAGGTCGAGGAAGGGCCTGGCACCGGGAGGAGGAGAGGCGGGGTCAGCTAGGCGGCGGGCGGCGGGACGCAGGCGGAGGAGGCGGATGGGGCGAGGGAGGTCGTCGTCGGGCGAGGAGAGGGAAGAAGGCGAGGTCGGGGAATGTGGCGGTGGCTGGAGGCCGAGGGGAGGCGGCGGTGGAAGGTGAGGAGGCGCTGGCGGGAGGCCATGGGAGACCAAGGAGAATCCACGAGGGCGGAGGACGGAGGCCATGGGGAGTGGGGTCATGGGGCTGTGGAGGGAGAGGTGGTCAGGTGTGGTGTGAGGAAGAGAGGAGAGAGAGAGAGAAAGGGGATTGGTGAGGTGGCGGTGGGTAGGGATTGGGGAGAGGGTGAGTTGTGAGTGGTGGGTAGGATAGGTTTGGGTGGTTTTAGGAATTAGAGGGGGCTGGTTTAGGTGGACCGATTTATACCGGGGGTGGTCGACTGGGTCGAATCGGCCCGTTCGACTGCCCCACTAAAAATAATTGAATAATTTATTTATTTCAAATAGACTTTTGCAAACCGATAGCAAAAAAAACAAAATAATCCGGTGACCCGGGTTTTGCGTTTGAGTAAAGACGGGGCGTTTAGAAAACAAAAACAGGCTTTTCAAAAATAGTTTTATGCGAGCCGATGCAAGATGATGACGATGCTCAAATGCAATGTGGCATGATGACATGAGCATGCGGTCATGATGATGCAATGCACAAAAACAACGCGATTTTCTAGTAGTGGTTTTAGCGGGATGCCACAATTCGACACCACTAACAATGGATCTCGCCCTCGAGATCCGCCTCATGGTACCGGAAGGAAGGTCGGCGATCTGCGTCTTCTCGCTTCATGTAGCTCCTCGCGACACCACTAACAAGAGGTCGTTGTCCGTGATCGTCGAGAGAACACTCCGGAAACAAAAGGTCGAAGGTAGAGGTATCAACAAATAAAGCCACCTCTAGCTTCCGTGGACGGAGTAAAATTGCATCGATCCACCATTCAATATACAAAGCAAATGATAAGAGTAGTGGTATGGTCGCGACTCCATCCCGCACTCAAAGCATTACTCTGTACACGAACAGATGGGTTATGCAACCAACCCTCAGGATTCAGACTGAAGATCTCGACAAGCGAGGTTCGGAAACAAAGGAGTGATGCAGACTCTGCATCGGATCTGGCGTAGAGGATTTCGTCGTGTCGGAAAACACCGGAAGGCACAAACAAGGAACAAAGAATGGTACCACAGTAGACGAACTCCTCAGGCGGCATGAACACCGGATGGTAGAACACCGTTATCAGAGAAGGAAGCGAAACCCTGAAGGTACGACGGAACCCAACCACGAGAAATCCTGGACTCGAAGAAAAAGACGAGAGCGGATTCAAAACACGTAGAGGTAAGAGGAGAATAGCAGAGGGGTAAGGAATAAAAATCAGACCTAATCAGAACTATCCAACCGATTTTGCAAAAATAGTTTTGACACTCTCATGCCGTTAGCTAGGTTATCCTACAGTGGACTTGTGGGTATCGCAATCGCCGAGCTCGATACCACTCAGAACACCTCGACCGGACCTATGCAAGTTTTAGCGAAACCCGCCAAACCCGCATAGAAACGATTCAAAGGTGCTCACCAGCACTTTCGTATGGTGGAAAACGAAGTAATAACATTACACAACAGTCCTCGATGGGACCCACAGAACAGATATTTATACAACACGACTCCATGAGTCAAGAATACAGATATGCGGTACAAAGATCCAAATCACCTTGAAAATGATACAGCGTCCGACTACGGACAAGATGCAAATGGGGCTAAGAGACCTGAAGAATAACCAATGGCGTCCATAACCCTGCCCAGGCCAAGCCGGAAGGGTAACCCTGCTAACGACGTCGAGCTCAAAACCTGCTAAAACAAAAGGGGTGCCGACAAAGGGCAAAGGAAAAAGAGGAGCGTCAGTACTGAGGCCAGTACACGGTGAGGCTAGAATTCGGCGGTCCTCGCCTACATAGGTATGGTGGACTAGCCTACATAGGTATGGCGGTGGAAGGTGAGGAGGCGGGCGCCGGCGGGGAGGCGCGCCGGCGCGGGAGACAGGCGAGAGAACGGGCGACGAGGGCGGAGGACGGAGGGGCCGCGGGGAGTGGGGTCGGGCGTGGGGCCAGGTGGACAGGGAGAGGTGGCTGGGTGGGTGTGGTGTGAGGAAGAGAGGGAGAGAGAGGGAAAAGGGGGGATTGGTGAGGTGGCAGGGTGGGTAGGGATTGGGGGAGAGGGTGAGGTGGCGAGTTGTGAGTGGTGGGTAGGATAGGTTTGGGTGGTTTTAGGAATTAGAGGGGGCTGGTTTAGGTGGACCGATTTATACCGGGGGTGGTCGACTGGGTCGAATCGGCCCGTTCGACTGCCCCACTAAAAATAATTGAATAATTTATTTATTTCAAACAGACTTTTGCAAACCGATAGCAAACAAAACAAAATAATCCGGTGACCCGGGTTTTGCGTTTGAGTAAAGACGGGGCGTTTAGAAAACAAAAACAGGCTTTTCAAAAATAGTTTTATGCGAGCCGATGCAAGATGATGACGATGCTCAAATGCAATGTGGCATGATGACATGAGCATGCGTTCATGATGATGCAATGCACAAAAACGCGATTTTCTAGTAGTGGTTTTAGCGGGATGCCACAGTCAAGGCCTCTACCTTGGCTTTGAGAGCCCTCTTCTGTGAACAAAGTCTCTCAATCACCACCTGCTGATGCTCAAGCTCGAAGTCCTTGGCTTCTAGTTCTGCAGTCATGTCTCGAATCCTCTTGTTCCTATCTTGGACTCTCTTCTCTTGACTCTTGAAATTTCTATCCTGACTCTCAAACTTGGCCTCCATTTCCTTGACTATTTCATCTTGCTCCGCGAAGAGCTTGTCCTTCTCACAAAGCTGCACCTGGAGTTCGTCATTGCTGAGCATGACGTTGGTCCTATCAGTATCTAGGTGCCTAAGAAGAACCTCTAAGTCCTGGAGGTATAGACGAATCGGCTCTGCTGTCTCTCTAGAAGTATCCTCGAAGTCAATGGCTTCACCATCCTCATCACGTCTACCGAAGGCGTGGAAGTGAGTACCTCTAATCTCCCGAGAGTGTCTCCCTAACAAGCGTCCAAGCAAATCCTGCATGACTACCTCTAGGCCTCTCTCCTTGTCATCATGCATGAGCTTGAAGGTGATGGCCTCCGTGGCTGGCTCAGTCTGGCGTCCTGGCTGGGTAACCTTGAAACCCCAAAGTTCCTTCCTCTCGAACTTGGTAAGGGGAAGCATCATGATGGTAGGAAGTGGGAGATTGAGCAAACTAGTGAGCTCAATAAGACGAGTGCCAAAACGAGTTCCCTTGAACTCTTCAGCCGTGCTGATAGTAACGTTAGGCATCTATTTTATAAGATAGAAAAAGTTAGAATCAACATACATAGAGATGAATCACAAGACAAGGTATCACAGACATATTAAAACACACAAGTCATGGCATACATAAATCCATTACAAGCATCCAAGGTTCAACTTATTTTAGACAACATTTTGGAAAATAAAAAATGATAAGTGTGGTGGTCCAACTAACGAGGTACGTTACAATTCCATCTCACTTGCCAAGTTGGCTAACAGGGCATCTCTAGAGTCCATGATGTCATTTCTTAAACGTTGGTTGGTAGCCTCTAACTCTTGGGTATGCTTCTTTTCTTCCCTAAGGTCATTCTGGGTGTTGAGCATTCTGCACTTGATTCTATCACCAAGCTCTTTGATGGCCTTCCAAGCTGCATCCTTTGCTGAATCAAAGAATGTGGTGTGCATCACTGAGTTGGTGACCATGCAGAATCCTGATTCCTTGTGGTTGTCTTCCTTGTTTTTATACAAGTGAAGTTGCACCCACCAGTACTCAATTCCTTCATCCATCACAGGAAAACGTTTGTACACAGCTGCACCATGTATTCCCATGGCAACCATGAGGTCCTTGAGAGCCTTGGGGAATTCTGTCTCACATTCCAAAGTCATAGTCATGAGTGGTCCCTTCCTCACGGCTTCGTTGATGGAGTTCATCTACAAATAGAGATGAGAAATAAGATTAGAAAAGTTTACGAGAAGAAAAAGACAAGTGTGGAAGTTATTGAAAATTTTCCTTAGTGGTTTCCAATCCTAGGGTCATAATCCTACAGGCAACACAGTGCTCTGATACCATCTGTAAGATCCCTCCCTTTATAAAGGTAAGGATCCCTGTGATTGCAATGCTAGTCCCTGGATCAATGCTAGCATCCACAGTTTAAGATGAAGTACACAGAAACAAAGGTCATTATTACATATCATTCCAGAGACAAACATAGTCTTTTACAAACTCCATGGCCACATGCCTAATACAAGAGTTCAATATATAATAAGATAAATAAGTCTTCATCTTCATGTGCCACAGGCAAGCATGTTGAGTGTAGACTCATAACCCCTAATCATCATCAGAATAACCTGCAACATCACAAGTTATAGCCACAGTGGGTCAATACATTGGAATAGTATTGGCAAGTGATACCTTAGTAGAATATTAGTAGTCTATATACTATATGCATTTTGGCTAAGTGTAGCTTAGGCTTGCTTTGCTCAAAATAGGTTTTACCTATCAGTTGAAAACACTAAGTTTTTCTTTGACAAAAACTTTCCCAAGGAACCACCAATAGAAATTGGTGAACCTTCACCCTTGTTCAACCACAAGTTTTTACTTAGAAATTGGGATGAGGATATTCTTTATAGCTTCCATGTCTTGATGCTCAAGTTGTCCAATACCAAGGACATGGATAAGTACTTAGATTCTTCCATCTGTAGAGGTTGTGCACTTTCCCCACAAGACTTGATTTTCACCAAGACAGGACCTTTCAGAAGCCTTCCCTTAGACCAAATGGACGCGCTCCAACCTATCATCCCACTACCACCAACTGTCCAAATGGCTAAGTTATTGCAACCGATATGATCCAGGCAGAGCCCATAATGCCATGTGGCTGCACTAGAAGCTTCTTAACATTTGGCATCTCAAATCCCTTTGTTCCTGGGTGGCTTTCCACAAGTGAGATACACAAGGTAAACCATAGAAATGGGCCTTGTGTAACCACTCAACACAAACCATTCTTTCCCTTTCACCCAGGTGTTTCATTTGCTTAGTTGTTTTATTAAGCAAAAATTCAAGTCCAAAGACTTAGAAATATTTTCTCATAGCATGAATATATAACCACCCTTGGTTGCTACTAGCTAGGCTAAGCATGGCATTGATAAGCATCTTAACTTAGAAATTTCTAGCAATTCTACCACTACTAGGATTTCCCAAGCATAGCATATAGATCAAAATATTCATGCAAGTCTAGCAAAATATTTCTAGTGCATAGTTGAAAAACATAGGAATAAAATCATGAAGCACCACTTGCCTTGGTAGTTTGGGGAGTAGCAACAATCTTCACAATCACAATCACTATTTGCACCAAAATCTACACATAAAATAATGGCACAAAATCACATAATATATACAAGCAAAAATATATGAATGCATGCATGTAAAATGCCATGTGATGATTTTCTACACCAAACAAGACAAGTGCACAGTACTGAGTCTTAAACAAGTTCAAAACTTGCCAAGTAAATCTTACTTGAACAACATAACAATTTTCAAATAATTACTATATACAATTTATGCCTACATTTGTTTCTGCAAAAACAACCATTTTTACAGAGGCAAAACATTAAACACATTGCATAAATGGAAAGGATTTTCTCTCCTGATTCCAATGATATAAAATTTGTCAAATTTGAACGTGGGAATCAAAAGTTATGAATTTTACAAATTTAAACATCTAATAGATTTAAATTCTATTTTTAAAACAAAGGACTGGCCACGCGGCGCTCTCTGATTGGTTGATACCGTTTCGCACCGGATCACACACGCGAGCCGTTAGATCTAACTTAATCTGCACGGCCCAAATCTATTCAGATCGCTTCGCTGGTGTTTAATTCTAATCGCCGGATCTAGATCCCACGGCACGGATCAAATGACCACAGACGGCGCTAAGAAGCGATTCAGATCACGCTGGAGGAGTGGAGGTGGTTACCGTGTTCGCGAGGCTGCAGTGAAGCTCAAGGCGGTCGAGGGAGGGACAGGGGTGCTCGGATCTGGCTGCTATTGCTCGCCGGAGTGGAGCCTGTCGTCGGGCAAGCTCTAGCATCGTCGGGGGCGAGGTTCTGGTGCGCTCTAAGACAAACCAGAGACGCTAGATGTGCACAAGCTGTAACAAGTGAGTATCCAGAAGAGAGGAAGGGGTGGTCGGGAACTACCAGGAGGGGTCGCCGGAGTTGTGCTGAGCTTCGGTTGCTTCTAGAGGTGGATGGTGACGGCGCTCTAGGGTGATACAGAGAAAAAGAAAGGCATGAGAAGATGCAAGAACATGTTGATCATGCTCGCATGAAACAGAGCAGTGCGGACGGTGCTCACTGAATCGGTGCCGGAGGTCGCCGTGTTGCGGGGTTCGAGCTCGATTGGCGCACCGTGGTGGCGGAGTGGTGGAGCTAGGTGAGGGAAATGCTCATGTGCGAGGGGGGTTAAATAGCCGGAGGGGCGGCGATTACGCTACGCATCAATGGAAATAACGCGGCAAAGGATCGTGGCGTAACGACGGAGCGCCTCGGCCGCGCGTTGATTGAGGACGATGATGACGGGGCATGGTGGGTCTGCCGTCATGGTTTGCACGCGTGCCGTGAGAAACAGAGAAGAAAGAGGTACCCCGGGTGGGCTGCTTCGTCTGATGGGCTGGATTGGTGGCGCCTGGCCCAGTTGGGTTTTTAAACCTTTTTTTTCTAATTTGATTTTCTAGAATCAATTTCAAATGAATTTAAAAGCATTTGAATTTCAAATCTTTCTGGCCTTTTATAATATGAATCTTGTATAAATTTGAGTATTCAACCATGCTGCCTTGCTGGAATTGCATGGTCCTTTGAAGATTTTTAAAATAACAGTGCCTTAGCACATGGTTTGATGAAGATTTAAAAATGGTTTTAAAACCATATTTGTTTTGGAAAATTTTTGTCCAAAGCTTGGAACTCATCCAACCAATCCTATGAATTCAAGCAATGGTTTTTAAAACAAATATTCTCTCTGTTGAGAGTGGCATTAGATCATAGCTTGCTCACATAAAATAATAGCACTTAGTGCTTCTAGTTTCTAGAATTGAGTTTGAAATTGTCCCCTAAATGATATGCATGCATGAATGATATGCAATCTTTGAAAACATGATTTTAGGGATGTTACAATATAAAACCATTCCTCTTGTTTGCCTCTGCCACAACGAGAAAAGAACGCACACCTTTACTGAACTCGTCAGAGATTCGGTCAGTGTACATCCATTGCCATCTCATCTGCATTATATAAGTTCATCAAACAAAATCAAGATGCTAAGAGTAGTACTAGTCTAAAAATAAAAGAACACATCGTATACATCAAACAACTATGCACTGATTTAAAAGGGGTTGCGGCATGCTGGGGCCGACCTGAGCCCGTTTAGTCCTGAATGGTGTCTCCAACCGGAACTAAAGGACACTCCAACTGGGACTAAAAGTGGGTGATGACACTATATGTTGTGAGTGGAGACACTATGCCAGTGAGTGGCGACACTGTTTCAGTGGGTGGCGACACTATGACAAGGGTGAGTGTCGACATTATGTCGTGAGTGTCAACACTATGTTGTGCTGCTTAATCTATAAATCGGCTTCCTTGTGAACTATTAACTGCAAGGAAGATCGTGTGCGAGACCAGGGACACCACTACGGCGGAGCTTCTCGAAGATGTCGTAGGACCTCGTCCTCAGACATCTTCGAGGAGCTCGCCATAGAGGCACTCCCTAATATGTGAAATTAGTTAGCTCCACCATCATACTGATTTGACTAGAAAAGATATGAACTGAAAGATGGTGTGCGAGAGCAGGGACACCACTACGACAGAGCTTCTCGAAGATGTCTTAGGATGCCTCGTCCTCAGACATCTTAGAGGAGCTCGCCATAGAGGCACTCCCTAATTTAATTTGGTAGCTCCTCGGCGTGTTCATGTTTTTTTTCTTACTTGCTTAACTGGCCGATGATTAACTAAAATGCTAGGGCGCCACTATATATATGTGCCTTCATAGTTTTGGTACTTATTTTTGTTGCAATGGATTTGGTGACGACAGGTAGAAGAAAGAAGAATATTTTGTTGCTCAATGGTGACATGATGCACTGTGAACCGTCTGAATTTCAAAACTACGTGCCAAACCAAGATATGTAGATAGGATGAACTCATTTATCTATGTGCTTTGATGAATCAAATAAATTTCGAGAACTATATGTGCCAAATTAACCAGATATATAGAGATAGAATCCACACAAACCTATCCATTTGTAGAGCATGAAATGAGCTAAAACAAGCAATGAAAGATGAAATGATGAAGTTGCTAACCTCTTAGGACCCTTGATAGATGTGGAGCCAAAAAATCTTCACAAATCTTGAGAAAAATTGGGAAGAACTCGAGCTTGAGAGGAGAAATTTGAGAGAGATGCTTGTGTGAGCTTGAAATGACTCGGGCTGGGAAGGGGAAGAAGATATAGTCGGGGACTTTAGTCCCGGTTTGAGAAACAAACCGGGGCTAAAGGTCCACGCATCTGCTCCTTTCCAGCACCAGACCCTTTAGCCCCGGTTTGTTAAACGAACCGGGACTAAAGGTCCCCTACGAACCGGGACTAATGTCTTCTGGGGCCTGCGGCCGTTTCTAGCCGTTGGGACCAGGGCATTAGTCCCGGTTTATACCAGAACCAGGATTAATGCTCTGGACCAAAGGTCCGTTTTCTACTAGTGGTTGCTTGCTCAGTTTGTCATGGTCTGTAAGGACTTCAACTGCTCTATGTGGAGTTTTATTTACCTGATGTCATATGTTGAGATTGCAATCCTCTAGTTCTCCCCTAGGTTTGTTTTGAGTTAGTTCTTCCCTAATTTTTCTTTGTGCTGTTTTTTTTTTGGATTGCCTAGGAATCTCCTCATTGTAGAAGACAAGTACTTGCTGATTTTAGAGTAACTATCTATTCTGGCTTCTGACTATCCAAGTGAAGATATCACTCTTCTTTTTTTTGTCTTTTTTCTCTCTTGTTTGTTCTGGCTGATTAAGGAGCTGACTGTTAGGATCCTGCTGGTTGAAATGAAAGCGGCCAAGGATATTGTCATGACAATATTGTAGTGTAGCTCATCGTAATCAAATCTAAATTAATTATCTAACTATGCATGTTGTAGCTTAGTTCTCTATGTATGGTTGCATTGTGCCCCACTGCCCCACCAAGACCAAACCCTGCTATCTATGTTTGTTGTTGACTCTGAAGTTTACTGTTTGTCTAGTGTGTATCGAACTCTAATTCCTCTTTCTAGGGATTAAATGAAATTGGCCGCCCTGTGTCCCACTTGATCGATAAGAACTATCTATTTATCTGTATATTGCAAGTAGAATTAGATTGATTGGTGAGATGCATAAATGTTGAAAGATTGGTTAGTGCTTGTTCGGTTTTATGATCTGTAAGGACTTCAACTACAGTGAGATTGCAATTCTCCAGTTCTACACTAGTACTTTCTTTCGAGGAGTTTTTCTCTAGTTTTTTGCTTATGTTGTTTCCTGTGGCCTCAATCCTCATTGCAGAAGGCAAGAAGACCATGCTATATAGTCTGGTCTGGCTTCTGACTGTCAGTGAAGATATCACTCTTCTTTCTCTGTCTTTTTTCTTTCCTTTTTCTTTGGTTTGACGTAGGGGAGTTTTGGCTGGGCTGAAAGGCATTGGTATGAATTGTGAATTATTTGCCCGCCTCCGCTTGAGTGTGATTCCAAGCATAGAGACATGCTATACAGTGCTACCTAACTGAATCCGTTAATATGTGTGCTAGGCTCCTGCTGGTTGAAGTGAAAGCGGCCAAGGAAATTATCATGGAGATTTAGTAGTGTGTCTCATGATAACCAAATGTAAATTAATTATGTATCTATGCAGGTTATAGCTTAGCTCTCTATGAATGGTTGCATGTGTGCCTCAGAAAAATAAGCCTGCTATCAATGTTTGTTGTTCGCTTTGCAGTTCACTGCTCTGTTCAGTGCGTATCAAACTCTAGTTTCCCTTTCTAGGTCTTAAATGCAATTGGGTGTCATGTGTTCCCTTTGATCGAAAAAGAACTCCCATCTATTTATACCTATATTGCAAGCACAACGGGGTTGATTGGGTGGCACCTGTATTTTCTATTTTCTGAGCTACATGAATGTCAAAATGGGTTTCTACTTGCTTTGGTTTATGTTATGACCGTAAGGACTTCGGCTACTCTATATGGTGTTCTATTTTACCTGATGTCCTTTGTTGAGACTGGAATCCTCTAGTATTCCCTTGTTTTTTTATCAGTACTTTATTTATTTATATGTTCGTAAGGGAGTTCTTCCATAGTTTAGAAGTTTTTTCCCTGAATCAGCCATCTTTTATGCTGTTTCTTTTGGACTGTATAAATTCGAGGGAGATCCTCATTGTAGAAGACAGTTTTCTGCCTCTTCTGACTTCTTGCTTTGGAAGTAAAAGATACTATCATTCTTCTGTTTTCTTCTTCATTCATGTAAGTTAGCCAAGTGGTGTTCAAGGCAATGGCTTTCATTTCGCAGTGGTGCTACGGCTGCTGAAGCGCGAGGAGAAAGGTGGAAGGCACGATAGAAAATGTGTTGTTGCTGGCTAAGGTGCTACTACAGGTGCAGGGCTCATGGCGTGCGTAGAGGCATTGACTAGCTCTTTTTCAGTTGTTTTTCTTTCTCTTAGATGCTCTGTTTCCTGATAAGTTGATCTGGGTACTTTGGTTGTAATCTTTGTTTGCGCCTGATCATGAATGTTTGCTTGTAAAATGTTCAGCAGCACTATGTAGCTGGTAATCCCAGCAAGACCTGGGCTCACGTAATCTTGCCTCGATAATTAAGGTAGTGGTATGAATCTCGAATCAATTTCTCTCGCCTCTGCTTGCTTGGATGTGGTTTCCAAACAGAGCTTCGACAGTATTACAGCGGTCATGCTTTTCAGACATGTATGCTGCAATGCTATCGAACTGAATCTGTCAAGAAAAGTTACCTGATCCTGGAGGTCTGCACATATTATTACAAGCCCTGTCAAGAAAAGTTACAGCTGCAGCAGTACACCTTTCATGAAATAGGCTTATCGAAGTCTTGTTCTGAGTTAGGTTTAGGAGGCTATATTTGGATGTCAAGGGGCCAGCCAGAGAACACAACACTGCAACCCTGGTAACTCCTTTGGTTTCTTGATACCTAAAGCATACTTCTAGTGGCCAAACCTTCTGCTGCCTTTCCCTTGTATCTTTGGTGTTCCCTTTCTATGACTGGTCCAACTACCACGAGCGAATGAAGTATGCCCCAGGACAGACTTTTGTAATTTCTCTCTCTTTTTTACTGCCTGCTCCCGAATTATGCATGAACCACACACCAGGTCTGCGCTAGTTCAGTCAAGACTGCCCAATATCTGAACCCATAAGAGTCAGGACTTATATGACTGAAAGTTATGGATTTGTTTTTTAATACAGTACAGAAAATTATGGGTTTTGTCTTTCTAGACTTGTAGTAATCATGTAATCGAGGGACAGATAGTGCGCCACCACACATCGGTTCCATCCATGAGAAAATCTTCCGTGGCCAAGATGCAGGTTCAAGCGTCCTTACCAGGCAGGCGAGTTTGAAGCGATCAACACACATCATAGATGGACGTTTCAGCATCAGGTGATGTCCGTGTAGATGGATTGCCACACCAGGACCAGGTGCAAAAATCTGTAGGTTTTGCTGCTACGTCTCCCTAAAAAGAATGATGCTACACCTAGCGAGGACAGCAGCTAATTTATGCTTGTAGTCGCAACGTACGCCCCACGACCTGTGGATTTTGTTGCCGCGCCACGCTACACGTCCTGGAGTGATGTCGAACTGAATCTTTTAGCATGATCGCAACCAACCATATTCTGTTTTTTTTTTTCGAAAAGAGGAAAAACCACGGTCTCTACATCGGTTGATGCACACAACTTTTATTAAAAATTTATCCAACATCCAACCATATTCTGCTGAATTTAGAAACTCAACAAGTTTGGTGCAAACGCAGGACGGAGCACTGAATCGGCATATACGCATATGATATACGTACACGACGTCTTATCCATATTATTATTATTATTACACGTAAAAAGCCAGAGATAACATAAAATGGGGAAAGCTGGTAGAAATTCTTGAAAAAAAAGAAATCTAATCCGTTACAAAATATTTACAAGTTCTTTCCAAGTCATAACGCTTCTGATCTCTTCAAACTTCACAACTTTTTGGCGCATTTGAAACTTATCGACTGACTTTTTTTTGGACGTTGCTATATAGCAACCGGTCTGAGAATGTTAGAATCTGGCGGACGATCCGAGTCCGATAGTTAGATCAAATAAAAAACAAAACTTCAAAATATTTTCTAGGTCAAACCTATTGTCCGAATTAAGATCCGTTTTCACTGTTAGGCTAGTCGTGACGAGATCTTCAAAACTAGATCTCATGTTAGTATGTTCTGATAACTTTTTTTTGGACTAAAAGTTATCTATCCATAACACGTAAGTTAGAAGTAAGTTATCCACCCAATAACATATAAGTTATCCATCACTTTAAAATTTACCCATGAATCACATGCTCAGGATGAGAAACTTTTTATGTTTATCCACAAGTTACCCATCGGTAACACAAGAGTTATCCAGACTTTAACATATAAGTTACTCATCAAATAACATGTAAATTATTCACCACTATAAAATTTTATCCATAGATAGAATAAAAAAAAGTTATTCTAACGGTTTGGCCTCGTCGTCGGTTGTCACTCTCACAACATACGAAGTACTCAACCTCGAAAGACTAACGTGTCAAACATCAAACATATTTTTTTTAAAGGAACTAAATCTAATCTTATTTTGCATGGGATATAAATAAATATGGTCTTATGCTCATCCACCATGTAACCAGTAATCTAGCGACTCGACTTTGTCTTCCGTCACCGGTACCGCGAAATACGGGTGGCAAAACCTCGAAGGGTGTTAGGTTATCGAGCCTTAATCGTGTCGACGCTAACGCATTAATGATAATAAAGTCTCAGTGCCCTAATAACTAGGTTATGATGTTTCAATTAAATTTGCTCAATACGTATGCGAGAACACCTCTACCAACATGTTTATATGGTGGATAACTTATATGTTAGTGGGTTGATAACTTACATATTATGATATGGATAACTCATGTGTTTAGGGTGGATAACTTTTTGCTCCGATTTTTTTTTCTCGAAACATATCAACATGGGATCTAGTTTTGAAGATCTCGTCGCGACTAGTTCAACGGTGAAAACGGATCTTAAATCGGACAAACGGTTTGCTCTACAAGACATTTTAAATTTTTGGTTTGATTCTAAACTAACTGACCGCGCGTGTTCACACTTTCTGCAAGGTTTGGACAAATAGCAACCGGTCTGAGAATAGATTTCCCCTTTTTTTAACGGAAAAACTTCTCGACTGCCTGCTGGCTATTATTATGGAAAACGCTTCTAGGCCCCGGACGATCGCGAGCGTCGCGTTCTCCTCATTGAGAGCGCGCCACGCGTCTATCTTCGTGGCAGACGCGAGAGAAAGCGGGTCCCACCCCTAACCTTATCCTTTCTCTCGTTCTTCTTCCTCTATACGTTTCCTCGGGCAGTTTCTTCTCTCCCGTAAACCCTTCGGTTACAGCCGGTGTATGCACATATCCTTCCTACTGCTGGAAACAAACGGGCTCTCTCGCTGACGCACCATCGTCGTTCTTCTACTGCCACCACGACGCAGCCGCGAGGCCGCTGTACCTCCCCCATCTCCCATATCCTCTCACCTTCCCCTTCCACCTGCAACCAAATCCCCCACTTCCACACGTGCCCTGCACCGGTGCTTGTAACAAACGCCAACTGCCGCTGCTACAAATGTTGGAAAATGCTGCTATATAAATGATTCTCTTCTGCTACAAGGGATAGGCTGGAGGCCACGATGCTTGCTGCCACCGGCCACCGCGCTTGCTGCCACCACCGACCGGCCACCGCGCTTGCTGCCACCACCGACCGACCATTGTGCTTGCTGCCATCGACCACCGCGCTTGCTACCATCGGCAAGGACGGCCGCTGCCACCACCACGATTGCTACCACCGGCCACCGTGCTTGCTACCACCGAAAACGGCGCTTGCTGCCACCGGCCACCGCGCTTGCTACCATCGGCAAGGGCGGTCGTTGCCACCACCGCGCTTGCTACCACCGGCAACGAGGCTTGCTTCCACTGGCCACCGTGCTTGCTACCACCGGAAATGGCGCTTGTTGCCACCGGCCACCGCGCTTGTTTCCACTGGCGACGACGGTTTCTACCACCGGACACCGTTCTTGGTACCACCGGCCACCGCGCTTGCTACCACCGACCACCGTTCTTGCCACAATCGGCTGCGGCGGTTGTGACCACAACATCGACGGTGTCAGGTGCTGCAACGAGCGGCGGACGGCGGGCTGCGCTCCGACGAGATCCGACGAGAGCCTCACCAGAGCTCCTAGCAATGAGCAGTGGAATGACATGCATGGTGCGTCGCTCGGGGTTGGTGTGTGTGTGCGTTAGAGTGGTGGAAGTGGTTTTTCTGTTGCCTCGTCCTAGTAGTCGTTCTTGTCGCTCGTTGATCCGGGTCCTGGACAGTGGGACGGGGCACCGACCCAATATCCCATCTACCATTATCCATCCTACCTAGTTAACTAGTAACTAGCCAACCTCTGGGATGGCAGATCAGCGTAAGGTTGGTGAGAGGGACATTTCCGCTTTCCCCTCCCGCGTCCTAGGTGCTCCTACGTCGCCGCCGATTTTCCAAGATCCCGTCGTCCCCGCCCACACCTCGGCCCGGCCCGGTGTTCCCCATCATCCGCTGATCTCCCACGGGCACCGGGGACGCCTCCGCCGCGGTGAGTTCTTCAATCCGCCCGTTTCCCGTTGATTTCTATTGGTGGAGCCGCCATTGATTCGGGTTTTCTATAGATGAGTTCGGCCATGAGCGGGAGCTAGAGGTTTCTACTCGAGGATTTGTCCTCGTCGGATGATTCCGACATCGACGAGTTGATTCTCGACGATGTCGTCGAGCAAGCCATGGCTATGAAGAGGCAGCACGGGTCAGTACCTGGACGCATCACCGTCCCGTGAAATCGTGCCGCCGGCCATGAAGCCTTGATGCAAGATTATTTCGCCGAGGTACACACGTATCCGCCATCCCTCTTTCGTAGAAGGCACCGAATGAGGTGAGAATTATTTGTCAAAATAGTGGAAGCTTGTGAAGCCAATTTTCGGTACTTCACTCACCAGAGGAATAGTGCCGGCACATTAGGATTCAACCTATACTAAAAAATCTCGGCTGCCATGCGGGAGATAGCATATGGTATTCTAGACAATTATGCCGATGAGTATCTTCGCATTGGTGAAGATACAACCATCCTCTAGGTGCGGATGTTTGCGAATACAATCATCCGTGTATTTGGTCCGGAGTACCTTTGATCTCCCAATGAAGTGGAGAAGCTCCGGCTTGCAACTATAAAGTGAATGGCCATGACTGCACAATGGACTACTATCTTGCCGACGGCATCTACCCATCTTGGGCAATATTTGTGAAGACCATTCCTTTACCCAAAACAAAAAAAGAAGTTGAGTTCGCAAAGGCACATGAAGCTTGCCAAAAGGATATAGAGAGAGCTTTTGGTGCTTTGCTAGCTAGGTTTGCTATTGTTCGTGGCCCAGCTCGCTTTTGGGATAAGAAAAGTCTCATAGACATCATTAAAGCTTGTGTCATTCTTCACAACATTATCATTAAAGATGAAAGAGACATGAACTTGGAATTTTCTTTGACACTGTTGGCAGCCGAGTGAGGCCAGAAAGGAACCAAGATCACATCCAAGCATTCCTTGAGACATAATTAAGCGCTCTTTTTTTTTCTATCTCGAGGACATGTTCAAACATGGCTTGCCGTATCGGATGCCAAGTTAGATTCAGCGCACGCGCTTGACTTGGATGTAGCTGGATATGTCAACGCATGGGCAAACAGGTCAAGAGTTGATCATACAGTCATACTAGAATTATACTCAAACCATCTTCAGTGCTCAACTAGCAGCCTCAGGGGTCGACGGCTCGTCATCGTTGAGTACTCCCTTGGATCCAAATTAATGGACTTGGATTTGTCTAGATTCAGATATATCTAACACTAAAACATGTCTATATACACTGAAATCTAGACAAATTCGAGTCGTTTAATTTGGATATGAGGGAGTAATAGAGTTAGTGTTGGTTGAATTATTCAGAAAAGGAGCCAGGGGCCAGGGAGGGGATATGGAACAAAATAAATCATGACCAATTCAGAGCGGCAAGTGGTTAGTAGGCTCGACGACTGTTGGGCGCTGCTACTCCGGCCAACGCCGCGACGTCCGTTCGATTTCATTGTATGCATTCAGTCATCACGCGCGTATACAGGCTGTCGAAGAGGCGCGCGAGCAGCTAGCGGCTAGTTGTTGCAACCAAAACAAGAGCTGACATATTTTCTTAGTACAGTACAAAAATTGAACTGTTGCTGTCCGTGTACGTACCTTCTCCGAATCTATACTTTCATTAGTAGAATCAACTGATCGTTCAAGTTCGTTTGCGCAAAAAGTCTTCTCGTTTTGTTAACTGAACCTGCAAGAGAATGGAAGGTGTAAAAGGAACAGCTCAACTGCTCGAGACAAATTCAGACGATCGAGAAGACAGGAGGCTATGCATGCAACACCTCGACAATGATCAGCGCGGCTAGCTCCCACAATAATGTCAAACACACGCTACTACTCCGTACTAATCTGCAGGCAGGGTACGTCCATTTCATTTACCGCCGCCACTTCGCACACTTTGATTGACTGACGCCGTCGCGCGCGAACTCGTCCATTCCATTTCCATCCACCTCTTAAAAACGCCCAGCTAGCCCCCCCACGTCCCGCCATAACGGACTCGGCTCGGCACGCCACGATCGTACAGACAGGAACACTCGACGCTCAGCGCCATGAGCAGCGCCGTGGGCGTCGTCCTCGCCTACGCCGCGCTCGCCGTGGCCGCGCTGCGGCTGGCTCTGTCGTACCGATCGGCGATCTACGCGCTGCGCCGGCTGTGGCGGTGGGGCGACGAGCTGGCGCAGGCGTACCAGTACCACGAGGTGCCGCGCCGACTCTGCGTCGACGGGGGCGCTGAGAGGGAGGACAACCCTCTGTTCGCCAAGGCCGCGGCGTACGTGTCCTCGCTGCCCTCGCTCGAGGACGCCGATACCGCCTCCCTGCTCTCGTCATCGAGTAAAAAGACCAATGGCGGCTTCTCGCTCCACCTCGGCCCGGGCCACACCGCGCGGGACGCATTCCAGGGCGCGGGCCTCACGTGGACCTACCGCCGCGACAACGACGCAGAGAACAACGAGGCGCTGGTGCTGCGCGTGCGGCGGCACGACCGCGCCCGCGTGCTGCGGCCCTACCTGCAGCACGTGGAGTCCGTGGCGGACGAGATGGAGCAGAGGCGGCGCGAGCTTCGGCTGTACGCGAACGCCGGGGGCGTGGACGCGCCGCGGTGGGCGTCGGCGCCGTTCACGCACCCGGCCACGCTCGACACGGTGGCCATGGACCCGGACCTCAAGGCCCGCGTGCGCGCCGACCTCGAGGCCTTCGCCAAGGGCCGCGCCTACTACCACCGCCTCGGCCGCGTCTGGCGCCGGAGCTACCTCCTCCACGGCCCGCCCGGCACCGGCAAGTCCACCTTCGCGGCGGCCATGGCGCGCTTCCTCGGCTACGACGTGTACGACGTCGACCTGTCCCGCGCGACGGGCGACCTCCGCGCGCTGCTCATGCGCACCACCCCGCGCTCCCTCATCCTCGTCGAGGACCTCGACCGGCACCTGCTCCTTCACAAGGGCGACAACGCGGAGGCCAGGGTGCTGAGCTTCATGGACGGCGTGGCGTCCTGCTGCGGCGAGGAGCGCGTGATGGTGTTCACGATGCGCGGCGGCGGCGGCGGCAAGGAATCCCTGGGCGCGGCGATGGCGCGGCCGGGGAGGCTGGACGTGCACATCCCGTTCGCGCTCTGCGACTTCGAGGCCTTCAAGGCGCTGGCCGGGAGCTACCTGGGGATCCAGGACCACAAGCTGTACCCGCAGCTGGAGGAGGGCTTCGCTGCCGCGGGCGACCGCCGCCGCTTCAGCCCCGCCGAGCTGGGCGAGATCATGCTCGCCAACCGCGCGTCCCCGAGCCGAGCGCTCCGCACCGTCATCACCAAGCTCCAGCAGCACGTGTCCGGTGAATCGCCCAGGCCGCCGCCGGTGCGGCTGCCGCACAGGCGGATCACGAGCTGGTCAGGTGGGGCCGGGCAGTGGGATCAGCATGCCGTCGCGGAGGAGGAGACGGCCCCGGGGTCCGCTGGAGGCGGGTTGTTCGGGAAGGACGCTGCGCCGATGAGGGAGTTCAAGAAGCTGTACGGGCTGATCAAGACCAAGGGCCGGAGGGACGGCGCCGGCGTCGTGTCCTTGGAGGAAGACGAGGCGCGACCGCCGATTCCGGCGGCGATCGGGCGTGTGTCGAGCGGCAACAACGACAGGGAGCGGTGATTTTGCTTAGGCGATTGTAGGTTCAGTATGGCACAGTAGTACAGTACACGTCCAGCAAGAACACTTTTTTTTTTCTTTCTCTTTTTTCACACGATGCACCACAGTACATGAAGAGGCAGTCGACCAAATTTACGTAGTAGTAGTTGGAAAACGAGGCCCAGTGTGATGTAGTAGAAAACAGAGTAGGTTCTTGACATGTGTAGTACCACATTTACAGTGCGGGAGAAAGAGGAGTTCTTGAAAGTTCCAGACCTGTACCCTGGCTTCAACGCCCAACGCCCAACTCCCAGACGCCACGCTGCCCGTCTCCCAACACGTACACGACGACGGGAGCAGCGACACTCGTCAGAGAAATCAAAGCCTCCGCTGCCGATGGCGACCCGCACCGCCCTAGTCCAAGCAATCAATTGGCTCGTGCAGTCTCCAGCTCGCGCCCATCGATCGCGTCCATGCATTTCCACCATAAAACCTTTGCCGGCTGGTCCCTCCCCTCGGGCCTCGGCACGCCTTCCGGCCGGCCGCCTCCCACCCGGCAGCACCGTCAATGCTCCAACCAAATATCTCTGCTGCGGTGGCTGACGGTAGTGAAGGACGTATCGGCTCCGATGACCAGTATGGGTGTTAGAGCATCTCCACTCCTTAGGTGAAACCAGACCGAAATCCGGACCAAACTTTAGCCGGGAAAACAAGTTTTCGGCCTGGATACATCGAGTTTTCCACTCGTGTACCAAGACTGAGTTTTCGGGATGCCCGTTTTGCTTAAATTCGGCTCAAATTCGTCTAGATTTCGGCATAGTTCGGCGACCCGGCGCCGAACCACCGCACTTCGGCTTCGTTATCTGCAGGTACAGCTGGACGAGCGAGGCGAGGATTTCCAAGTGCTCTTCACCTTCGGCGACCTCGGCGCTCTCCTCCTCCAGCAGTACAGCGAGTATCTCCTCGTCGTCGGAGTCCATGGCCGAACCGGCCAAATGACGAACACTCGGCGGGCATGGTGGTGGGAGGACGCAGCGAAGCAGAGCTACGCCGAAGTTCGGGCGACGAAAGCGGCGACGGAAAGTGCGGCGGAGTGGGCGACAACTACGGCTAGCGTATCTAGAGGCGTGGCATGTCAGTCTCGGCGTGGATGAGCTCCGCCGGCGAAGTCATGGCGACAGAGACGCTGAGAGCTCTTCGCCACAGTCTGAACGAGTGGGCTGAGTGGGAATGGGACCGTCTCGCCGATAGAGCTGGCCTACGCGTTCCCAGTGCGTACCCAGGAACCTGGGTTCGGCGTGGAAAGTCCGGATAAAATTCGCTCAAATCCGAACAAAACAGGTTCCTAGGTACGCAATTGGACCGATTTTCGGCGGACCTAAATTCGACATCCAGATTGGCGTTCTAGGTAGCCAAGTGGAGATGCTTAGTATTGCCGGTGCGTGTGTCGTGCGCAGTAGACCAGTTTGTATCATCTACTCCAGCTCCGTTGGAGATTTCTTCCGTTCGTTTACTCAACTGGAACGGTACGCAACATCCACACAAGAACGGCCCTTGAGTTCCACCATATCTACATGTGCTTCGTTGATCATGTTGCAGGCCTAATTCCTCTGTTCCTACCAATATTGGTATGCCATAGCCGAACAGGCTAAATGGATTTCAGGGGCGACTCATTTCCCCCCTCACATTCTCTCTCTTCGCTACAGTAGTTAGGATTTTCCCGCGCCGGACCGGGCCGATCCCGAGCCTCTCCGGCTTTGCCAGCCGGAGATGGCGGAGGAGAGGCGTCGGAAGTAGTTTAGGGTTGGTTTTGGGCTTTATGCCCGTAGTTTGGAGCGAGATTCGGATCATGGCCAGATCTGGATCTTAGGGTTCCGCCGCCACCGGTTTCCTCCTCTGGTCGGAGTTGCTTGTGGTGGTTCGAGCCGCTGTGTCCGCTAATAAGGCTGGGTGGTCCTCCGCTGCTGAGGTTCCACGGCCCTTTTCTTCCGTTCCTGGATGGCCGAGGTGGCGAGGAGGTGCGGTGTTCTGGGCGGTGAGCGGTGTCTTCCTCTCTCCTGGCCGGCCGTGGTGGCGAGGAGGAGAGATGGAGACTATGCTTCTTCTTCAGCGGTGCGAGGACGGTTCGTCGGCTTCTCTGGCTAGGGTGCCTTGGCGGCGTTTAAATGCCTTCAGGAGCCATGGCGGCTCTTTTGCAGGCGACGGTATCTGCGGTGTCCTTGGGTGGAGAAGTCCTCTGGAGCTTCTCTCCGGCATCTCCCTGGCGGCGGGTCTCGCCAGCTCGCCGGACTCAATGGCAGTAGGGCTGCCGCTCCTCTGATGCTTTGTTCCTCTAGCCGATTGCTTCCTGTGGCAAGGATGCTCGCCGGCGCCGGAGCTTCGTCGATCTAGAGGAGGATGAGGAAGAAGGACTTGATTGCTTTTTCAAGTTTCTTTTAGGGTCCTCAATGCAATTTCCTGAGCCTCTGTGTAATTTTTATTTTTTCTGGCCTTTTTTACTCCAGGGACTATTATGCAGCAATATATGTCGGGTGCAAAGCACCCGTTCAACTTTCAAAAAAAAAAAGAACAAGCTAAATGGAAGGACGTATACAAGTTTGCCGTAAACCAAAGATTACGTGAGCTATATAAAAGGCATACACGTCGTCAAGACCTAACAAGGGAGCTCCAGCAGCAAACAGAGGAACAATGATGGCCTGTGGACGCACGCTATGATATGCCTAGGTGGGTTCACATTGACAATGTTGGCTTTGATGGCCTGTGGACGCACGCTATGATATGCCTAGGTGGGTTCACATTGACAATGTTGGCTTTAATTCTTCTCGGTCCGTACGCGTTGCTCGTTAGGAAGACAAGGGCACATGAACATGGCAGTGTTGCTGGGTGTCAATTGACATGTAACTTTTGCCGCCTGGTTTCTTCTGAGAGGAGGAAGAAGAGGAACAGAATTGGGAATTTGGGCCACTCATCTGCCTTCCATCGTGTAGGATATGGAGAGCGATAAGCGGTGCCTGGTGGATCTACAGTAGCAGGGGCCTTGAGAGGCCTCCAATTCTACCAACTCTATTATGTAGGTATAGGTATCCATATGTAAACCTAAGGAAAATGTACTGTGTCATCATGAAAGACCAACCTTTGTATTCTCCAAGGATATATTCATGCTGCTCCAGCAAATGTTCACTTCCTACCAAATAATGTAAGGAAGAGGAGACATCTATCACTTTTGGGAGCAATTCTATTGCTTCAAATGGACACAAATATTGTTCAATGGGACTCAGACACTATATACTCAATTATTTTCTCATTTATACCAAATTCATTGGCATATGTTATATAATACATTACCAGAGTTCAATTATTCTTCTGCGACCAAATGGGCACTATGGCTGGCATCAATAGCCATCTCAATGATAAGGTCAGCCAAAATGAATGGATACCGCAGGACAATAAACTAAACGCAAACCCTACCGACTAAATAGCTATGTACAAACGGACATCCACGAGCACATTCTCTTACTAAGCCTCGAATAGCATTCTCTCCTCGACTTCTTTGTGGGGTTCCAAGACATGCCCGCACACCAATTCCAAGCGTCAATGCGTGATCCAGGGCAGGCAATTTATAGTGACAAGAATACTCTCTCTTTTCGACAGGTGGTCACCGGAATACTCCTTGCAGCACTAAAGGGTGCCTTACCATGTCAGGCTTCTTCGTTGTCCTCCTCTCTCCTGTCGACTATTTCTTCTTGAAAGTACAGTGCATTTAGTTCACCTTGCAGCTGCAAGTAATGCAGAAGACAAATCATACACAATAATCATCTTACATATGGTATTAATTTTCACACTTATTTGTTGTTCGATTCTCTAATTCGATGTACTTAAGGTACATTTGGCATAATGTGTATGTTGAGTAGGAGTCCGTTTACCACCCTCCCCTACCCTTTGTTAGAGACTAAACAATCGGGTACTTTGTTGCAGATGACTCGGTGCAAACAGTGGAGAAAGCTCATGAGAAATAGCTTGATACTGACCTGAACATGCTTGAGCTTTGATGCAATCAACTCGTCAGTTAAAGAAATCATTCTGCAAGAGGAAATTGTAAATTAAATAATAACAATTGCAAAATCTTAATTACCGACAAAGGAAAGCATCCTAGTCATGTTAAAATCTCGATTGGAGTATGCATTAAGCCTTAGAAAACGATCAACACAACATCACAGCTATGAATTTCAGATGAAAAATGTAGAAAGACGAAAGTTGTCTATTTTTTAGCTAGCAGCAACTAGTCAAAATGTCATGAGTGAGGTACATGAGGCGTCACATTGTAATTATAAAACATTAACCCGTCTCACTACCAAGTTGTGAGGCTGACAATTTGAACCACAGCACTTATAACCAAGACAGCCTCCTCACTCATCTCAAAGCAGTCAAGCATTGTGGAAAAGACTCTATGCAACAAAAGATAGCTACACACACTGTGCAAGTAGCTGGAAAAAAAACATAACAGTTGGGGGAGCATAGAGTGGAGAAGGCAGTGAGGTGTAGGTGGAAGCAAGCGGTAGAGGTACGTGGGCAATGTGAAACAAGTAGATACGAACCAGGAAGTATCCAAACTCCAACAGCTAGACGTGCATAAGATTGTCATGTGGCAACACAGTAACATTAAGCAAGGTGATAAATGTTGCAGTTGGGTTGGGCTGTAACTCTTGACACGGCACAGGCAGTCTAAGCAGGAAAAGCAGCTCACAGAATCAGGCAGCATTATAGGCACTAGTATCGCAAGATAGCAACCTGATATTGGCGATGACAAGCAAATAGGATTGAGCTGTATAAAAGAGAGGTTTTATGCAGGAATTTTAGTGTTTTGTTGTTTGCAATTGGAAGTGGAAAAATTTTCAAATACAAATTTCAAGTTTGAGAGGATGTGATTACCCCTTCCAATATCAATTGCCAAGTAATTGACCTACCTAGATTGTAATTCGAATATTTTATTGAGTAGTGTCCGTTCTCCCTCAGCACTACTTGTTTCAACCTGCCAAAAAAGGTCCACAAATTTATGAGTTAATATGTTCTTACAGTAGAAATTTCACTGCAATGAATATAAACACACCCATCTTATAAAGCTATTATGTGCAGCAGATACATGTGTGATGAACTTTGCATGTTGATTATATATATACTCCATATATTAACCAATGAAGCTGCTTACCCTTGTATCACCCTCCACAGTCTGAAATCTAGACTGCAGCCCTGGAGAAAATAAAATATTTTAACTATAGAAGGAGAAAATTGAAACTTTCAGTAGATACAGTGGAAAATTATTACCATCAGCATTCTCATTCTGTTGCAAGTTACTCATTAGGTTCGTGATGAGATCCTGGCAAAAGAAAATGGGATATGGTTTACCGTAAGACAAATATTTGTAACACACATGCATTAAGGGTATCATATTGGGTTACTTCCATACTTGCTGAAATGTGGTCTGCTGTACAAGGTTTTGGAGATGGGGAATCAAAACTGATGCAGATACTGAGCTGTCGCATAATTCCTTCCGTTGATGATTATTAGACTGCAAAACCAATGCATTAAGGCATAAAAAATAGAATTGAGAGAAAAGACATACGAAGGTGGTAAATATTCTGTGTTCAATAGCCATTGATGTAGTGAGTTACCAAAATCCAAAATAATTACAAATGTACTGGTCCAAAACTGGGACCTTCTACCCTTCTGTGCCTCATCAATCATTTAAAGAGACTAAATTCTTAATAAGCGGACATGTTAACAGCATGAGGGAGTACATAATAATGGTCTAAAAACATATTAAATGCAGAAAATCAAGATCCATATAAGCTCTACACAATCAACAAAAATGATATGCACCACCAGCATATGAACTAGCTTTGATATACATAATTCAAACATGGAAAATTTGTCCATTTTCAACATAGTTTCTACAGGCTTTAGAGTTCAGTTCTTGCATGCGACTAATCCAGAAATTCAGTACTGTAAACTGGATATCATCTTATACAGGTCATTCTCTAATGAGAGATACACAACTTGACAGTAAATATGATCAAAGAAAAGAGATGATGCCAATTAACTCTTTCAGAAATGTAATCGCACAGACTTTAAACCATCTCATTAAATCTAAACTTGTGTGGTTTAATTGAAAACTCAGAAAGAAAATTCAATAGTGTTACATCAAGGGAAAACAAACAATTTAGTGCAATAACACGTAATTCTAATAAGTAAAAAAATTGTTTCTACAAATGATAGGTTTAGTAGAGTTTAGACAACAAGAAAGCGTACCATTGACTTAGCCTTCACTGGCCAAGCACCAACACTGGCTGATTTTCTCAGTGCAGATCCCTGAGAACTCCCAGTATCAGTGGTAACTCATCTTGAGGTGCATATTTAAGTAGTGCAAGAGTGCAGTAGAGCTTTTCTGAACCATATTCTTACCTCCTGTGGTCTAGGTGAAATTTTGACCACTGGAATTTCCTGAACCTGTCAAGCAGATTTTATTTAGTTTTTCCTTGAAGTGGTCTTGTTCTGCTATGGAGCACTATCTACTGACATATATGCATTGCTTAACAGGTAACCCACCTTTGGCAGATCAACATTTTCGGATGTCACTGAAAATCTGCCTTTTATTTCCACCCTAGGCTTATCTCCCAAGGAGCCCACATATCCTGCATATAAAAGGCAGAAAATTGCATGCCTTTCAATGCAATCACTAGGGACTACAGTTGACAGGACTATTCTCTAAGGGTGTAGTTCACAATGCATACTGTAACACTAAATGTTAAGACGCGACTCCAAGTCTTTTCAACTACATTGACAAAAGTGTTGAAAATTTATGCAAGAACCATGGGGGTTTATCCTACTTCTAGAACACTGAATATGAGCAGAGAGCATTTTCAAAAACACAACACGTGATGTGCTGCAGTGTTAAGCTAATTTTAAAGCATGGCTATAGTTTTGCCTGTACATTGACAGATATGGTGCATAATTGTGTTAGAACAAAGGCTGCTTTACCGTACCTCCAGAAGAGCGAATAGGGGCAGACAGGCTATTTGCAGAAGCACGAGTTGAAAGTGACAGCGGACCACTGAGATCATCGATTCTTCCCGCATCATTCTTTTGTTTATTTGATACTGATTGACCTCCTGCATCCCTGAGATGAGGAAGACCAATCAAATGCAATTAAAACCGGTATGCTAACACAAACTAATAATGTAAAAGAACTTAAGCATTAAGGAAGAGCTCCACATAATATTTCCATCAAGTATTGGAAGTGGCATTTACTTAGGGGGTATAACTATATAAACACTTATGGTGGCTCCACATAATATCTAGTATGCTGGGGGATGGAACTTTAAGCTAATCAGCCCATAATGACTTTTAATGATATACAGTCAGATCACGCTCATACTCCATCAACATGTAAGGAAACTCCAAAAGGTGTTGAGTGCATGAATACACGGATATGCAAATTTCATCATCTGATAACCCAATTCTTTCGGAAAAATATTTGGTCAAGATCTATAAATAAGATCTACCAAAACTCCAAAGCTGAAACTGACGAACTAAACAACAGTCTACTAGAATATAAATAGATTAGTGCACTTTGTTTTCTATTTGGAGCGCATGAAATAGATCAAAAAGAATGGAACAAGTTCATGAAAATTGTTAAGCGTACCTATCAATAATAGGACCTCTTCCATTGACGGAACTATCAGCGGTAGGAGAATACAGAATCGAGCCGGAGAAAGTTCTTTGTTTTTGTTTTTGTCTAACTTCACTTTTACAATTTCCCGCCTCAGAACCATGCTTTGGTGTAGAGGATAATGAGTCATAATCTGATCCATCAACCTTCCTTCCAGAATCAGCATTGCCAAGGCCAGAAGTCAATTCCTCACTTGTTTCACGGTCATTTGCACCTGGATTTACTGTAGTGGCACAAGTTCGTTCACTGAAATATAAAAAAATACTATGAATATACTATTAAGTATTAACACTAAAGCAGGAAAGTAAAACAGCAATATGAATCAAGGTTTACTGATTCTCTTGTTATAAATCAAACATTGAACCTATAGAGTTGAATGAACGCTTGAATGTTACATACTGATTCGGCCAGCGGTTATTTCCGTTCAGAAGTGTCGATTTTCCAAAATGACTCTCAGAAGATGCATCCTGCCAATAGAGCATTTGAAGAGATATTGGTACAATTCTCTCTTGCATGTAAGAACACATTCGGTTATAACCCAACAGGGAATGCAAAAGAAATAAAATAAGGAATTACTGTAATAGTTAGTGAAAAACTACATGACAGTGAGAAAATAAGTTGCAGATCTTTGTCCTGTACAAAAGTAGTTCTAGCATGACAAGGGATAAATATATTTTTCAGATTCAGGCAGAGTAGCAGAAACACCTGTGGCATTTTACTGCCAGCTAAACATGTCCATGCTCTTCAAAGTAGACAAACGGTATAGCTTTTTAGTTTTTACTATGAAGATAGGAGCATATCATATCCCCTGTCCTTGATGCACTACAATTCTGTTTTAAACAAGCAAATATATAGACCGTTTCTATCATCACTACAGGACAGGTTTAAGGTCATTAATTTGAAATGGGATCAAATCAATCAAACCTTATCAACTTCAATTGTTCGAACATTATCATCATTCTCCTTTATTTCAGGTGGATCATCATCATGAATCTGCATAAGTTTGGGACTTACTTGTAAGGTTATATCATAATCACTTTCATCTCAAGAACGTAAAGTCATGTATCAACGAGGAAAATCTTAGTTATTGCTTTACCAGTAAAGCCTGAGCCTTTAGATCCTCAATATCAAAGTACCATGCACTGACACCTCGTTGGTACTCACTCTGTTGGGCAGGAATCAAACCATAAGAAAATCAGCTAAGTGGATTGAAAGACAGAACTGCATATATGCATTTCTTAAATAGCAAACTGCATATATAATGTTTAAAAAATTATGACACTATCATGCTGAATTCACCCCAAAAGTTTACAACACGGTGCTGTACAAGATCAGATTGCAGCAAAAACTCTACGGCAAGCAAAATCACCTTAATTTGCAAGTAGCCATGATATATCGGTGTAACTGAATAAAATGTTACTACTTAATTGTTTGCATGTGAAACAAGATAGGTCGTAGTCATGTTGGAATCTTTCAGTGAGTTCCAGTCAAATTAATTGGCCATACAAACGAATGTCTTAGCTCAAACACATTTTGGTTATCATCTTTGTTATATGAAAAGGAGTCAAATAATATACTGCACAAGTGATCAACTTCTAAAATTAGGTGCCCACAAGTCTTACTTTGTTTTTATAGATCCTAATAAAATGACCAATCGACCATAATATCTTGCCATTCAAGTTTGTGGAGTAAATAAACAAGTGTACTTTAATGGCTCAAATCGAAAAAAACTTCATCGAAAGCCTACAATAACATATAAGTTTTGATATCACAAACCATAGAAAGTGCTTCCTGTTCAGAAGAAGCCAAGTGTGCTGCGTCTTTTTGCTGGAAAAGAACAGTAATTTAGTGTGATATAATGATAACAATGCCAAGTAATAAAATGAGATATGACAAGAGTGAAACCTGGAGTGTCTTCACACGCTCCCATAGAGGGGGCAAATCAGTAATAATACTCTTAACAGTCAGCTGTGGGGCCTTTGTGTTCTTGAAAAACGAATGCTTTAGTAACTTTTCAGCTGTTGGCCTCTTAGTTTGATCCTTTACCAAGCACATGGCAACCATTTCCTTGAAAGACTGATTTAAGATGAAAAGCCTTCATTAGAAGGGTAAACATTGTAATCTAATATGTCTGTACTCTCCAAATAACTGACATGGCTTCCTAAGACAAATAGATATTTCTGTAAAAATATAACCAAAAGACACTCACTAGCCAAGAATTGGCTGAAAGGACCAGTATACTACCTTCGAAAATTTTCTATCACGGTCATAGTCAAGACCTGGTGGTGCATTTTGAAGGGTCATGAGAAGAACCTGCATAAAAAATGATAAACTGCAGTTAAACAAAATTTGTATATGTGAGGGTTGTCACCTTTGACAGTACCCTTGACTGCCCAGAAAAGTTTCTAACTTCATGGACAAGACCACCAAGCTTATGGTTAACTTTTACAATACTGTTGTCAGGCAAAGAAGGTATGCACATGTAGCAAAATGGTATTATTGGTGGCTTTTGGTACAACAGTAATATGATACAGCAAATGGTGAAAACATCATGTCTGCAAACTGCCAACAGAACAGCTCAGCGAAATTTTGAATATAAGAAAAGCTAGAGAAGAAAAGGAATTCTGAAGCAGCTCAGACACTTGTTTGCTAATACTTGCCTGCAAAATATAAAAGTATTTTAATTCACAAAAGTAACTTGTTACCTTCATAGGAGGATACTTAGAGAAGGGAGCATGGCCATGTGCAAGTTCCAATGCAGTTATTCCAAATGACCAAATATCAGCTCTGTGTAGGGGAAAAAATACTCATGAGCACACCTCAACTATAGAAAGCAGCCAAACACAATGACATGTAAAAGTATATAGAAATAAGACATAAAGAGTATCACAATTATAGAGTGGATAGATGAGAAGGATATCTGTAGGAAAGATTGTTAGCATGATTTCTTCAAACTACAGATAGCATTTCAACATTATTCATATAAACATAAAATTGAAAGACAATACTTGAGTGATCTCAGACGTACTAATGTCTTATGGTGCCAATGTACATAGCTTTTTCTGAAGTAAAAAAATGATAAGTCATCTCATGGACAACCAAACTAAGCATGATGCAACTAATGCATCAATGTATTCTAGACTATAGTAGCAAACATGACATGACTATGAGATTCAAAACATACTTGAAATTATAACCTGTTCCAGGCTGGAGAACTTCTGGAGCCATCCTAAACACCAAACAAAATAAGATAGCACGTCAAACATTTTCAAATTGTTAAATACTAATCGAGCATCTAGAAGAGAAATTTAGAAAAATATAGCTACCAGCACGGTGTTCCCACAAATGTATTCCTAGATCTTTGTCTATCACCTCTGTCAAACAAGCAAGCAGATACACCAAAGTCCCCAAGTTTCACTACACCAGGGCTATCGACAAGGATATTGCCCGCCTGTAAAATGTTATGTTGAGCAAAAGTTCTGATGACATTAGTGCAAATTAATCCTATGGAGTAATAGAATAAGCTAACCTTGACATCTCTGTGGATATGTCCTTGCCTATGGAGGTAATCTAGAGCCTTTAGTGTTTCTTTTAGAATGGAGCAGATAACAGGCTCCTCAAGGCCATCGGGGTATCCGACCTTCATTAGGTGTAAACATGAACCCTCTGCCATGAATGGCATTATGACCCAAAGGTTATGATCGACGACAAATGAGCAATACGCCTTGATGACATTGGGGTGATCTATCAAGCTCATTATCTGAGCCTCCTTCCGCACATCATCCTGCAGAGGATATAAATATATCAGATAGCATTGTGAGATGCTAAATACACTACATACTACAAACTTTGAGAAAGGGAACACCAAGAGGCAAGCAGAAAACATGGAAATCCATTCATTATGAGATGTAACTTTCAGTGGTAGGCATACAGTTTGGCGCTTCAGAAGCGAGCAAGCAGTATTACTCCTGGTGATCATGCCCGCTAAAGAATGTGCAGTTACGGTTTCTTTTGTAACGAAGACGCAATTTAGAAAAATACTGCATCCTACATTAAATTCGCCGCATCTACATGCCATCTACTCCCTCTGTTTCAAAATATAAGATGTTTTGGCTTTGTGAAAGGAGTGTACCTAGACCTCTTTTAGTGTGTAGATTCGCTCGAGTCTACACATTAAAAGAGGTCTAGATACACTCCTTTCATGAAGCTAAAACATCTTATATTATGAAACGGGGGGAGTAGGGGACACAACCGCACTGCGGCGGAGAATTGGAAGTGGCCTATGTTGAATTGTGAAATTTATAAAAAGCAACCAAAGCTTGCTGGTGCCTAAAAATACAGATAAGAGTTCTACAGTATGTCCAGTATATCAACTCCTCAACCAGGGCCAACTCAGGCCAAATTGGAAGTGGTCTATGTTGATTTGTGAAAATAATCGGAGTTGTGCCTAACAGTACAGAAAAGAGACAATGACGAAATTAGATGATCAAAGTAAAAAAAAAATGCGAACGGAAATCGCAGGGTCGAGTACACCAACTCCTCAGACTAGAGCCAAATTGGACTAAAAGAAAACCAAAGTCTGATCTTAGAGCTTTTATTTTTATTTTTGAGGGAGTCTGATCTTAGAGCTAATATCATGTCAGCATCATATAAACAGCCCATAATTAGAACGATTGTGTCAGCTCGACTGCATCTACAATGCGTCGCTAAAATGAACATGTGTCCCCGGTGGGGGCATCCCCACCAAACCCAACCCTAGGACGTGGAGAGCAGAGCCGGGACAGTAGAGAGGGGACTCACGAGGGACAGTAGGATAATGCAGGTCACTGACAAAATGACGAAAATAGACGATCATCAAAGTTAAAAAAATGCGAACGGAAATCGCAGGATCGAGTAGACCAACTCGTGGACTAGAGCCAACAACTTGGACTAAGCAAAATCCAAAGTCTGATCCTAGAGCTAATATGATCTCAGCAACATAGAAACAAATATAACTAGATCGATCGTGTCAGGTCGACTGCATCCACAATGCGTCCACAAATGAGCACGTCTCCCCGATCGAACCATCCCCGGCAAACCCAACCCTAGGACGTGGAGAGCAGAGAATCGTTGGAACAGAGAATCGTCGGAGAGCAGAGGCGGGAGAGTAGAGAGGAGAGGGGAGGGAGCTCACGAGGTTGCTGTTGACCCGGTCGAGATCGAGGCACTTGACGGCTATGGTGGTGTTTGTGGGGAGGAAGAGGGCGCGGTAGACGACGGCGTTGGCGCCGAAGCCTATCTCCTCCATGAGCGTGTAGTCGTCCGGCGAGGCGGTGAAGTCGGGCACCGGGGCCGGCGCCGCCGCGGGCGAGGACGGCATCGAGGAGCGCCGCATGCTCCCGGTCCTGCCCATACCGGCAGCCGATCGCGCGCCGCCGGCGGAGACCGGGGACTGGGCGCGTTCGTGCTTCGTTGACTCGTGTCGCGCGCGGGGGCGAGAGTGGGACTCTGGTGGACAGACCGAGAGGGGGGGAGGGGGGGTGGGAACTTGGGGAGGGGCGCACGAGGATTTTGGGGGCGGAATTGTTTGTGGCGTGACGTGGCGGACGAGGGACGCGAGGGGGGAGGGTATGGTAGTGGAGCTGAGGATGACTTGTGGGGTTGGGTTTGGTGGAGTAGGTCTGTCAGTGGCGGCGTGGGGGAGGGAGGGGTGGCCTAGGGAGGGGAGGTAGATGCGGCCGATGGTGCGAGAGATCTCCGCCTCCCGATGTTGGTCTGCGAGCAATCACCGGGATCCTCTGTGGTGCGGTGCGTTTATGGACGGGATTTACTACTACGGTGTCTTCAATTGCCGTGTGGCCGCTACCGTAAATTCAGCGCATGTTTCGTGGAATAATATTGCAGTGAGCAGGGAAAATTCGATGCCAAGCCTAACACGTGTCACTTATTATACTGTAGAGAAATATCTCAACCTCGTAATAATCGGAAGGTGAGAAAATGTTATTTATTGGCCATGAAAGCGCTTTAATCGCAGATGATTGCTTTCCATCGAAAAGCTACTACTCCGGAGCGATCGTCGGTGCAGGCTGACCTCACAGCTGGAACGGAAGGGCGGGGCATAGCATAGAGGATCCGTGCTCGTCTGGAGCGGACCAGCGCCCGGTGCGGCCAGCAAGCCCCGGGTACCACGGTCGGGTACGCCCGCCCGTACCGTACGACGGGAACGGACGGGCTCGGCGCCTCGCGGGCCCACCCCGTGCCGCCGCTACTGACCGTACGGCCCGGATCATTCTCCCGACGCGTGGACGTGGGGACCCGCCGGCCGGCCATGTGCGACGCCGCAGGAGCGCAGGTCCCATCCCACGTAGTACGTACAGTACCCAAATTATTTCCCCACGGTGGGCCCTCCTCCCGTCGTACAGAAAAAGAAAATGGTGCCGCGTTACGACTTGCGGTCAAGCAGGCCTTCCTTGTTTGACGTGTAAGTAAGCAGCTAGCTACTCGTAGCTGGAGATAGTTGTGCAAAAGAGTTGATCATAGGCGGAGATTGGTCTGCTAGTAAGTATCCAGGTTTGGCAAGTACAATAATGTACGCAAGTTAAGACCGAGGTCGCGTGCCGACGGATGGTACACCGAAAATCGCCATGTTTCCGTACAAACACGACCGACCACGCGGACTACTGCACCGTGCATGTTTGTTAGGCCATTTCACCCTAAACCCTAAATCCATACAGTCGCTCCAAACTGTTCGTTAGTTTCTATTCGGGGTCAGGCCCCGGCTAGTATGGATAGGGGGTTCGGCTAGTCTGGCCATCCATGTCCAGCGGCGCGACCTATTTATCTGCGTTTGGCCAGGGCTGTCTAGGGATTCATATGTTTGCAAATATTGCCATACAATTAATTTTTAGGATATAAATAAACTAGGTTGGTAATCAAATTGAAAAATTGCTTACATATAGATAGTTCAGTCTTGCATGGTTCGATGAAAAATAACTAAACCGTTAATTAAATTACACAAAATAAATATAGGATAACATTAAGATTTCCTTCACGAGCCCATATATGCTCAATCAAATCCAGTTGAAGTCGTTCATGGGTTTGCCTATGCGCAAATTTTCACTCACTCGCATGAAATCTTTCCAAGACGCTAGACCTGGCTCTGGCTCAACAAACTGACCCTGAAAGTCCTAGCCTTGGTCAAAGATGTTGTCATCACGCTCGTCCTTGACGATCATGTTATGCATGATGACACAAGCAGTCATCACATCCCACATCATCTCTACGCTCCAGGTTCTAGAAGGGTGTCGGACAATAGCCCACCTTGACTGAAGCACATCAAATGCTCGCTACACATCCTTCCTAGCAGCCTCTTGCTCTTTCGCAAACCTCTTGCACTTCTCATCTCCAGGATTGCGGATTGTCTTTACAAAGGTGGCCTAGGAGGGGTAGATACAGTCAGCAAGATAATAACCCATATCATATAGATTGCCATTGATCTGATAAGAAACCTGTGGGGCATTGCCTTCTGCTAGCCTAGCAAACACCGGAGACCGCTGCAGCACATTGATATCATTATTTGATCCAGCCATGCCAAAAAAGGAGTGCCAAATCCAAAGATCATGTGATGCAACGACCTCTAGTATGACGATGTACCCCTTTGCATGCCCTTTGAACTGCCCTTGACAACCAAAGGGACAGTTCTTTCACTGTCAATGCATGCAGTCGATGCTGCCAAGCAATCAGGAAACCCCCTTCACTCGTTGATGGACAAAAGACTGGCAGTGTCTTTGGTGTTTGGATCTCTCAGGTAAACTTTGCCAAACACTGCAAGAATCGCGATGCAAAACCGGTACATAGCCTCATGGCATGTGGACTCTCTCATGCGCATGTAGTCGTTGAGTAGGTCACCGGGGACTCCATATGCAAGCTGCCGAATGGCAGCAGAACATTTTGGTAAGAGGAGAAACCAATCTTATCGGTGCAATCGTACTTGGCCTCGAAGTAGCTATCGTACTCCGCCACCCCATTGAGAATTTGCAAGAACGGGTTTTTCGACATCCGATAGAGGCGATGGAATGCCTTCTCTTTAAAGACTAGATTAATTGTAGGAAAGTAGTCCTTGTAAAGGCATATGTGGCCATCTTCTCGGTCGCGCTCCTAGTTGGCTTGGCGCCGCTTGGACGAGCCACCTTCTGTGCGACGGCAGGAGGTAGTGGCCGTGCACCATCTGTGCAGCCGCCAGCACAATCTCGGTCTCACCGTCGGACTCCTCCTCGGAGGATGACTCCACAAAATTTTTATAAAAGAACTCCATTGCCCTTTGGTTGTTGTCCATCTGCAAAGTATGCGGCTATCAATGGCGATGGAAACTCCCGCAGCGGGCTAGACAAAATCTAGAAAGGACCGACAAACTTACCTCAGTCAATTGATCGAGCAGGTTGTGCACCAGGCAGAGGGTGTCGCGCACCTAGTCCAATGACGGAGACCGAGGGCGGCGAGATTGCCTGTGGCGCGGCCAGACAACTCCAGCAACGCGCGTGGCCGACGGTGGTGCTCGATATCGCGGGGGGGCGTCGGCGGCAGCGAGCGGTGGATGCGGCAAAGACTATGCCTGCTCGAGACCGAGTGATATGGAGTGCACGAGGGTTTGGGGGAGGAGAGCGGCTGTTCTGCCTCTGGCGGGAGGGCCCGGGCGAATTATTGGGAGGACACCCCGCGCTATCCGCGCACGTCCGAGCCGACGCAGTCGAGCCCTAGATTAGATGCATGGATGGGTCGGGCCAGACGCGTTTCGCCGGATGGGTCGGACCGCTGGGGCGCCACGATCGACTGATACGTCGTAAACGTATCTATAATTTTTGATGTTCCATGCTTGTTTAGTATCCACTTTGCTTTACTTTATCTACACTTTGAGGTATTTTTATACATTTTCTGGGACTAACCTATTAACAAGATGCCACAGTGTCAGTTATTTGTTTTCTGCTGTTTTGGCTTCAAAAAAGCCCGTAAGGAAATATTCTCGGAATTGGACGGGACAAAAGCCAAAGTCAATATTTCACCGAGGAGAACACAGAGACCGAAGGGCGACCGGAGGGGTGCCACAGGGTGGCCACCCCCCCCCCACACACACACACACGGGGCCACCTTGGGCCACGCCTGGGCAGGGTGTGGTCCCCCTGGCCGCCCTCCTACCTCACCTCTTCGCCAATATAAGCCCCCGATGCCAAAACCCTAAGTACCCGATCAGATCTCCACGAAACAGTCTGTAGCCGCCACCACCACCATCGTCTCTAGATCGGGGGGATCTGAAGCTCTTCCCGGCACCCTGCCAGGGGGGAGATATCATCCCGGAGGCCTTCTTCATCACCATGCCAACCTCCGGTATGATGTGTGAGTAGTTCACCCTTGGACTATGGGTGCATACAGTATCTAGATGGTTGTTTATCCTCCTTTGTGCTATCATGTTTAGATCTTGTGAGCTCCATTCATGATAAAGATCATCTATTTGTAATCATACATGTCGTGTTTGCGCAAGGGAAGACCTCGACAACCACCCGCCAAATGGCAGAAAATTCGGCAATGACACCGGCTCGCTTCACACCTTCACCGGCTTCAACATGAAGCGCGAGAAGAAGGTCAACTGGTCCGAGCAACAAATCACCTGGAGCCGCGAGGACCACTCGCCATGGATCGAGTATTCGGGCCGAGTCACCCTAGTGGTCAAGCCCAAGGTGGGAGACTACGGGCTCCCCAAGATGCTAATGGACGACGACAGCTCCATCAACATCCTGTACCTGGACACGTTCAGGCGACTGTGGCTCCCGCAGTCGATGATCGAGACGACCTACACCACCTTCCACGGCATCGTCCCCGGTCGGAAGGCGTACCCGATTGTCAAGGTGACGCTGCCAGTCACCTTCAGGACACCAGCGAACTTCCGCACCGAGCGGATCGTCTTCGAGCTAGTGCCGTTCAACAGCCCCTACCACTGCGTCCTGGGGCGTCAGGCATTCGCCAAATTCATGGTAGCGCCCCACTACGTGTACAACGTGATGAAGCTCCCCGGGCCGTGCGGCATCATCACCGTCCATGGCGACCCCGACATGGCCGCAGAGTGCAAGGCCAAAGGCGCCGATCTGGCTAATCGACTATAGCGGCGAAGCCACCACGTAAGAGCTCGCCAGAAATGCGGCGGGGTCAACAATGACGACCCCACCATACTCAAGAAGTGTAGGGGTTCGTAGCATGGAAAACAAAAATTTTCTATCGCATACAAACAAACAAGCCAAGATCTATCTACTAGATTGTAGCAACGAGTCGATAGAGGAACTCACCCTCGAAGATTCCAAAGTGGTTAACGAGAGCAGATTCTCGTGGGTGATGTAGTCGTACTCTTCCCGATCTCAAGATCGTGTAGACGATCCTTCCAGCGCCCACGTTAAATGGCGCTCAGATCGGTCACACGTTCGACTCGGACGAAGACCTTCCTCTCCCTTGTTCCAGCAGAAATGGAGGTTGTAGCACTCTCCTCGCGATTCCTGAAGGCAGCAGTGGTACCTAAGTAGAGGGAGATCCCATGAGGCCTTAAGCAGTGCGGTATGGTGGAGCTTATGAGAGAGGCTATTAGTGGTCTAGTAATTAGACACACCAATTAGAAGGCTCTAAACCAATTAGAAGGCTCTAAACCGCTGGCTAAAGCAATTAGAAGCTCTAAACCAAAACGGCTCTAAACCGGAGATCTAGAGTAGAAAGTTATGTCTATGGGAGGAGCCCTGCCCCTCCTTATATGGGAGGGGGTTCCTTGGCGCGCCAGGGAGGAGAGTCCCTCCCAACTCGGACCAGCTTGGCGGCCGGAGGAGTCCAACTCCTCCTCCAGTTGGTTCCAACTCCTCTTGCTTGTTTCCCAGTTTCTTGTTTTGGCGTTTGACTTTCAAACTGGACATTTGACTTTTCTGTTTTAGGATTCAATTTAATCCTTTATTTGGGACAGCATAACACTTAGTACATGATGCAATCATTCAATGAGCAATGACACATTCATGTACCCTTCCCCCAGTGCTTGGGACAATCCGAACCTTCTAGAACATTCCATGAAAACACCTAATCATTCCCGAACTCCAAACGGGACTTTCCTTATATGAATCTTATTCTCCGGACCATTCCGGATCACCTCGTGATATCCGGATCCCATCCGAGACTCGAACAACATTCGGTCTCTTTCTCATAATACCATAACTACTCAAAACAACGTCAATCCTTAAGTGTGTCTCCTACGGTTCGTGAATTATGCGGACATGATCGAGACACTTCTCTAACAATAACCAATAGAGGAATCTGGAAATTCATATGGCTCCCACATATTTCTCGATTACTTTGCGATCGAATGAACCACTTACATACGATACCAATTTCCCTTTGTCTCACGATATGTTACTTATCCGAGGTTATGATCGTCGGTACCTCTGCATACCTAGTTCAACCTCGTTCGATAAGTACTCTTTTCTCGTTCGTGATATGTGATCCCTTGTGACCAAGTCACATGCTTGCAAGCTAATTGGATGACATCCCACCGAGAGGGCCCAGTATATCTATCCGTCATATGGATGGACAAATCCACTCTTGATCCATGTGTTTCAACCAATACTTTCCGAACACTCAATGCCACTTTTATAGCCACCCACGGTGTGGTGTTTGATGACATCAAAGCATCCATCCGTAAAGGTGATATGCATGATCTCATGGTCGAAGGAATTAGGTTACTATGTATCGAAAGCATATAGCAATTGAACTATTGAAATGACTTGATCTTTATGCTACGCTTATCTATAGGAGTATGTCCATCACATCATTCTCCTAATGATATGATCCTGTTGTTAATAACATCTCTATGTTCATGATCAGGAAACCATGATCATACATTAACCAACAAGCTAGTTTAACAAGAGGCTATACTAGGGACTCTTATTTTAGTTTACAAATCACACAAGTATTAATGTTTCCGGTTAATACAATTATAGCATGGTATGTAAACATTTATCATAAGTGTGAAGATATGATAATAACCACTTTATTATTGCCTCTTGGGCATATCTCCAACAGTCTCCCACTTGCACTAGAGTCAATAATCTAGTTTCAAACCTTTGTGTATATAACACCTATGGCTTTCCGGTGTTGTATGTACACGATTGCTAGTGGTCAACTGATCTCGGATCGACACTTCAGTCCGTGTGTAATTGCATGTCTTTGCGTCTCTACGCATCACTCATTCTCTAATGAGATGGCTTTGTATAAGTTTGGTCTTTCGGTGTGACCTTTAGCTCTTTGGGGTTAAAACATGTTGATAATATTGTCGTACAATATATCTTCATAGTATTATCCCATTGTGAACTACACCTAGTTTGATAACAAACTACTTGACACAAATGCCCTCTTTAGCTGCTATTATAGCGTCATATACTTAGCCTTTTGTTGTAGTATCTGTCACAATGTCTTAACTTTGGAACTCATCCAAATCCATTATGGAACTTACTTTCCATTATATTGTGCCACCCTTAATTTAGATTGAGATAAACTTAATTTGCACTTTGTGACAAAACTAGTATCAATGTAGTACTTCTACAATGAACTAACCATCTATTTGTCACTTATACAAACAATATATTCTTAGTTCTTCCAAAAGATCATAAGAATATCCTTACTATTGTCCAATGATCATCTTATGAATCATTCTGGTATATGCTCATAACATTTAGAGCATAGGACATATCTGGATTTGTACACATCACAGCATGATTGATATAAATACTCTTTGTGATCAAGTATCAATCTATACTTGAATTTTGTTTCACTTGCCAAATGTCAATACACTTGAATATATCATCAACATTGAACTTGTTCAATCCTTTCTGTGCGACAAGAACCTCTCTTGTAGTTTCTATATTGAACTCATTCAATATCTTGTCTATGTACTTCTGGCACAACCATATTAGTGTCTATTGATGCCAAATATTTGGGTTTTGCCTTAGTCTTTCATCAGGATGAAATTTTTAATATGTGTTAATAAAAGATACATTATTTCCAATCAACAATATGTCTTCCACATAATGTATTAGAAACATGTCTTAGCGCTCCCACTTAATTTCTTGCAAATGCAAGCTTCTTCATTGTCTCTGATGAAATTAAACTCTTTTAACAGTTTCATCATAGTGAAGATTCCAACTCCGCTATGCTTACTTTTAACCATTGAAGTTCGCATATGCTTTTAGCATCCTTGAATTAACAAAACCCTATGGACCGTGTTATGCACATGTCCTAGGTAACGATTCTATTAGAAGAACTTGTTTTGTTTATTCTACTACCATATAACAAAATTATATGTAGTGGTTGCTACATTAATCCGTCTAGACTAAATATCACTATGATAGATCAAATCTTGTCATAGTCAACCTTTGAACATTGTTGTGAACTCTTTCCCAACATGTCGACTATTTCATAGATGTGAAACATCCATGTCTATTTCTTTATAGATCCAGACACAACTATAAGGTCTTACACCTTTCTCGAGGGTCCTTTCAAGTTCAAAACTTGATTTTCTCGTGTATGGAACTATCACGGATTTTATGGCTTCAAGCCATTTTACGGAGTCGAGGCCATCATCGCTTCTTTGCATGTAGTCGGTTCATTATTCTCAAATAATGATTCAACCCTCAAATCTTGGTATTTGATTGTTTACCCGACCTACTTGTTTCAATAGGAACTTTAGATCTCCGTGACCACAACCTTTTGAGGCACGTGAGCCATGAGCATTGTTGCTGCCTCCGAAACACTTTTCGGCGCTGCGCAACTCTGCACATATAGCTAAGGGTCTTTTAACCTTATCAAAGTTCTATTGTCCTCCCACTTAACTTTTCACGAAAAATTCCTTCTCAAAGAAACTTGACGTTTTAAGTGACAAACACTTTTGTCTCCGGTGTTATGGAGAAATACTTAACAAAGACAGATTCATCCGACTTTGGTTGCAAACATCTTTCTTATGTATAGCATACCAATGTTTAAGAAAGGACTACTTGGGTTTTATCCCAAACCATAACCTTATATGGTGTCATTTCAACGGATTATGATGGAGCTCTTTTCAGTGGAAAAACGGTAATCTCTAAAGCTTTTAATCTTTAAAATACAATGGCAATTTTATGAATTACACCTTTGATCTCACCATGTCAAACAAGGTTTAATTACATATCTCGAATGCTCCATACTCTTATGGTGTTTCGGGAAATGCAAATCCACGGAACGATTCCCTTAAATCTTAGGTATTATGCTAAACTTGTAACTCAAATATCTTCCTTTATGATCTTTATCATAAACTGTTTATATTCTTGTTACAATGATTTTGCACTTCATCTTGAAAGTCCTTGAACCTTTCAAATGTTTCACACTTCATCCTTATTAAGTAAATATTCATATATTCACTCAAATTTTCGGAGAAAGCATATGAAGTTGAAATCCATCGCTCTTGACTACACATAATGGACTTCGTACAACAATATGTACAAATTCCAATAAGCTAGTCTTTCGTTCCCTTTTGGCCTATGAACGAAGTTTTAATTATCTCTAGGAAAGTTTCACAAGCGTCATTTGATCAAAATCAAAAGACTCCAAAATTCCATACATATGGAGTTTCTTCATGTTTTTTTTCAATATAATTTAAACGGCGATGTCACTTCCTAAGTGATCTTTTCAATCAATTTGTCTTTCGACATCTTTAGCATTAGCTTTATGGATGTGATTTTTCCAACGAGATTTGTGAATCATCCATCTTTTATGGATTATGGCAATTATTTGAACAACCCTTTTGTTCTCATAACACCTGATAAAACAAATCTTGAAGGCAAGCTTTGATGTTTAACGAGCAACACAATAACCCTTTATTTGTTCTCGATGAACATCATCACATATTCTTTTGCTAATTACTTAGGCCATCAGAGTTCATGAATTCTGTTGTTTTGTATGACAATTCATACCAACAAATTCAGTATCAAATACTTAAGAACCACATAGTTTAATAAGCAAAGAATATAGCCATAACATGTATATCATCTATATACTTGAATTGAACAATTCTAATCTTTTCTTTTCTGCCATATATTTATGAGATTCTCTTTCAGTATTTCCTTTTCTGTTTGAAAGAATCTATCAATATCAATAGTGGAGTCATACATATGACACATAGTCCAAAACGTGTATAGTTAAATACCAATGTCCTTGGACTTGCACTTTGAAGTAGATCACCATCATCAAATGTTTGGTGTTCTTTCAAATTCCTTTATTTAGTAATCTTCTTGGTGTAGTAAACATTTTACCTACATCAAATATTCACCCTTATTATGGATTAATCCATGATCAAGCTACTTTTAGCTTGTAACGGTGAATCATAAGTATAATGTTGCTCGCCAAAATCTTTTGGAGTATTAGGACAACTAGTGTCTCCAACCTTTTTGCAAATTCTCATCAAATATGAGAACATGACTTTTGCCATATTATACTCTATCATGTTGCAACCAAAACTTTGTTTCAGATATCACAATATCTTCCACACATCATGGTTTCAAACAACTCTTTCAGATCCTAGATAACCTTGATATTAAGAGAATCCTTTGAATATCAAGAATCGTGGAGACAAACATGATACTTATATACTAACATTGGAATTGTTACTCTTGTTTTAATACCAATTATTAAACTTCATGGAGTAACTGAACTTCTGAAAGTTTGCAATAGGACTTTTAAACTTTAGATTAACACTTCAAAACAATACGATACCAGTTAAGTAAAGTAACTAACCAGAATTCTATAGTTCTATCATCTCAATTATAACTAAGTGCAAGGTGGTAAACGGATGCCAATGACTACAACAACTATGCAAATTCACTTTGATTTAGTTTATGATAAATTGAGTTCTAATTAATAATTAAATTAATCTAGGTGAACTCCACTCAAAACAATATCCCTCACATTGTTTTAGTGATCACACGAACCAAATCCACCACATCAAAACCGATCATCACGAGAGTTGATATAGCTTCAATGGCGAACAATCGACATGTTCATCATATCTACTATATGACTCATGCTCTACCTTTCGTAATCCGTGTTCCCGAGGCCATGTCCGCATGCTAGGCTCGTCAAGATCAAACCTTAGTTTCGCATGAGCAAATCTGGCTTGCTCACGTTGTATACACTTGCAGAATCTAGCACACCGATCATCACGTGGTGCTTGAAACAACAAGCTTTAGCAACGGTGCTAACTAAGGGTGAACACTTTATGATTTGAAATTCATGTGCATGAGGGATCATCTTATAATGCTACCGCTGCCTACTAAGCAATACAAGATGCATAAAGGATTAACATCACATGCAATTCATAATATGTGATATGATATGGCCTTTTCTTCTTTGTGCTTCCGATCTCCATCTTCTAGCACGAACATGATCTCCATCATCACCGGCATTGCATCAAGGTCAATGACGCTACTCCATGGTTGTCGCCCACGGCTTCAACTATTACAACTACTTTGAATAGACACCGGGTCTTAACATAAATTAAAGACAACCATATGGCTCACGGTTTGTCGACTTACAATAAGGAACATTGCATACATCAAATACAATCACAATCATGGCCATATCACATCATCTTGACACCCCTGCAAAACAAAGTTAGACGCTTCTACTTTCTTTGCATATTTTACGTGGTTTGGGGCTTTCAATAAGTGTCGTTCTAACTTACGAACAAGAACCACAACATTGATACTAGTATTGTTGATCACCCGTTGTAAATTGGATTTAACTATGCTAGGAGAAACATGCACCCGCAAAGCCACTTATGCAATACAAGTTACATGTCAAGCGTGGAGCAAGTCTCATGAACGATGTCATGTAAGGTTAGCCGGCTTCATCCCAACATACCGCAAGATACAAAGTACACAAGAAGCAATCGACAATAAAAGCATCAACGCCCACAATGACCATTGTGTTCTACTCGTCTGTGAGATCTACATATAGACACGGCTCTCGATACCCTTTGTAGGGGTTCGTAGCATGGAAAACAAAAATTTTCTATCGCATACAAACAAACAAGCCAAGATCTATCTACTAGATTGTAGCAACGAGTCGATAGAGGAACTCACCCTCGAAGATTCCAAAGTGGTTAACGAGAGAGAATTCTCGTGGGTGCTGTAGTCGTACTCTTCCCGATCTCAAGATCGTGTAGACGATCCTTCCAAGTATACGTTCCGGCGCTCCCGATCGGTCACATCGCTCGGTACTCGACGAAGACCTTCCTCTCCTTGTTCCAAAGAAAATGGAGGTTGTAGCACTCTCCTCGCGATTCCTAAGAAGACAACGCGTGGTACCTAAGTAGAGGGAGATCCCGCAGGCTTCGCCTTAAGCCGGTCTAGTATGGTGGAGCTTATGAGAGAGGCTATTAGTGGTCTAGTAATTAGACACACCAATTAGAAGGCTCTAAACCAATTAGAAGGCTCTAAACCGGCTAAAGCAATTAGAAGCTCTAAACCAAAACGGCTCTAAACCGAGATCTAGAGTAGAAAGTTATGTCTATGGAGGAGCCCCGCCTCCTTATATGGGAGGGGGTCCTTGGCGCGCAGGAGGGGAGTCCTCCCAACTCGGACCAGGGCTTTACGCCCGGGAGGAGTCCAACTCCTCCTCCGTGTTGGTTCCAACTCCTCTTGCTTGTTTCCCACAGTTTCTTGTTTTGGGTTTGACTTTCAAACTGACATTTGACTTTTCTGTTTTAGGATTCAATTTAATCCTTTATTTGGGACAGCAATAACACTTAGTACATGATGCAATCATTCAATGAGCAATGACACATTCATGTACCCTTCCGGAGTCTTGGGACAATCCGAACCTTCTAGAACATTCCCGATGAAAACACCTAATCATTCCCGAACTCAAACGGGACTTTCCTTATATGAATCTTATTCTCGGACCATTCGGATCACCTCGTGATATCCCGGATCCCATCCGAGACTCGAACAACATTCGGTCTCTTTCTCATAATACCATAACTACTCAAAACAACGTCAATCCTTATGTGTCTCCTACGGTTCGTGAATTATGCGGACATGATCGAGACACTTCTCGAACAATAACCAATAGAGGAATCTGAAATTCATATGGCTACATATTTCTCACATTACTTTGCGATCGAATGAACCACTTACATACGATACCAATTTCCCTTTGTCTCACGATATGTTACTTATCCGAGGTTATGATCGCTTGTACCTCGCATACCTAGTTCAACCTCACATCGATAAGTACTCTTTTCTCGCTCCGTGATATGTGATCCCTTGTGACCAAGTCACATGCTTGCAAGCTAATTGGATGACATCCCACCGAGAGGGCCAGAGTATATCTATCCGTCATATGGATGGACAAATCCCACTCTTGATCCATGTGTTTCAACCAATACTTTCCGAACACTCAATGCCACTTTTATAGCCACCTGTTACGGTGTGGTGTTTGATGACATCAAAGCATCCATCCGTAAAGGTGATATGCATGATCTCATGGTCGAAGGAATTAGGTTACTATGTATCGTAAAGCATATAGCAATTGAACTATTGAAATGACTTGATCTTTATGCTACGCTTATCTATAGGAGTATGTCCATCACATCATTCTCCTAATGATATGATCCTGTTGTTAATAACATCTCTATGTTCATGATCAGGAAACCATGATCATACATTAACCAACAAGCTAGTTTAACAAGAGGCTATACTAGGGACTCTTATTTTAGTTTACAAATCACACAAGTATTAATGTTTCCGGTTAATACAATTATAGCATGGTATGTAAACATTTATCATAAGTGTGAAGATATGATAATAACCACTTTATTATTGCCTCTTGGGCATATCTCCAACAAGAAGCCCAACTCGTAGGGTGGCGGCTCCACCGCCTTTGAGCCCACGATGCACACTCGCACCATCGAGCTGGTCCTAGGCGAAGACGGTGACGATCGGGACGGGCATGAGCCCAGCATAGGAAGGCGCGCTCATCGAGTTCCTACGTGAGAATCGCGACATATTCGCATGGAAGCCATCCGACATGCCTGGTGTCTCAAGGGAACTCGCTGAGCACAAACTCAACTCCGGCCGCAAAGCGCGACCCGTCAAGCAGTCGCTACGGCCCTTCAATGAAGAGCACCGCCGAGCAGTCGCCGAGGAGGTGCAGCGTCTACTCGCTGCAGGCTTCATCCGGCCAATTAAATACTCCAAGTGGCTGGCAAATCCAGTCCTGGCCAAGAAGAAAAACGGGACCTAGAGAATGTGTATTGACTACACAAACCTCAACAGCGCCTTCCCAAAGGAGCAATTTGTCCTCCGGCAGATCGACCAAATCATCGACTCAACCGCGAGCTCGGAGTCGCTATGCTTCAGCTTCCTCGACGCCTACTCTGGGTACAACCAAATCAAAATTGTAGTCGAGGATGAAGAGAACACGGTGTTCATCACGCCATTCGGAGCCTTCTGCTACACCGCCATGACCTTCGGCCTCAAGAACACTGGGGCGACCTACCAGAGGTGCATGCAGGAGTGCCTTGCGAGCCAAATCAGCCGCAACATCCACGTCTACATCGACGACGTGGTGGTAAATTCCACTCGCCAGGGCGATCTACTCGCCAACCTGCGGAGGTACAAGATAAAGCTAAACCCAGGAAAGTGCACCTTCGGTGTACCTACTGGACAGCTGTTGGGATACGTCGTCTCCAAGCGTGGGATCAAGGCGAACCCCGCCAAGATCAACACGATCGCCCGGCTCGGCAGACCCGAGTGCCTGCGTGGCGTCCAGAAGTTGGTCGGGCGAGTCACGGCTCTTAGTCGCTTCATCGCCCGACTAGGCGAGAAGGTGATGCCCCTCTACCGCCTAATGCGCAAGAACCCCACTTTCTAGTGGGACAAGGAGGCAGACGACGCGCTCCACACTCTCAAGGAGGTGCTACTCGCGGCACCGCTACTCGCCGCACCCGTCGACAAGGAGCCCATGCTCGTCTATGTGTGGCCTCCGAGCGAGTCGCCAGTGCTGTCATGGTCGTCGAACGACCAGAGGAAGGAAAGGAGCGCCCGGTGCAGCGACCTGTGTACTACATCAGCGAAGTCCTCACCGAGTCGCGCCAATGCTACCCGCAGTACCAAAAAATTGATATATGCGGTCTTCAGAGCCCAGCGGCAATTGCCGCACTACTTCCAGGAGCACCCAATAACGGTCGTATCCTCAGCACCATTGCAGGACATCATACGCAACCGTGAGGCGACCGAGCGAGTCACCAAGTGGGCCGTCGAGATAGGAGTCCACAACATCAGGTACGAGCCGCGCAAGGCGATCAAGTCGCAAGCTCTCGCAGATTTTCTCGCCGACTGGGAGGAGGCCCAGCAGCTAGAGAAACTGCCATACCTCCATTACTGGATCCTACACTTCGACGGCTCCAAGAATGCATATGGTGCAGGGTCAGGGATCGTGCTCACATCTCCAAAGGGCGACAAGTTACGCTACGTCCTGTACCTCGACTTCACCCCCTGCACCAACAACATGGCCGAGTACGAGGCGCTACTCCACGGCATGTGAGCAGCCAAGGAGATGAACATCAATCGTCTGCGCTGCTACGGCGACTCCGACCTCGTCGCTAGGCAAGTTGTCGGTACCTGCGATGCAGTCTCCCCCACCATGGCGGCGTACCGCCAAGCTGTGGACCAACTGGGTCGCCACTTCACGGTCTACTCCGTCAAGTGGATTGACAGGCAGAAGAACGAGGAGGCCACGCACTCTCCCGCATCGGCTTGGCTCGACTCGCAACACCCACCGGCGTCTTCCTCGACACTATCACCAAACCTTTCGTCTCTCCCCCGAGGGAGATCGACATCGGAATTCCGCTACAACCAGACGCAGCCCTGGTCGCGATGATCGTCGAGCCAACCGACTGGACCGCCATATGTCGCCTACCTGGAGGGAGGCACCCTACCCGCTGACGAAACGGAGGCCCAGATGATAGCACGCCGCTGCAAATCCTTCCTCATCATCAACAGAGAGCTCCACAAGCGCAGCGTGACCGGCGTGTTCCAATCCTGCGTCCAACCCGCAGAAGGACGCAAGATCCTCCAGGACATCCATGCTGGCAACTGCGGCCACCACGCTGGCGCTCGCTCCCTAGTCACCAAAGCCATGTGACATGGCTTCTACTGGCTCACCGCACACGTCGATGCGGTCCACATCGTCCAATGCTGCGTCGGGTGCCAGAAGTACGCCAGTCAGACTCATGTACCAAGCTCGGCGCTCAAGACCATCCCCATCACCTGGCCATTCGCCGTATGGGGCATGTACATGGTAGGCCCCCTCTAGCTTCAACCACCTCCTAGTCACGGTCGACAAATTCATAAAGTGGGTGGAGGCCAAGCCAGTCTGCAAGTGCGACGGGAAGACTGCAACAAAGTTCCTACACGAGCTCATCTATCGCTGTGGGTTCCCGAACAGCATCATCACGGACAACGGCACCAACTTCGCCAAAGGAGCCATGGCCGAATTTTGCGAGGAGCACAACATACGACCTAAACTCGCCTCAGTCGCCCACCCAGAGTCCAACGGCCAGGCGAAACGCGCCAACCAGAGCATCCTCCACGGCCTGAAGCCGCGGCTTCAAGTCCCACTCGAGCGAACTCCTGGGTGCTGGGTCGAAGAGCTCCCCTCCGTCATCTGGAGAATCCGTACCTCCGTCAACAGGTCGACCGGATTCACCCCCTTCTTCATGGTGTATGGTGCCGAGGCCATCATGCCAATCGACCTCGAGCACGACTCCCACGGGTGGTCAACTACGCGGAGGCAGACAACGATCTTGCATTCCAAGACGGAGTCGACCAGCTCGACGAAGCACGCGACCTAACTCGCTCCCACACCACTATCTACCATCAAGGGCACCGCCTCTACCACAGTCGGCGAGTACGGACCCGCACCTTCCAGGAAGGCGACCTGGTACTGCGGGGCATGCACAAACTCTCCCCCCTTGGGAGGGACCATTCGCCATTGGGCGAGTCCTAGGCAACGACGCTTACTACCTCGTCGACATCCGAGGCGACGGAAAACTCGACGTCAAGAGGTCGTGGAATGTAAACCTCCTACGGAAGTTCTACTCCTAGAACTCTAGACATGTACCCCATACCCGCTATGAAATAAAGTAGATCGATTCGCACAACGTGTGTCCACTCTCCGAATCTTGTGCCACTCGCACTCATAATAACAGCACTATGCTATTCGCAAAAGTCAACCCTTGGTGATGCGACCGGCACGACCAAGTAGTGCGACACGAGGGTACTAAAAAATTTAGGCCTCGTGTCGTCCACGAAAAAAGCCAACCCGGAGCCCCATCGGGGTCGCCTCGCTCAACTGGCTTTCCGAGCCAAGACAACTGCATTCGCTTCTCACAGCGACCCAGTCCTCCACATCCTTGGCACAGCGACTCGAACGGCAAAGTACCACGCTCGGGGACTGACGCCAGTCCAAGCGGAGCGACCATGGAAAAACGCCAAGTATGAGAGCGCGTCCTGGACTCGCCACGCGACTGGTCCTACGGATCAGGTGGAGTGATGTGCTTAACACAACGCGCCATGTCCTCACCTACCTCGAGCATGCGACTAGAACAGCCAAGTACCATGCTCGGGTACTCGGCGACCCGACCCCGTTCGCGCTCGGGAAAATGGCTAAGTACAGAGCACCTCTTGGAGTCGCGATGCGACTGGCTTTCCGAGCCATGGTGAGTCGACCTTAACTTACTAACAGGTCAAACAACACATAAAACAAGGTTAACCCCATAAAAGGGCAGACGCGCTCGGGGACTCGCACAACCAACAACCAAATCAAAAACAATGACAAAAGAACTCTTACATTCCTTCAAAACAGCAAAATTTGTTCGCTTACAAGGGCAGTTACATACTTATTCTAACCAATGTTGATCGGCAAACTAATCTATTCTGCAGGCTTCGACGAGGAGGCGCCACCACCCTTGCGACAGCGAATAAAGGGAACCCACGGATTCTATGGGTACGTCGTGAGCTCACCCGCCATGGCCGCACAGAACGGCTGTTCCACCTTGAAGTTGCGGTGCGCCGACTCGGGGTCGTTCGGGGCGACGACCGTCTCCTGGTAAGGAATGAGGTCACCCATCGCCCACACCCGGTCTGCGTACACCGCAGCCCTCTCCGTTAGCTTCAGCACTTCGGCGATTTCGACTGCGCCCGTCGACAAAGGGTACCCGCTTGTGACGTTGTTCAGGTCGAAGTCGTCAGGAAAATGCGCGAGCCCAAGGCTCAGCGCAGTCGCCGCTCCACGATGGAAGGCCGACCGCGTCATGAACTCCACAACCACAGGGGCCTTATCCAGATAGTGCCAAACTTCGACGAGGTCGCTGGGAATCACCTCCGTGGGCGAGATCTCCTGAAGATACGCTCGGATGCAGGTCGCTGACAACGCGGCAGAATCAACCAGAGTGGTGACGCATTGCCGCGCATCGTATGACTGCGCTTCTTCGGCGTTATCAGTAATCAGGCCTGCAACACACAAGCAAATAGTGAGGGAAGTTCCAGCAAAACAATGCAACTCGCACGCTTGGGGACTTGCAGAAGGAAAACTCACCAATCAATGGGCGACAGCGTTCCGTGATGAAATTTTGGAGACCAGAGAGGTCATCCTGCAACCGGCGACGAGCGCGTCTGACATCTTCCGCACCTCAGCAGCAGAAGCAACGGCTGCCTTGGCCTGCCCATCCGACGAGCTCGCCTCCTCCTTCGCCTCCTTGATCTCACGTTCCAGGTCGGCGATCCGCTTCTCCGCGGCGCTCAAGGACGACCGTGCAGCCGTCAATTCACTCGCCGGAACGAAGCCCTGACAAGCCTTCTCCATCGCGGCAGCGTTATCCTCTGCATCAACAACACAATGATTACAAAAGTAATAAGTTTATTACAAGCGCCAAGCATGACAAACACTCACCCGCATTCGTCCGAAGCTTCTCGTTCGTGTCTCGAACAACGAGGAGCTCCTTCTCCACATGATGCTTGGTAGCAAGCCGCTCTGCCGACTCGCGTTGCAGGCCTTGTGCAACAATGGAAGCATCAGCAACAAAAATTCCTAAGTGCCTAGCCGCTGAAATTCAGCGACTAGCCACTCGGGAACTGGACGGCGAAAATTCCTAAGTGCTTGACCGCTGAAATTCAGCGACCAGCCACTCGGGGACTGGACGGCGAAAAACAATAAGAATTCGACCACTGAAATTCAGTGGCCCGATCCTCGGGGACTGGACATACCTGGATGGCGGCACCTAGCATGCCATGAAGTTCCACTACGTCCACTAACGGGAGCACGAATGGAGTATGCCCACGATGCTGCTCGACCTCCGTGCCGGAAGCCCCGGGCAATTGGCTTGATGGCACCGAGGCACTCGCCGCGGAGGCCTTCGCTACATAGCAAGGGAACATCGCCACCGCGGCTCCCGCTCCACTCGAAGGGGGACCTGTCGCCTCAACCAAGGCTGTGGGCTCTTCCCGTTGTGACTCCGTGTCTTCCATGGTCCTCGGGGCTACGTCCGCCGCAATCAGAGCTTCGCTCGGGGAGACCACCGGCTCGTCCGAGATTGTGACGACCTCGTCGCCTTTTGCTCTCTTGGCGCCTTCAGCGGGCGCCTCAACCTTGTTGCCCTTCCTCTTCTTTGAGGGGTCGACTGGTGCCTCTGTGGTACCCAATGGAACCTTGGCCACCGAAGGGTGACCTATCTTCTTCACTCTAGTCCTGCGCAACAACTCCGTCAGTTAACTCGCCAGTCGAACATACATTAAGCAGACAAATGAAAAGATTGAGAAACACTCACTTGGCGACTGGGATAAAACGTAGCCCAGTACGAATGCTGGACGGCTTTTCCTGAAGGGTTCGCAGCATAGAAAACAAAAATTTTCCTACGATGGGAACAACTATGTACCAAGATCTATCTACTAGATACAAACAACGGGCGGATGTATATCCGTAGAGAACATACCCTTGAAGACCGACAAAGCTTAACGAGTCCAAACTCGTGGTTGATGTAGACGATCTCTTGTCGATCTCAAGATCGAGAGGAAGTCCTAGCGCCAAAAACAGCAATAAGCATCCGTGCTCGCACACACGCTCGAGGCACCGAGCAACCTCCGCCTCGCCTCCAGCGCATGAAGCACAACTCTTTCTTGCCGAAAAGCCACCGGGAACATGTATCTCGCTAGTCCGAGACCATGGGGGATAAATTCTAGAGGGGGAGAGAGATCCTTCACGAGGAGGTGTGGTGTGAGAGGAGGAGAGGGGGGCCTTTTATAGGGAGGGGGGGCACCCAAGGGGCCATGCGCCCAGCCATGGGGCTGCCCCCACCTCTTCCACATTCATGTGGGTGGAGCTCCCACTCAAAATGAAAAGCCTCCACTCCCATTAAAAAGCCTCCACTCATAAATCCACTCACATGCATTAAATTTCCACCAAATTTAATGCAAGCTCTCATTTAAATAAAACTCTTTTATTTATTTATTCAGAATTTTGTTAATTACTTTAATTAACAAACATTCACATAAAACCCCTTGCTAGTATTTTATTTCACATGCGTAACCAGTTTCAGCAATTTCAACCAAAGCAGTTTAGGTGTCTAGTGAAATAAATTCCTGCTTTTTTTTTCGGCATGAAACTTTTGCTCCAAATGGATGTCGGTGTCTTAAGTGTGTCACCCTACGGTTCGCGAATAATGCGGACATGATCGAGACCCTCTCGATCAATAATCGAAGCGGATCCGAGACCCATACTGACTCCCACACATTCAACGATGACTTTCTTGTGATCGTTGGAACCTTTTATGCTAGTATCTTAATCCCTTTGTTTCGCGATATATTACATGTCCGAGATTCGATCATCGGTATCTCCATACCTAGTTTGATCTCGCATCGACATGCACTCTTTTCTCGCTCCGTGATATGACATTCTAGTGATCAAATCACTTGCTTGCAAGCTAATCAATGTGATATCACCGAGAGGGCCCAGAGCATATCTATCCGTCATCGGGATGAACAAATTCCACTCTCGATCCATGGGCCTCAACATAACACTTTAGTAGTTCTGAACCTATCTTTATAATCACCCTGTTACGGTGTGACGTTTGATGTTATCAAGAAACTCTTCCGGTGTTAGTGATTGACATGATCTCATGGTCTAAGGATTAGGATCACTTCGTATGTTGTTATAGCAATATAAACTCAATTACTTTGATCGTAATGATATACTTCGGATGATTGTTCATCACATCATTACACTAATGTTGTGACCTCGTTATTAACAACATCCAATGTCCATGATCAGGAAACCTTGATCATCTTGTTAATCAACGAGCTAGTTTATAAGAGAGGCATAACTAGGAACTTTCTATTTGTTTATTAAACACACATGTATTAACGCTTCAGATTAATACAATTATAGCATGCAAAATAAACATTTATCATAAATAAGGAATACGATAATAACCACTTTATTATTGCCTCTCGGGCATATTCCCTTCAGTCTCCCACTTGCACTAGAGACAATAATCTAGTTTGAGAACTTTGCGTATTGAACACCTATGGCTTTCTGGTGTTCCATAAACGCAATTGCAAGTGGTTAACATAATCTACGGAGCTGACGCTTCAGGTCCGTGTGTATTTGCATGTCTTTGCGTCTTCACGCATCACTCATTCTCCAATGAGATGGCATTGTATAAATTTGGTCTTTTGGTGAGACCTTTAGTTCCTTGGGGTTAAAACACATCGATACTATTGTCATACAATATATCTTGATGTTAGCCCGCTATAACCACACCTTAGTTTGATAACAAACTACTTGACACAAATTCCCTCCTTTGCTGCTACTATAGCAGTCATATACTTAGCCTTTTGTTGTAGTATTCGTCACAATGTCTTAACTTTGGAACTCTTCCAAATCCATCATGGAATCTCCTTTCCATTACATTGTGCCACCCATAGTTTAAATTGAGATAAACTTAATTTGTATCTTGTGACAAAACTAGTATCAATGTAACGCTTTACAATGAACTATTTGTAATTGTTTGTCACCTCTACACAAATATATTCTTAGTTCTTTCAAAAAGATCATAAGAATATCCTCACTATCGTCCAATGATCATTTTATGATTCATTCTGGTATATGCTCATAACACTTAGAGCATAGGACATATCTGGATGTGTACATATCATGGTATGATTGATCAAAACATTCTCGTGATTGCATTCATCAAGTGTCAAAGCACTTGAATCTTGTTTCACTTATCAAGTGTCGATACACTTGAATCTTGATTCAATTCCTTTCCATGCAACAAGAACCGTTTCTTGTTGATTCTATATTGAACTCCTTCAATATCTCATATATGTGCGTTTAATACACCATATTGGCGTTACCATCCACTATAGACATTCACGCTAAATATTCGGGTTTTGCCTAAGTCTTTCATCGAAATGAAATTCTTAACCATTGTCAATAAAATATACATCATTTCTAATCAACAAGATGTCCTCCACATAATGTATTAGAAATATGTCTTATCGCTCCACTTAATTTCTTGCAAATGCAAGCATCTTCATCGCCTCTCGATGAAAACTCCTTTTCATCATGGTGAAGATTCAACAACGCGATGCTTACTTCAACCATTGAAGTTTGCATGCCCTTTTAGCATCCTTTGAATTTAACAAAACCCTTTGGACCGTGTCATGTACACGTCCTAGGTAACCATTCTATTAGAAGAACTTTGTTTTGTTTATTCATCTACCATATACCAAATTATATGTAGTGGTTGCTACTTTAATCCGTCCAGACTAAATATCACTATGAAAGATCAAATCTTGTCATAGTCAACTCCTTGAACATTGTCATAAAATACTTTACGACATGTCGACTATTTCATAGATGTGAAACATCCATGTCTGTTTCTTTATAGATCCAAATACGACCGATAGGTTTTTACACCTTTCCGGAGGGTCTTCCAAGTTCAAAACTTGATTTCTCGTATATGGAACTATCACGGATTTTATGGCTTCAAGCCATTTGACGGAGTCAGGGCCCATCATCGCTTCTTTGTATGTATTCGGTTCATCATTGTCAAACAATAATGATTTACTCTCAAATCTTAGCATTTGATTGTTTAACCGACCTTCTTGGTTCAATAGGAACTTTAGACCTCCGTGACCACCACCTTTGAGGCACATAAGCTATGAGCATTATGGCAGCCTCCAGAACGATTTCCGCGCCAAGAACTCAAAGACATTTAGCTAAGGTTCGTTAACCTTATCAAAGTTCTATTGTCCTCCCACTTAACATTTATGAAAATTCCTTCTTCAAGAAACTTTACATTTCAAGCGACAAACCCTTTTGTCCTCGGTTAAGGAGGAATAACCAATTGTTATTCGAAATAACCTACAAAGACATGCTCATCCGACTTTGGTTGTAAACATCTTACTTATGTTTAGCATACCAAAATTTAAGAAAGGACAACTTGGGTTTTACCCCAAACCATAACTCATATGGTGTCATTTCAACGGATCAAGATGGAGCTCTTTTCAGTGTAAAAGCGGTAGTCTCTAAAGCTTTAATCTTTTAAAACATAATGACAGTTTTATAAATAACACCTTTGATCCAACCATGTCAAACAAGGTTTCATTACAAATCTCAAACACTCCATACTCCTATGGTGTTTCGGGAGATGTAAATCTAGGTGTTTTGCTAAACTTGCAACTCAAATAAATCCCTTTATGATAAAATCATAATTCATTTATTTTCTTGTTACACTTGTAACTCAAATAAATCCCTTTATGATCAAATCATAATTCATTTATTTTCTTGTTACAATGATTTTCACTTCATCTTGAAAGTCTTTGAAACATTTTCAAATATTTCATACTTGTTTCTCATTAAGTGAACATTCACTCAAATTTCCGAGAAAGCATATGAAGTTGAAACCCATCGCCATTTACGCACATAATGGACTACATACATCGATATGTATAAATTCCAATATTTTAGTCGTTCGTTCTTCTTTGGCCTTTGAACGAAGTTTTAATTATCCCGAGGAAAGTCTCACAAGCGTCACTTGATCAAATCAAAGACTCCAAAAATCCATGAATATGGAGATTCTTCATGTTTTCTTTCCAATATAATTTAAACAGCGGTGTCACTTCGTAAGTGATCTTTCAATCATTTGTCTTGCAACATTTTAGCATTAGGATTTATGGATGTGATTTCTTCAACTAGATTTGTAAATCATCCATCTTATATGGAATACGGTAATTATTTGAACAACCTTTGTTCTCATAATACCTGATTTAAATAACAATTATTAAAACAAATCTTGAAGTCATGCTTTGATGTCAACGAGAAATACAAACAACGGTTTGTTTGTTTTCGATGAACATCATCACATATTCTCTTGCTAGTTACTTAGGCCATTGTGGTTCATGAATTGCGTCATTCCGTATGAAATTTCATACCAACCAATTCGGTATCCAATACCCAAGAACCACATTGTTTAACAAGCAAAGAATACAACCATAACATGTATATCATATATATACCTAAATTGGATATTTCCAATCTTTTCTTTTCTGCCAAATATATTTTATAGATTCTCTTTCAGCATTTCCTTTTCCTTTTTAAAAGAAACTATCAACATCAACAGTGGCGCCATACACATGACACATAGTCCAAAGCGTGTATATTCAAATAATAATACCTCTGGACTTGCACTTTGAAGTAGATCACCATCATCAAATGATCGGTATTCTTTGAAAATCCATTCTTTAGTAATCTTTTAGTGTAGTAAACATTTTACATACATATTCTATTCACCCTTATCATGACGACTTTCATGATCAAGCTACTGTAGCTTATAAAGGCGAATCATGAGTATAACATTACTTTCCAAAAACCTTTTGGATGATTAGGATGTCTAGCATCTCCAACCTTCGCAAATTCTCATCCAATATGAGAACACATATTATACTCTATCATATTGCAACCAAAACATTGTTTCAGATATCGTTATATCTGCCACACATGATGGTTTCTGAAACAATTCTTTCAGCTCCTAGATAAACTTGATGTTTAAATCAAGAATCATGGAGGCAAACATGACACTTAAGATACTAACACTGGAATTGTTACTCTCGATTTAATACCAATTATTAAATTTCACGGAGTAAATAGAATTTTGCTGAAAGTTTGCAATAGGACTTTAAACTTTAGATTGACACTCAACACAATACGATACCAGTCAGAAAGTATATATCCGTAATTCTATAGTTCTATTATCTCAATTACAACTATGCATTTGGTGGTGAACGAATGCCAATGACTACAACAAATTATGCAAATTCACTTTGATTTAATTTATGATAAATTGAGTTCTACTAATCCAAATTAGAAATGAACTCCCACTCAAAACGACATCCCTCGTGTCTTTTGGTGATTACATGAACCAAATCCACTACACTAAGTCCGATCATCACGTGAGTCGGTGTAGCTTCAAAGGCGAGCATCCAATGGGCATCATATCTACTATATGACTCATGCTTAACCTTTCGGTCCGTGTTTCGAGGCCATGTCTCATACATGCTAGGCTCGCCAAGTAAGAACCTTAGTATTTTGCGGTGTAATCGCTTTTACACCCGAGAGTGCTCGAGGATTCAAGTACACCCGATCATCACGTGATGTCTTGAAGCGAAACATTGTCGGTGCATACTTAAGGAAGAACACATTTTATCTTGATATCTAAATGAGGGATCATCTTATTATGCTAATAAAACGCCAAACAAGCAATATAAGATGTTATCAAACATCACATGTTTATTAGTGGAATGATATGGTTCTCGATATGATCTCTATCATGTGCCGTGGTATGATCATTATCATACCTTTATGTGTAAGTCCAAGGTCTATGGAGATTACACGTTATGTGTGTTGTAAGAGTATCATCTCATACTTCTACTTACAACATCACCATATCATATCACTAGCCCAAAGAACAATCTAAACTAGACGCCTCTAATTTATCCATTGCAAATTTTACGTGGCTTAGGGCTTTCAAGATAGAACCGTTCTTACCTCTGAACATGAACCACAACGAGGATAATCAAATTGTTGACAACTCGCTTGCAAAATAGATATTGACTATAGTAGGAGAGATGACACCGCTAGCCACTTATGCAAACTAGTTGCATGTCAAGCGTGGAACAGGTCTCATGTGCGAGGACATGTAAAGTTTGTCCGGCCGCTTCATCCCACTATGCCACCAATATCCAAAATCACAAGAAAGGAGCAACAACATGATCATCATCGCCACATACTCATATGTGTACTACCCGTGTAAAGTATCTACGCATAGATCCGCTCGATACCATCAAGGGTTCGCAAGATAGAAAACAAAAATTTTCCTACGATGGGAACAACTATGTACCAAGATCTATCTACTAGATACAAACAACGGCGGATGTATATCCGTAGAGAACATACCCTTGAAGACCGACAAAGCTTAACGAGTCCAAACTCGTGGTTGATGTAGACGATCTCTTGTCGATCTCAAGATCGAGAGGAAGTCCTAGCGCCGCAAATGCAAGCAGATCCGTCTCGCACACACGCTCGAGGCACCGAGCAACCTCCGCCTCCTCGCTCCAGCGATGCAATGAAGCACAACTCTTTCTTGCCGAAAAGCCACCGGAACATGTATCTCGCTAGTCCGAGACCATGGGGATAAATTCTAGAGGGGAGAGAGATCCTTCACGAGGAGGTGTGGTGTGAGAGGAGAGAGGGGCCTTTTATAGGGAGAGGGGGCACCCAAGGGGCCATGCGCCCAGCCATGGGGCTGCCCCCACCTCTTCCACATTCATGTGGGTGGAGCTCCCACTCAAAATGAAAAGCCTCCACTCCCATTAAAAAGCCTCCACTCATAAATCCACTCACATGCATTAAATTTCCACCAAATTTAATGTAAGCTCTCATTTAAATAAAACTTTTATTTATTTATTCAGAATTTTGTTAATTACTTTAATTAACAAACATTCACATAAAACCCCTTGCTAGTATTTTATTTCACATGCGTAACCAGTGACAATTTCAACCAAAAGCTTTTGTGTCTAGTGAAATAAATTCTGCGTTTCTTTTTTTTCGGCATGAAACTTTTGCTCCAAATGGATGTCGGTGTCTCTTAAGTGTGTCACCCTACGGTTCGCGAATAATGCGGACATGATCGAGACCCTCTCGATCAATAATCGAGCGGGATCCGAGACCCATACGACTCCCACACATTCAACGATGACTTTCTTGTGATCGTTGGAACCTTTATGCTAGTATCTTAATCCCTTTGTTTCATGATATATTACATGTCCGAGATTCGATCATCGGTATCTCCATACCTAGTTTGATCTCGTTCTTGACATGCACTCTTTTCTCGTTCCTGATATAACATTCTAGTGATCAAATCACTTGCTTGCAAGCTAATCAATGTGATATCACCGAGAGGCCCAGAGTATATCTATCCGTCATCGGGATGAACAAATTCCACTCTCGATCCATGGGCCTCAACATAACACTTTAGTAGTTCGAACCCATCTTTATAATCACCGTTACGGTGTGACGTTTGATGTTATCAAGAAACTCTTCCAAAGGTTAGTGATTGACATGATCTCATGGTCTAAGGATTAGGATCACGTAAGTTGTTATAGCAATATAAACTCAATGACTTTGATCGTAATGCTATACTTCGGATGAATGTTCATCACACCATTACACTAATGTTGTGACCCCGTTATTAACAACATCCAATGTCCATGATCAGGAAACCTTGATCATCTTGTTAATCAACGAGCTAGTTTATAAGAGAGGCATAACTAGGAACTTTCTATTTGTTTATTAAACACACATGTATTAACGTTTCCGTATTAATACAATTATAGCATGCAAAATAAACATTTATCATAAATAAGGAATACGATAATAACCACTTTATTATTGCCTCTCGGGCATATTCCCTTCATTTCCAACTCCGGCCCTAGTTTTCGACTGAGGCCCGCCTCGAACACACTCTGCGCCCAAGACACCGACGGCTTCTTCGAGGACGAGGCCACAGCGGGAGCTTCAGTGGCGATTGCCGTGGGAACCCCCCCTCGGTGGTGAGGCCCCCGCGGCTGGAGCAGCCACGAGCCCGATGACTGGGACGAAGGGCGGCGGTAGTGATGCCAACGTCATCTCGCCTTCCGCAATGGCCGCTTCGGTCGCCGCGGTCACATGCGCCGGTGCTTCAGTTTTAGCTTCCTCGGCTAAGCTGGTAGCGTCGGAGCTACTCGCGGACCGAGGCGGTGACACCGGTTTAACCGGCTTCTTCTTCTTCGGTGGTGGCGGTTTCTTCTTTGATGGTGTGGCCTCGCGTTGCGAGGTGTGCTCAGGGAGCTCGTCGTCGTGGGCCTCGAGGCTCCTGCTGGCCTCCAGCTCGCGTTGATGTTGTCCACGGGTCTTACAAACCGTCGGCGTGGCGACTTCCATGGCTTCGTCGCCACTGTCGTCATCATCGTCGTCATCACCCCCGTCAGTTCTGGCATCGCCCTTATCGGGCGAGGACTCACTCTCGTCTTTAGCGAACGAGTTCGAGTTATCGTCATCTACGGGTGGAAGCCAACCTTCCACCACTTGGAACAGCTGCAACAACCAAGTAAAATTAGCACGACCGCCAATGCAAAACTGCGAATGCGAGTGCATGAGAAATAAAAGAACTCACCGTTGGGGCTTGGCGCTTCGCGGTGTAAGGTGCGACACCGGCCTTTGTATCAAGATACACCGGCATGGTGATCTTCTTCAGGGCCAGGGTGTAATCATTGAGTCTCCACTCGGTATGGCAGGACTTTGTCGGGTCATCCTTGTCTGTGTACTCGTACATGTAGTGGGCGCGACTGGCCAGAGGCACGAGCCATCGCCTGAGCCAGCAATTGTAAAGATTGATGGTTTGGAGGCCCTTCTTCTTTAGGTTGCGGATGGTCTGCAGTATCTCGTCGACGACCATCCGCTGGTCCAGCGGAAGTTTGGTGACTTGGAGCCGAAGCGGCTCGGGCCGGTCGGCAGAGTACGTCGTAAGAGCCACCTCTTCCCCCGGCGACGACTCGGTCACGTAAAACCAGCTCTTGTTCCACTCATCCGCTGCTTTAACAGGCAACATCAGATCAAAAAAGGACGCCTTTGACTTCAGCTGGAAGGTCAGGCCGCCCACGGCCAACATCGGGCCGCCTGCCTCTTCGTGGCTGCGGCTGATCCTCCCATGGAACAGATCTTGCCATAGGGGGAGTATGGCCGACAACCCAGGTAGCACTCGCAGAACGCCACGAAGATGGCGAGCTGCTCGATGTTGTGCGGACCTAGGTCCGACAGTTCGATGTCATAGTAGGCGCAAAAGCGACGGAAGAAGAGGGAAGTGGGGAATCCGAGCCCCTGCTCCAGATGGCTGGTGAAGCAGACGAATTCCACCTTCGTGCGGTGTTGGGATCACCTCCCCGGCCGCGGGGATGCGCCATCTCCCGGCATGGAGGATCCCTGCCTGCTCTAACGAGTTCAGCAGCGCCTTCGTGCACTTGGATCTGCCCCATGGTTCCGTCGGAGGAGCCATCGATTAAGGGATCTAGGCTATGGACTGCTATGGGTCGCTTTGGTCTCTACGCGGAATGGAAGATTGGAAATGCACGAGATCGGAGGAAGTGAGGGAAGTGTTTCCCCCTCGCCCGTCACTCTCCTTATATAGCGGTTGTTACCCGCCATTTTAGGGGAGCCGTTACCGCGCGGTAATTACACCGATATTACCGTTGGATTACCCAACGGCTAGTTTGACTAGCGCTGATGGTCCAACTTCATCCACTCGACTCGCTGTCTTCAGCGACTTGACGATTCGCCGACCTAATCACTATAACAGTGACTTAGTTACTCGCCGACCTATTCGCCAAGCTGCGATCTGACTAGTCATCGTTAGTGCGACTAAAATTATTGGTTTTTCCTTTATTCAGGAGTCCACCGCCGATTTGACTGGGCGTCCGAATTGGACCCGCATACGCCGACTGCCAACAAACACCTGCGATGAATCAACGACGGCCTCGGGGACTACTGATGGGGATATGCCGACCGGGGTATACCCAGCAGGATGTTTCCTATTGGCCCAGGCTGCCAGCGAGTGGGCCTGCAGGACGGCGACTGGATCGATACTTGGCAAGGAACCAGTCGACTGGAAGCTGGAGGCCCAGAAGCATAGCTAGGCCCAGTCGGATTAGGTCAAGAACCCTCCGAATCCTTAACTAATTCGGTTGTAGATCTATAAACCCTAGCGATGTGAGGCAATATAAACCTCCCTAGGGTACGCATAGAGGACATGTTCCATCATATACCCCAGCGACTCGCCGCCTAGTCGTCGAGCTCGCCCTTGTACTCTCTCCATAATACAATCTAGCAGGAGTAGGTCTTTACCCTCCGGGGGGCCGAACCTGGGTAAATCCTTGTGTCTCTACCCTCATCTCGCACCGCAGATGGCTGGCCGCCCTTGCCCTTTGTTCTACCATTCGCTGCCGATTGCAGCATTTGCCGTGGCCATTCCCACGACACTTACTGAGGGAAACTTGCTACAGTGCTGCTTCATACCTTGCTCTTGGGGTTTCCAACGAAGCGTCCCACGACAAGTACTGGGCGCCATCAGTGAACTGTGGACCCCGGTCCAATCTTTACCATTGATACATCATCTACTGCTACTGTTTACTTTCTACAAGCAATCATTACCTTACACACCATACATTTAATCCTTTGTTTTCAGCAAACCGGTGAGATTGTCAACCTCACTGTATGTTGGGGCAATGTCTTGAGTTTGTGTTGTGTAGGTTCCAAGTTGTTAGCAACACCTTGGAGTTGTTTCCTTGCTCCTACTGGTTCAATAACCTTGGTTTCATAACTAAGGGAAGACTTACTACTATGCTCATTACACCTTCCAGTTGGGGTATCCCAACGAAGTTCTACAGTGATCTAAGCCGCATCATCTACCCCCCCCCTTCGGAGGGGTCCGCTGAGGTTTCTTCACCGGCTAAGACCAATAAAACGCGCCCACGTGCGAAGCAAGCCAAGACTGGACGGTTTTAGTCAAAGGATAAGGCGGTTGTTCAGGAAGGGAAAACCATCTTGGGTCAGAAGAGGAAGAACCAGATGGTATACCATCGAAAAGTATAGATTAATCTGCTAATACGGGAGGTGATCCCTTTAGCTTTGGCCATTCATCCTAAGGGATCTGCTCTAGTGGACGGTGGTGTTCGCATCGAGGACAATGTGAGCGATGATTCAAATAAGAAGAGGAGAAGTGAGGACTCTGGATCGGCGGATCAAGCGGGCATGTGGAGCAGCTCTGCCGCATGCAATGGGTATCTTATGCTGGAACTATCACGGATTGGGGCATACGCGACAGTGGGAGAAATCCACTGCCTTTTGAGAGTTCATCGCCCCTCCCTCCTCTTTTTGTCTGAAACAAATATGAGGGACTCAAGAGTCCGCAACTTTATGTGGTCGCTTGGTTTTTTCTGGATGTTATGTTGTGAGTAGTGATGGGCTAATCGGTGGTCTAGCTCTATTTTGGTTATCATCTGTTTCTGTTTTTGTAAAACCTTGTAATGATTGGTGCATTGATGTTTTTATCACACCGGAAAACAGAATAAAGTGGTGTGCAACCTTTATTTATGGAGAACCTCGCTGTGAACAACGTTCTGAGTTATGGGATCTTTTCCGTTTTATGCGAGCATAGTGGGAGTGGCCCCTGGATGTGTTATAGGGATTTTAACGAGGTTTTGAGACAGAATGAACACTTGGGGCCTTGTGATAAAACTGTAAATCAGATGAATGCATTCCAAGAATGCTTGAAGGTATGTGAGCTTTTGGACCTGGGCTTTGAGAGTCCGAATTTAACATGGAGCAACCGACAATATTGTGATACCAATGTTAAGGTTCGCCTAGACCGGGCTGTAGCCAATGGGTTTTTGAAGGAGATATGCCCTAGAGGCAAATAATAAAGTGTTTTTATTTGATGTATCTATTGTATGTTCATTTAGGTATAATGGTACGTTTCTCAAGAAGACTCTTAATAGCACTAGCACCACGTGTGTTTCGATACTCTTCAATAAATTCATCAGTCATTTCAATATAACCATCATTAATATCATAACTCTCTCTAGACTCAGGTGAGCTAACAGGTGTAATAGTGTCTTCACTAGGAGTTTCAGTGTTTCCCAATATAGTTCTAGCAATTGTAGCATCTAGGAAAGGACCTAATGAACCACTATCATCAAGAACAACAGAAGTAACATCATGAGCATCAGATGCAATTTTAGATTCAGCAGTAGTAGAAGTGTGTGTAGCATGTGTATGTGGTGGTGGTGTAACAAGCTTACTTATAATAGACGGTGAATCAAGAGCAGTAGAGGTGTTTAGAACTATACCTCTTCTTGTAGTGGATGGTAAAATAGGAAACTTTCCATCGCGAGACTTTCCCATGATGAAAAGATAGCAGCGAACAATAATAGATCCAAGTGAACTTATAAATAAAGCTATGCTCCCCGACAACGACGCCAGAAAATAGTATTGATGATCCACAAGTATAGAGGATCACAATAGTCTTCGAGGGTAGTATAAACCAATTTATTGATTCGGCACAAGGGGAGCCAAAGAATATTTATACGCCTTAACAACTAAGTTGTGAATTCAATTGCACCTGGAAATAGTCTTGCTCGCAGTAGTTTATCAGTAGCAGCAGTTTTGTAGTAGAAATAGCAAAGTAACAGTAGCAGTAAAATAAAGACAGTAGTAACAATAGTAGCAAACAACATGATTTGAGTGCGGAAGGCATATGGATGGATGGACGGGCGTTGCCTGGACAAGACTATCATGTAATATCAAGCTCTAGGGCATTTGCAGATAAATAATATAATGCATCCGAGTACTAAATAATCATAGGCATGTGTTGCATATATAGTCATACGTGCTCGCAATGAGAACTTGCACAACATCTTTTGTCCTGCCAGCCCGTTGCAGCGAGGCCTCAAGGGAATCTACTGCAAATTAAGGTACTCCTTTTAATAGAGTACCGGAGCAAAGCATTAACACTCCATGAACACACGTGATCCTCATATCACAGCCATCCCCTCCGGCTGTCCCAATTTCTGTCACTTAAGGGCCTTTGGTTCCGGACAATAATATGTGTAAACAACTTGCAGATAAGATCACAAACAATACTATCATCATGAATCAATAACATGTTCAAATCTGATATCATGGCACTCGGTCCCTAGTGACAAACATTAAGAATAACAAGTTGCAATAATGTCAAAATGCACTAACAAAGATACTAGGCACCACGCCTTAACAATCTTATTCGATTGCATGATAGATCTCATCCAATCCCTACCATCCCCATAGCCTACAGTGGGGGATTACTCACTCATGGATGGGGGAAACATGGATGGTTGAGGGAGAGGCGTCGGTGATGATGATGGCGATGATCTCCTCCAATTCCCTGAACCGGCAGGGTGCCAGAACGGAGTTTCTGGTTCCGAATCACGGTTTCTGGTGGTGGCGGCGCAGCGGAACTCTCTCTGGAAAAACGTCGAACCCCCCTCTATTTTTAGGTCAGAGGGCTTATGTAGGCGAAGAGGGAGACCGAGGGGGTGCACGAGGTGGCCCCACCACCCCCAGGCGCGGCCTGACCCGCGCGGCCTGGGGCTGTGGGCCCCTCGTGGCCCTCCTCCGTCTCGTCTTCTGTATTCGTGAGTCTTTCGGTAAAATTGGAGTTTTGCGATATTTTTCGGGATTTTTCCTGAAAGTTATTTTTCTGCACAAAAACGAGACACCAAAGCAACTCTGCTGAAAACAGCGTCAGTCCGTGTTAGTTGTATCCAAATCACACAAATTAGAGGAGAAACAATAGAAAAAGTGTTCAGGAAAGTAGATACGTTTGGACGTATCATGCCCTCAAAAATGTATCGGAACTTACGGTCGTTGTTGAAAGAGCATTTTTCTATCCCTATGATTTTGATGTTTGATAACAATACATTATCGATTTAACCGTGTACTAAGTTTATCACAGGATTGATAAAAGAAGGCACAAGCCATGGCATAACATTTCTCCCCTGTAATACTTCTGTGTCAACCGGTAGTACCGGATCTGCAACCGGTACTACCGCTTGACACCGGTACTACCGGTTCCAGTACCGGTTGGCACTGATCAAAAGTGAGAAGGGTGAGTACAAGTCAGTACCCACCGGTACCACGGAGCGGCACTACCGGCCCAACCGGTAGTACCGCTTGGAACAAGCGGTACTACCGCTTGAGGCGGTCTGCATCGTCATCTTGCATCTTACTAGCACCCTCCCTCTCCGTTTTGGTCGATGCAAGCGATACTTGGGACCCAGATTACGCTTCGACCGGTAGTACCGCATACTACCTCCGGTACTACCGCTTGGGGGTAGTACTGCAAGGGGGTACCGCCCAAGACTGAAGAATTCTGAAGAACAAGGTCACCACCGGTGCCCAGTCGATCTTGGACCGGTAGTACCGCATGCAAGCGGTACTACCTCTTGAGTACCGGTACTACCGGTCATTAAATGCTCCAATGGCCATTTATCTCGTGGAGGGGTATAAATACCCCTCCACCTACCTTGGGACAATTTGCTCAGCTCATTAAAGTCATTGCCCACCATTGGAGTCCATTGGAGCCACTCAAATTCTCAAGATCTCATCATCCAACCACCCAAATCCCTTGATCTTTGGGGAATCGAAGGAGGAGTCCCCGATCTACTACTTCACCAAAAGAGATCTTCATTTCCCCCTCATTTCATTGAGGGCCCCTTTGCTCTAGTGTTTTGTTGGAAACCCTAGCTCTTGTTTTTGTTCATACAAGCTTGTCTTTGATTGCTTTGACAGCTTTCTTGTATTTGGGAGCCTCCGATTAAGTTGTGGATGTGTGCCCCAAACTTGTAATCAAAGGCTTCCACCTTGAAGGTTGCCGATATAGTGGAAGGTGAATCGATCCCATTGGGGTGAGATTCATCGGAGAACAAGGGAGGCCTCTCGTGGCGTTGGTGGTTTGAAACCACCCCCTCTCCAAATGTAGACGTACTTCCCCTCAAAAGGAAGGAACTACGGGAAACAAATCCTTGTGTCTCCGCGTCCACTTTTTGGTTACCTCTATCCTTTACCGCACCTTAATTACTTGTTACTACTTTGTGTTGTGGTAGCTCTTGCATTTTGTCATATAGGTAAATTCACCGTAGTTGCATTATCTAGAGAATTTACCTTATTGTCAAACCTTAATTTGAAAAAGAAGAAAATTTGAAGTAGCACCTATTCACCCCCCCTCTAGGTGCCCATACGATCCTTTCAATTGGTATCAGAGCCTCGGCTCTTTATTAGCTTTACCGCCTAAGAGAATATGGGTAGCCAAGAAGGGATGGTGGTAGTGAGTCAACTCCGGTGACCATGGAAGATCTCGAAACTTGGAAACAAGATTGAGCTCTTCCTTGGTCAACGTCAATCAGAAGATGCTTGAGCAACTTCTTAAAGACAAAGATGGCTCATCACCCCATCCCTCAAGAGGAACTACCATCCGCACCTAAAGGGAATACTCCCGATCCCCGAAGGTATGGTGGTAGGGGACAAACTAGACAATGCTAATTCCTCCACACGACCTGATGGGGGGAAGGGCGAGCACCGTGATTCTTGGTACTCTCCCGATCCTCCCATCCCTCACCCTCATGTGTACAATAGAGGTGACCCACCTAAGCTAGAAGAGTCTGCTACTTTTGCTCAATGGCAATCACTAATGAGAACTCATATGCGCAGCTCTTGCATTGAACTATGGAACATCATCGAGCATGGACTCTTTATTGGGGATCCAAACAACTTGACAAGAATAGAGGTTGTTAATAGTCAACTCAATGCCACTGCTTTGCATATGATTCAACAAGGATTAGGAACAAAGGATTATCCACACATTGAGCACTTTAGCATTGCCAAGGAAGCTTGGGATGCTCTCACTGTGTTGTTTGTTGGAAATGAGAGTATGAGGAGGAACATATATGATGCTCTAAGCAATGAAGCCGAATTTTTTTACATGAAAGAAGGTGAAGATCACGAAGACATGTATCGAAGGCTCAATACCACCGCCACCGCTTTTAGAAATGTGGGTGCCTCACATGTGGATGATGCATGGATAAAAAGGAAATATGTGAGTGCACTCATGCCTTTTGAGCCCACCGACTTGAAGAGCTTACAAGGAAGACACAACTACCATCTCATGACCTCAAACAAAGTTATGCAAGAGATGGCTGCTTTCAAGGTCGCCGCCAAGAACGCCAAAGATGCCCGTGCTCGTGCCCTCGGTATGAGCAATGTGGTCAATGTTGCTTTAAAGGCCAAAGCTGTGGACTTTGAAGATGAAGATGATAGTGATGAAGGCCTCTCCTTGGACCATCCCGATGATGTCAAGATTGCTCATAGTCAATATATGACTTTCTATGCAAAGAACTTTTGGAAGAATCCCGCCAAGGCCAAGATGGAAATGCAACGAAGAAGCAATCCAAATGGGAAAAGAGAGAATGCCACTAGGTTGAGAACTTGCTTCAACTGTGGTGACCGCTACCACTTTGTGGCAAGCTGCCCCTATGAGAAGAGAGATGATAATGGTGGGAAGCTTGTGTTGAAGAAGACTCTCAAGGCACCCTACAAGAAACCTTTCATAAAAAAGAACCCCATCAACAAGAAATCGGGAGAAATTGTCTTGATCACTCATGAAGAATACTCCTCCGATAATGAAGATGATGAAGATGAGGAAGAAGAAGAAACCTCACATGGTATGGCGGCTCTAGCCACCACCTCTACTCCGACACTCTCACTCTTCGACTCTCCAAATGATAACTCTTCCTCCTGTTGGAATTATGCCCTAGAGGCAATAATAAAGATGTTATTATTATAATTCTTGTTCATGATAAAGTTTATATTCCATGCTAGAATTGTATTAAGCGGAAACTTTAATACTTGTGTGGTTTGTGAACAACACCGTGTCCCTAGTACGCCTCTATGGACTAGTTCATTGATCAATGATGGTTAAGGTTTCCTAACCATAGACATGAGTTGTCAATTGATAATGAGATCATATCATTGGAGAATGATATGATGGACAGACCCAAACTAAGCAAAGCAATTAGATCGTTTCATCGTGTTCATCTTTGCGAAGCTTTTCTTATGTCAAATATTGTATTCCTTAGACCATGAGATAATGCAACTCCCTGGTACCGGAAGAAAGCTTTGAGGTCATCAAACGTCATCCTATGAGAGGGTGATCATAAAGGTGTCTCTCAGGTGATCGGAAAGTATCTGTTGGGTTGTATGTATCGAGATGGAATTTGTCCCTCCCAAGTCGGAGATATACTTGGGCCCACTCGTGTCGATATCAACACCGCTTGCAAGCATGTGGTTAAGGAGTTAATCACAAAGTGATATCGGATTACGAGTAAAGTACTTGCCGTGAACGAGATTGAACTAGGTATGGATGCATCGACGATCGATTCTCGGGCAAGTAAAATATCGCGAGACGAAGGGAATATATATATGGGATTGATTGAATCCTGGCATCGTGGTTCATCCGATATGATCATCGATGAATGTGTGGGAGTCAATATGGGTGCCCTGACCCCGCTGTTGATTATTGATAGAAGATCATGTCTGCATATTCTCGAACCCGCAGGGTCACACACTTAACGTGTCTCGCTAGGATAGATTGGATAATTGGTTTATGAATTTTTGTTCGAGTCTCGGATGGGATCCGGATATCACGAGAGGTTCCGAATGGTCCGGAGAATAAGATTCATATAAGGTGCAGTTTTGGAGTTCGGAATTGTTCGGGTTAATCGATGTTATAGGAAGCTTCTAGAACCTTCGGAAGGGACCAACGTGGCCCCACCTTCCGGGAGGGGGCATGGGCCTATGAGGGAGTGTCCTGGCCGCATTGGGCCAGGGGAACAAGGCACCATAGGGCCCAGCCGATCCTAGATAAGTTTAAACTCGTTTAAACTAGAGATAGGATTTCTAGATAAGGAGAGTTTAAATCGTTTAAACTAGAGATAGGATTTCTAGATAAGGGAGAGTTTAAATTGTTTAAACTAGAGATAGGCTTGGAGGAGGGCAGGCTGGCGCCCCTCTATATATAGAGGGTGGTCGCCCCTCCCTACTACACACCTTCCTCCAAGCCCTAGCTGCCTTGCTACCTTCCTCTCCCCGCTTTGTAGGCGAAGCCTGCAGAAATTCTCCACCATATACACCACGCCGTGTTGTAGATCCAATCTATCTCTCCACCATACTGCTGGTCCGAGGAAGGAGGAGACCTCGAGTCTGCACGTGTGCATCTCACGGAGGCACCGCCACTTGTGGTGCTAGATCGGATCGGATCACGAGGAGGAGAAGCAAGTACGACTACATCACCCACGTTAAACGAGCGTTCACTGTCTTGAATCTTCAAGGGTATGAAGATCTAATCCAATCTCTCTCGTTGATTGCATCTCCTAGATTAGATCTTGGCTTTCCCTCTGTTTGCTCCGTAGAAAATTTTGATTTACTATGCCGCGAAACCCTTCAGTGGTATCAGAGCTAGATCTATGCGTAGATATGTTTCACGAGTAGAACGCAACATGGTTGTTGCGGGCGTTGATGTTTTCTGTTGCAAGCCTCTTGTTTGTGTTCTTCTTACGACGCGGGATAGTGAGATTGAAGTGGTCCAGGCCAACCTTACGCGACGTCGTTCGCGAGACCGGCTCCGCACTTGACGTGTGGCTTGTTCCACACATGCGGCTGGTGGATGTCAGTTTCTCTCACTATAGTTGTCATGGGATTAACACCGGAGTTTGGCAACCATAATATCACCGTTGTGGCTTTCCGTAGGTAAGAATCGTTCTTAGCATCTACTCCCATAAGCCACGTAAAACATGCAACAACAAAGTAGAGGCGTCTAACTTGTTTTTGCAGGAGTGTTTTCGTGATATGGTATGGCCCAAGATGTGATGTGTATATTGTATGCGATTATCATGTTTTGTAATGTTTCACGACTTGCATGTCGATGAGTACACAACCGGCGAGCCATATGGTTGTCTTTATAATTGTGTATGACCTGTGTCAACTTCTTATACGCCATGTAATAGTTTCACTTTATTGCTAAGTAGTTAGCAATAGTTGTAGTTGCTATTCGTGGTGGAGGCAATCATGGTGGAGTGATGGAGATCATGCCGAACGCACAAGATGGAGATCATTGCGAAGATTGGCTATACCATGTCACATAAAGTTATATGCATGTGATGTTTATCCTTTTATGTATCTTATTATGCTTAGATCATGACGGTAGCATTATAAGATGATTCCTCACTTAAAGATCAAGATAAAAGCGTGTTCTCCCAAGTATGCACCGCTAAAAGTTCGTCGTGTCCAAGCATCACATGATGATCGGGTGCTATAGACTCTACGCTCACATACAACGGGTGCAAGCCAGTTTTTGCACACGCGGAAATACTTGGGTATAGCTTGACGAGCCTAGCATGTACAGACATGGCCTCGGAACACAAGAACCGAAAGGTTAATCATGAGTCATATGAATGATATGATCGACACTTTGTTGTCCACCATTGAAACCACATCTCTTCTCGTGATGATCGGATTAGGTGTGGTGAATTTGGATCGTGTTCACTAAACAACTTGAGGGATGTTGAATTTAGTGGGAGTTCATCTAGTAATTTGATTAAGTTGAACTATTTATCATGAACATAGTCTAAATTGTACTTGCAAATACTGTAGATCACATGGCCAAATCCAACTTCAACTTCAACGTTTTCTTTGAGAAGGAAAAGCTTAGAAACAATGGGTCTAACTTCACCAATTGGTTCCGCAATCTAAGAATCATTTTGTTCGGCGGACAAAGGACTATGTCCTTGGTAAAGCGTTAGGTGACCTCGCTGCAATCGCTACCGATGAGAAAGCTGTCTATCGATCGCAAAGATGATTATGGTGTGATTAAGAGCACCATGTTGTTTGCTATGGAACCGAGCTTCAAAATCGTTTTGAAACCTATCCGGGCCCTTTGAGATTCTCGAGGAGCCGAAACCATGTTTAAGACTCAAGCCCGTTAGAGATATGAGATCTCGAGAAGTTCTTTAACGCAAGATGGAGGAAGGGAGTTCCGTTAGTGAGCACGCCATAAAGATGTTGGGCTACACTCAACGCTTGAGCAACCGGAATGCACGATTCGGAGGAGCTCAAGATTGACAGGTTCTCGAATCACTCCTCCCAGCTACAAAAGTTTTGTAGTGACTCATAATCAGATTGGTTCCATCGATCGATCACCGAGCTCTTCGCAAAGTCAAGGCTGAAGTGGACATCAAGAAGGATAATCATGTGTTGATGGTCAACAAGCCCTCCTTTAAGAAAGGTAAGGAGCAAAGAAGCCCTTCAAGAAGGCGGCGGCAAGCTTAATGCCCTCGCGAGAAGAAGCTCAGTCTGGTCCTAAGCGGACCGAGTGCTTCTATTGCAAGGACAGGGTCCTTTGGGGCAATCGTCCAAGTACTTAGCGGAAAGAAGGTGGCACCATCAAAGGTATATTTGATATACATGTTATTGATGTTTTCCTTACTAGCCCTCGTTGTAGTGCACAGGTATTTGATCGGTTCGGTTGCTAATATTTGTAACTCGAAGCAGGAGCTACGGAATAGAAGCGGCTTCTGCGAGGATGAGGTGACGATGCGCGTTGGCAACGGATCAAGAGTTGATGTGATGGCCGTCGGCATGCTCTCCTTAGTTTTACCTTCGGGATTAGTTTTAAACCTTAATAAGTGTTATTATGTGCCTGCGTTGAGCATGAACATTATTTATGGATCGTGTTTATTGCAAGACGATTATTCATTTAAATCGGAGAATAATGGTTGTTCTATTTATATGAGTAACATCTTTTATGGTCATGCACCTCTTGTGAATGGTTTATTTCTTCTAAATCTCGAAAGGGATGAAACACACATCCATAACATTGAGGCTAAGAGATGCAAAGTAGATAGTGATAATACTACTTATTTGTGGCAATCTCGTCGCTAGGTCATATTGGTGTAAAGCGCATGAAGAAACTCCATTCGATGGACTTTTGGAGTCTCTTGATTTTGAATCATTTGACACATGTGAACCATGCCTCATGGGCAATATGATCAAAACCCGTTCTCGGTATGATGGAGCGAGCAACGGACTTGTTGGAAATCATACATACCGATGTATGCGGACCGATGAGTGTTTTACGCCGGTGGATATCGCTATTTCCTCACTTTTACCGATGACTTAAGTAGATATGGGTATATCTATTTAATGAAACATAAATCTGAAACATTTGAAAAGTTCAAGGAATTTCGAATGAAGTGGAGAACCATCGTAATGTAAAGATTAAGTTTCTACGATCCGATCGTGGAGGTGAATATTTGAGTTATGATTTTCTCACGCATCTTAAAGCAAGTGGAATCGTTTCACAACTCACGCCACCGGAACACCACAGTAACAATGGTGTGTCTGCACCGAATCGAACCCTATTAGATATGGTCCGATCAATGATGTCTCTTCTTGATTTGCGTTATCATTTTGGGGTAATGCATTAGAAACGCTGCATTCACTTTAAATAGGGCTCCATCTAAATCCGTTGAGACGACCGTATGAACTGTGGTTTGGTGCTAAACCTAAGTTGTCGTTTCTTAAAGTTTGGGGATGCGAAGCTTCGTCAAGAAGTTGATGCCGACAAGCTCGAACCCAAAGCGAGAAATGCGTCTTCATAGGATACCCTAAGGAAACTATTGGGTATACCTTCTATCACGTAACGAAGGCAAAGTGTTTGTCACAAAGAACGGTTCCTTTCTTGAGAAGGAGTTTCTCTCGAAAGAAGTGAGTGGGAGGAAAGTAGAGCTAGACGAGGTTATTGAACCTTCTCTTGAATTGGAGAGTAGCGCAGACTGAAAGTATTCCAAAGGTCACCGCACCAACAATAGAGGAAGCTAATGACAAGGATCATGAAGCTTGGACGATGTCGCTCTTGAACGTCGCAGTCGACAAGGTCGCGTGCCCTCTGAGTGGTATGCGGCAACCCTGTCTTGTTAGTAGAAGACGGTGAACCTCGAACTATGAGGAAGCGATGATGAGCCCAGACTCTGAGAAATGGCTGGAAGCCATGAAATCCGAATTGGGATCCATGAGCGAAAACCAAGTATGGACTTTGGTGGATCCTCCTAGCGACCGAAAGGCCGTTGAGTGCAAATGGATATTCAAAAAAAACGGACGCGGATGGTAATGTTACCGTCTATAAAGCACGGCTTGTCGCAAAAGGTTTTCGACAAGTTCAAGGTGTTGACTACGATGAGACTTTCTCTCCCGTAGCGATGTTTAAGTCCATTCGGATTTTATTAGCAATTGCTGCGTTTCATGATTATGAAATATGGCGTATGGATGTCAAGATCGCTTTCCTCAATGGGAACATTGATGAAGAGTTGTATATGATGCAACCAAGGTTTTCGATCCTAAGGATGTCGATAAAGTATGCAAACTTCAGCGTTCCATTTATGGACTGAAGCAAGCATCTCGGAGTTGGAACCTTCGTTTTGATCAAGTGATCAAGAGCTTTGGATTTGTTCCAAATTGCTCTGAGCTTGTATCTACAAGAAAGTGAGTGGGAGCTCGGTGGCGTTTACGGTACTATATGTGGATGACATATTGATTATCGGAAATGACATCAACATGCTTAACGATGTGAAGAGTTATTTGAACAAGTGTTTTCAACGAAAACCTAGGTGAAGTCGCTATATATTGGGCATCAAAATCTATAGAGATAGACAAAGTCGCCGATAGCTTTAAGCCGAGTACATACCTAGACAAAGTTCGAAAAGGTTCGAATGGATAAGGCAAAGAAAGGTTCGTGCCTATGTTGTCGTGTAAGATATTGAGCAAGGCTCGGTGTCCACTGATGAAATTATAGGAAGCTACGAGCAAAGTGCCTTATGCCTCGGCTATAGGTTCCATCATGTATGCCATCTTGTGTACTAGACCGGATGTGTCCAATGCTCTTAGTTTGACGAGCAGATATCAAAGTGATCCAGAGTGGAACATGGACAGCCGTGAAGAACATCCTAAAGTACCTAAATAGAACTAAAGAAATGTTCTTAGTCTATGGGGTGATGAACGACTTTGTCGTAAAGGTTACGTCGACGCTAGTTTCGACACCGACAAGGATGATTCTAAATCTCGAGACGGGATACGTGTTTATTTTGAATGGAGGCTGAGTGGAGAAGCTGCAAGCAAAGCGTGATCGCGGGATCTACAAAGGGAAGCGGAATACATGGCTCAGAGAAGCGCCAAGTGAAGGAGTTTGGATCGAAACTTCATCATCGAGCTTGGCGTGGTTCAAGTGCATTAGACCCACGGAGATATTGTGTGACAACACGCGCCATAGCACTCACTAAGGAACCAAGATATCATCCAAAGACCAAGCATATCAACCGCAAGTTTCATATAATCCGATATTATATAGCGTATGGAGATCGAAGATTAGCAAAGTACATACGGATCGAATGTCGCAGATCCATTGACTAAACCTCTTCCACGTAAAACATGATCAACACCTCGATTGCCATGGGTGTGAGATTGTTGCGGATGTAAACTAGATTATTGACTCTAGTGCAAGTGGGAGATGTTGGAATTATGCCCTAGAGGCAATAATAAAGATGTTATTATTATAATTCTTGTTCATGATAAAGTTTATATTCCATGCTAGAATTGTATTAGCGAAAACTTTAATACTTGTGTGGTTTGTGAACAACACCGTGTCCCTAGTACGCCTCTATGGACTAGTTCATTGATCAATGATGGTTAAGGTTTCCTAACCATAGACATGAGTTGTCAATTGATAATGAGATCATATCATTGGAGAATGATATGATGGATGCAGACAAACTAAGCAAAGCAATTAGATCGTTTCGTGTTCATCATCTTTGAAGCTTTTCTTATGTCAAATATTGTATTCCTTAGACCATGAGATAATGCAACTCCCCGTACCTAAGAAAGCTTTGAGGTCATCAAACGTCATCCTATGAGAGGGTGATCATAAAGGTGTCTCTCGTGTGATCGGAAAAGTATCTGGGTTGTATGTATCGAGATGGAATTTGTCCTCCCAAGTCGGAGAGATATACTTGGGCCCACTCGTGTCGATATCAACACCGCTTGCAAGCATGTGGTTAAGGAGTTAATCACAAAGTGATATCGGATTACGGAGAGTAAAGTACTTGCGGAACGAGATTGAACTAGGTATGATGCATCGACGATCGAATCTCGCAAGTAAAATATCGCGAGACGAAGGAATATATATATGGGATTGATTGAATCCTGGCATCGTGGTTCATCCGATATGATCATCGATGAATGTGTGGGAGTCAATATGGGTGCCTGCACCCTGTTGATTATTGATAGAAGATCATGTCGCATATTCTCGAACCCGCAGGTCACACATAACGTGTCTCGACGCTAGGATAGATTGGATAATTGGTTTATTAATTTTTGTTCGAGTCTCGGATGGGATCCGGATATCACGAGAGGTTCCAATGGTCCGGAGAATAAGATTCATATAAGGCGGTGCAGTTTTTGGAGTTCGAATTGTTCCGGTTAATCGGTATTGTCTAAGCTTCTAGAACCTTCCGGAAGGGACCAACGTGGCCCCACCTTCCGGGAGGGGCATGGGCCTATGAGGGAGTGTCCTGGCGCATTGGGCCAGGGGCACAAGGCACCATAGGGCCCAGCCGATCCTAGATAAGTTTAAACTCGTTTAAACTAGAGATAGGATTTCTAGATAAGGGAGAGTTTAAATCGTTTAAACTAGAGATAGGATTTCTAGATAAGGGAGAGTTTAAATTGTTTAAACTAGAGATAGGCTTGGAGGAGGGGCAAGGGCTGGCCGCCCCCCCTCTATATATAGAGGGGTGGTAAGCCCCCTCCCCCTATTAGTACACACCTTCCTCCAAGCCCTAGCTGCCTTGCTACCTTCCTCTCTCCCTCCCGACTGTTTGTAGGCGAAGCCCTGCAGCAGAAATTCTCTGCCATATACACCACGCCGTCGTGTTGTAGATCCAATCTATCTCTCCACCATACTCGCTGGTCCGAGGAAGGAGGAGACGTCGAGGTGCTGCACGTGTGCATTTCACGGAGGCACCGCCACTTGTGGTGCTAGATCGGATCGGATCACGAGGAGGAGAAGCAAGTACGACTACATCACCCACGTTCTGACGAACGTTCCACTGTGCGAATCTTCAAGGGTATGAAGATCTAATCCAATCTCTCTCGTTGATTGCATCTCCTAGATTAGATCTTGGCTTTCCCTCTGTTCGCTCCGTAGAAAATTTTGATTTACTATGCCGCGAAACCCTTCACCTCCAAGGACGTCACTTGCCTTATGGCAAGAGGAACGGAGGTATCCTCATCATCCCACTCTACTCAATTAGATAATGATGAAATTGATGATGAAATGTCTCTCGATGTTAAAAAGGAACTAATTGCCTTTGATGAGTTCATGACTAACCTAGAAGGTGATGCTAAACTACATTTTGGGAACATCTTAGATCAACTCTCCCACACTCAAGAACTTCTAGATGTTATATGTAAACTTGGGCATGAACATATGATTGAACTAGAGGCTTTAAGCAATGCTCTAGAAGAAGAACAAGAGACTAGGTTGTCCCTTGAGTCAAAACTTGAAGGGCTTGATGAGGCCAATGACATCATTGTTAACAAACTCATTAAAGAGCGTGATCATGCTATTGCTAAATACAAAAGAGCTAAAAAGGACAAGGTTGAGTTTGGTATGGTTCATGAAAAACTTGCCGAGGACTTTAGCTTGCTTAACAAGGCCCACAAAGCCTTGGAGAGTGAACTCTTGTCTCTCACAAAGTCCCATTAAACGCTTCAAACTCAATTGGCCAATATTCCTTCACCTAGTAACTTCATTCCATCGAGTAGCACGACTATCCTTGAAGAGAATGCTAGGTTGAAGGGGGTGCTTGCGAAGACCACATTTCCATAAGGTAACAAGTCTATTGATGATCTTTTGAGCAAGCAAAGGCGTAGTGGTGATAAAGGGGGCATTGGTTTTGTCTCCAAAACAAAGAAGAAAAACAACAAGAAGAAGAAGGACAAGCCCGCACAAGAGACCAACAAGACCATTGTGGTAAGTAAGACCACAATTGGCAAAACTATGTCTCATGACGATTTTGCGGGAAGTGCTAACCCTCACTATGTTCTAATGCGTGATTACTATGGTGATGTGTATGCACAATATGTTGGTCCTTATGATGGTTATATTGCTTGGTCTATTTGGGTTCCCAAGAGCCTTTTTGCTAACAAAAGAGGACCCATTGAAAAATGGGTACCTAAAAACTAGCTTGATCTTTTGTAGACCTATGCTTCCGGAGGTTCAAAATGGGTGCTTGATAGTGGTTGCACTTGTCATATGACCGGAAGCTCGTCTATTGTCAAGGACTTGGTGTCAAATGAAGATCAAATCACCGTCACATATGCCGACAAGTCAAAATCTACGGTAATGGGTTTCGGCAAGGTAGTGGTGGCTCACGACATTACACTCGTGAACGTCATGCTTGTTGAAACCCTTGGATACAATTTACTTTCTGTCCGTGCTCTTGGAAAGATGGGCTTTGCTGTCTTTATTGATAATGATATTGTGGTCCTCATGTGGAGCAAGTCTCTCAAGGTCGCTTTCGTTGGGTACGTCGAAAATGACTTGTATGTGGTGGACTTTTTGGGGCAAGCCACTGCAGGTCCAATGTGCTTATACGGAAAGGCCGATGTGGGTTGGCTATGGCACCGCCGACTAGCCCATGTCAATATGAGAACTTTTTTGCAAATTCTCCATAAAGAGGGCCATATTGTTGGACTAAAAGAAAATGTTTCCTTTGCCAAAGATCGTGTTTGCAGGGCATGTGTTCTAGGGAAGATGCATGACGCTCCTCATAAGCCCACGAACCAAATCAAGTCTAACAAGATCTTGGAACTCCTTCATGTGGACCTATTTGGTCCTCCATCTCATGCAAGTCTTGGTGGGAAGAAATATTGTTTGGTGATTGTTGACGACTTTTCAAGATACTCTTGGGTTTATTTCTTCAAGTTGAAGAGTGAAACTCAGAGGACCTTTATCGACTTCATCAACTTGGTTCAACGGCAAAACAATGTTCCGTGTTGATTATAAGAAGTGACAACGACCGAGTTCAAGAACTACACCTTGAATGACTTTCTTAGTGATGAGGGATTAAGCATCAATATTCCGCAGATACCCCTCAACAAAATGGTGTGGCGAAAGGAAGAACCGGACTCTCATTGAGATGGCTAGGACCATGTTGGCGGAGTTTAAATCTCCATACAACTTCTCGGGCGGCCGTCTCCGCTTGCCATGCTTCAAACCGGCTCTACCTCCGCAAGAAAATCAACAAGACTCCATATGAGATACTTACCAAGAACAAGCCCAACATATCTTATTTCCGGTGTTCGGTTGTAAGTGTTTCTATCTCATCAAAGGTGTTCGTTTGTCTAAATTCAAACTAAAGCATTAGAGGGTATTTTTTGGCTATGGTCTCGAATCTCACACTTATAGAATCTATGACAAGCTCTCCTGAGTCATAGAATCTTGTAGTGTGACCTTCGAAGAATATGATGGTCCCCAAGGGGGGCGTGTTGATGCTTGTGATGCAGATGTTGAAATGCCTCAGGATGCCATAGGAAGAATGGGTGTGGGTTATATCCGCCCCATTGAGGAACCCCTTATGGTGGATCGAGAAGAACTATGCTCCACTCGAGTGGAGCCCTCATCTTCACAACCTCAACATGCTCCATCTACCGAGGAGGACTTTGACTCAAGCCAAAGACAAGATGTGGACCCTCAACATAGTGATCAATGTGTGAACTCTAGTCAAAGGGAGCTTGGTCCATTTGATGGGGTGTCAAGTGGAGTCAAGTCAATTTGCCAAGGAAGATCCATCCAAGCTGTTTTGAGGAGTGCTCAAGTTGAGGCTAGAAGAACACTTGATCAAGACCAAGGTCAATCCGTGCCTCCCAATATAGAGGATGATTCCAATAATGATCAAGGTCAAGTTGATGGTCAAGACGAGGATCAAAATGATGAAGAGGGTCCTCCAAGAAACAATGAGGAGATCCACGCTCGTCGCGAAGCTAGAAAGGAAAGAATGTTGGAAATAAGAGACCACACCCTCCAAAATGTTGTTGGAGATTTAAGGAAAGGAATTTCCACACGAGCACAATTGAAGAGGTTCAGTGAACATCAAGCTCACATTTCCATGATTGAACCAAGGAAAGTGTGGGAAGCTCTTGAAGATTCGGATTGGTTAGAAGCTATGCACAAAGAGCTCAACAATTTTGAGAGAAACAAAGTGTGGAAGTTAGTTGAGAAGCCAAAGGATTGCCGCAATGTTATTGGAACAAAGTGGATATTCAAGAACAAGCAAGATGAGCATGGGATTATTGTAAGGAACAAGGCTAGATTGGTTGCACAAGGTTATTCCCAAATTGAAGGCATTGATTATGGAGAGACTTATGCACCCGTGGCTCGCCTTGAGTCCATCCGTATCCTTCTTGCTTATGCGGCACATCATAACTTTAAGTTGCAACAAATGGATGTAGAAAGTGCATTCCTTTATGGTCCTTTGAATGAATTGGTATATGTTAAGCAACCCCCGGGATTTGAGGACCCCAACTTCCCAAACCATGTCTACAAACTTGATAAGGCGCTCTATGGGCTCAAGCAAGCCCCACGCACGTGGTATGAGCACCTTAGAGAGTTATTGTTTGACCGTGGCTTTGAGGTTGGGAAAATCGATCCCACTCTTTTTACTAAGAGGGTTAATGGGGAGCTTTTTGTATGCCAAATCTATGTTGATGATATTATCTTTGGATCATCTAACAAAGCTTTTAATGATCAATTCTCAAAGCTTATGACTAGTAGGTTCCGGATGTCCTTGATGGGGGAGTTGAAAGTATTCCTTGGCTTTGAGATCAAGCAAGTTAGAGGAGGAACATTCTTCAATCAAGCCAAGTATACTCAAGATATGCTCAAGAGATTCAAAATGAAAGATTTGAATGGAGCCCCTACTCCCATGGCAACAAAGACTCATCTAGAACAAAATCCAAATGGTAAAGATGTGGATCAAAAGGTATACCGGTCCATGATTGGTTCTTTGCTTTACCTTTGTGCATCTAGACCCGATATTGTGTTGAGTGTAGGTGTGTGTGCAAGATATCAAGCGGCTCCTAAGGAAAGCCATTTAATGGCGGTCAAGAGAATCTTTCGATATTTAGTTCATACCCCATTTTATGGTCTTTGGTACCCTCAAGGCTCAACATTCACTCTTTGTGGATACACGGACTCGGATTAGGCGGGAGACAAGGATGATAGAAAATCAACATCCGGGGCTTGCCAATTCCTTGGTAGGTCCTTGGTATGTTGGTCTTCTAAGAAGCAAAATTGTATATCACTCTCCACCGCCGAAGCCGAGTATGTTGCTGCTGCTAGTGCGTGCACCCAATTGCTATGGATGAGGAAAACTTTAAAGGAATACGGTGTCCATTGTGACAAAGTGCCTCTTCTATGTGACAATGAAAGTGCCATCAAGATTGCATATAACCCGGTGGATCACACAAGGACAAAGCATATTGAGATTCGACATCACTTTATTAGAGATCATGTTGCTAGAGGTGATATTGATCTATCCTATGTATCAACCAAAGATCAACTTGCCGATATCTTCACGAAGCCACTTGATGAAGCAAGGTTTTGCTACTTGAGGAATGAACTAAATATCATAGATTCTAGGAGTTTGACTTGATTATCTTGCACTCTCACCTAATACTCGACCCATGTTTGGTTTAGGTGTAGGCATGGACATAGGGGGAGTGCGGTCCTAATTGATTGGACTATCCCTCCCCCCATTATGCGCAAATTAAACAAAAATCATTCCTCTTAATATCATTTTGTGATATGTGAGCTCAATGATGAGTTTCGGTAATGGACCCAAGATATATCTTCGTGGTGCCAAGCCGAGTATACTCAAATATGGTGGCCTAGGCCACCGCCCCCTCTCAATCGAGAGGTTTGATGTGCTTACTCATGTTTGTCACTTAGTTGTTTTGGTCTTCACTCTTAATTGCCATCTATTTGAATTGTCTTCATCTTTCTTGTCTCATGCACTCTAGTTTGGTATTTATCTGTTTCCTCCATTTGGTTTTAGAGTGCATGTGCTTCTCAGCTCACTTATCTTAACCCAAGTCTCCGTACTCCCTCATGAAAACCCTCTCTCTTCCCGCACAAGAATCATCCTTGATCCCTGGCTTTGGACTCAGATGGGACCGGTACTACCGGATGTGAGAGCGGTACTACCGCACCTGGGAAGTTCCCAGGTCGTCTCCTGGAAAAACTGCTCCAGGAACGGTACTACCGCCCGCATGTCCGGTCCTACCGGTCACCGGTACTACCGGTCGTAGAACCGGTACTACCGCTTCCAAGCGGTAGTACGGCTCCAACAACCGGTACTACCGGTTGACGGTTCCGTGTATATAATGGACGCGTGGGGAGAGGCACCCCTCAGTGCCTCATTATTTCCCACGTCCCCCACTCTAACCTGCGCCGCCACCAGAGTTCTTGAAGGCCCCGGAGCCCTGCCGCGCCCTCCTCCCTCCGGATTCTCCTTGGATTCAGCCTCCGGGCAGGCTCCCACTCCTTTCCACCGCCATGGATCCCGGTACAACCGCCCCTCCTCTTCTTGTTTGATTTCCCCATTAGATCTAGGTTTTGGCTTAGATCCGTGGAGAAATTGACTACTTGCAAGGTTGTCTTGCCATATTATTCCTTGTTACCGTAGAATCTTCAATTTAGCGGTTTATATTGTCAATTTGGGCGTTCCCATCGATCGACAACTGTGTGCCGCTCAACCGGTAGTACTGAACTTTTTCCGGATTACCGCAAGCTTGCATACTACCGGTTGTCGTCCGTAGTAACGGTCCACTCTGACCACTATGTTCTGCTCAACTTGTAGATTCTCTCGGTTTTTCCTTCTTGATTCTTGTGTCCTTATCTCCGTGCTATCCTCCCTCGTGCTTTCACAGATGCAGGTGGTTCTCGGGGTGCACGGAAGCGCTCCAAGTCTGACCGTGAGATTGTTGAGGAAGAGACTGAGTCTGAGGAAGAAGTTATGCCACAGCCAAGACGCCGTTCCAAGTTGCCTACCAATCGAGGTGGTCGTGGGGGTAGCGAAGGGGATACCAAGCGCCCAGCTAGGCGTGGCAGAGCCCCTCCCTCTCGCCCCCCTTCCACTGGGCGTACCAAGAGTCTCAGCTCTGGGCCATCTGGGCCAAAGACACTCTCTGACATCTCTGAGGCAGACTTTAGGGCTCTCCGAGTGGACAATGCATACTCCCACAGCAGGAGCGCGTTAAGGGCAGACAGTCTTTTCTATGATGACTTCCAAGAGCGTGTGTATCATGAGGTTCTTATGACCAATACCCAGCTAGTGGTGCCTCAGCAGTGGATTGACATGGGACACATTGACAAGAACTCTGGCTACTTTGGTGAAGCTAAGGAAATCTGCTCCAACCTTGGCATGCTCCCCATTATGGAGTTTCAGCATGACTATGATCCCCTACTCATCTGCCAGTTTTATGCCACTGCACACTTCCACAATGGCCGCAATAGGAAGATTACCTGGATGACTCAAGGTGCTGTCAAGGAAGCTACGCTATGGGAGTTGCCATATTGGGGTATGAGGACCGCGGCCGTGACGTTCCTTGTGGTTTCCGCTGTCACATGCGGGAGAATCCCTCCAAAAAGGATGTTCTCCGACCTTTGTATATTCGAGGCCGTGGGATTGCTGGTAAAATCAAGGATCTCCTCCCCACATATGACATTCTCCATCGCATTTTCCGTTAGACTGTTTCTCCTCGTGCGGGCAACAAGGACGAGATACATGGGTTCTCCGTTGACTTGCTTTTCAACACCTTCCTCAACAGAGAATCAGACCAACCTCTTGATGTGACAGACTTCATTTGGAATGAGATGGTTGCCGCTGCACACACTCGGAGGGTTCCACCATTTGCTCCTTACATTATGGCCCTCATTGTGTCCAAGTGCCCGGTCATTGCTAGGACGCTCTCCACTCGCTCTCTTGTTGTGCACAAGCCAAAGGCACTCAAGATCAAGGTACATGCTAAACCTCGCGCTGCGCCAGGTGAGGAGGATGAGGATGAGGATGAGGATGACTCTGAGCATGCTGACAGTGGTCATGACACTGACTATGAGGTCTCTCGCCGCAAGCACGCCAAGCCCTCTTGGGCCAAAAGGATGGAGGTCAAGCTCAAGAAGATCTTCTGCTTCCAGATTGACAACCGTAAGTATATGAGGCGACGTGTGCGCAAAGAAAGCTCGTCAGAAGGAACTCATGTCTGCTCAAGGGTTGACCATCTCCGAGGGATCCGAGAACAATATCACTCTAGAGGATCAGTGGATTTCTCAGCACAGCCGTTGGGACGATGATGTCTCTTCCTCGCACCGCGCCCCACCTACGTATGAGGATGAGGAGGATCTTGAGGATGAGGAGGAGGAGTACGATGATTGACCTTTGGGGCGGTAGCTCTGCACTTGTCCCTTTTTGGCGTCTTGATGCCAAAGGGGGAGAAGTTGCACTTTAGGCACGGGTGTTGCATGGGAAGTCACAAGCTCGCTCTTCTCTTTGATCCTTTTATTGCTTGTGAACTTCGATTTCTCTCTATTCTATGTGTGAGACTACTATGTGTTTATGTCGTGTGAGACTATGTGGTTTATGTCGTGTGAAACTATGTGGTTGGATCCATCTTATGCGACCATGTGGTTTATTTCTATGGATCCATCTTGTGATGTTATGCAATATCTATTGTCTATTTATTCCTCATCACATGTTTTGTGCAAAGGTATGTCTTCAAATGCTAGTTTCCATACTTGTGCACCCATGTTGGGTTTGTAAAATAGAGGGGGAGATTTGTCTCTACACATCTAGCGAGAGTCTCTTCTCTATTTTACAAATCTCATTTGCCTATTGTTAAAATCATCCTGCAAAAGTGTATTGTCATCAAACACCAAAAAGGGGGAGATTGAAAGAGCATTTTTCTATCCCTCTGATTTTGATGTTTGATAACAATACATTTATCGATTTAACCGTGTACTAAGTTTATCACAGGATTGATAAAAGAAGGCACAAGTCATGGCATAGCATTTCTCCCTTGCAATATCTTCTGTGTCAACCGGTAGTACCGGATCTGCAACCGGTACTACCGCTTGACACCCAGATTACGGTTCGATGCGGTTGGCACCGATCAAAGAGAGAAGGGTGAGTACAAGTCGGTACCGGTACACGGAGCGGCACTACCGCCCAACGGTAGTACCGCCATTGAGGCGATCGTCTGGCTCGTCGGCTGCCGCATCTTGACTAGAACCCTCCCTCTCCGTTTTGGTCAAGACTAAGCGTGACTTGGGACCCAGTACTACCCTTCAGTAGTACCGCTTACTACCTCCGGTACTACCGCTTGGGGGTAGTACCGCAAGGGGGTACCGCCCAAGACTGAAGAATTCTGAAGAACAAGGTCACCACCGGTACTTGGTCCGGTACTGGACCGGTAGTACCGCATGCAAGCGGTACTACCGCTTGAGTACCGGTACTATCGGTCATTAAATGCTCCAACGGCCATTTATCTCGTGGAGGGGTATAAATACCCCTCCACCTACCTTGGGACAATTTGCTTAGCTCATTAAAGTCATTGCCCACCATTGGAGTCCATTGGAGCCACTCAAATTCTCAAGATCTCATCATCCAACCACCCAAAGCCCTTGATCTTTGGGGAATCGAAGGAGGAGTCCCCGACTACTACTTCACCAAAAGAGATCTTCATTTCCCCCTCATTTCATTGAGGGCCCCTTTGCTCTAGTGTTTTGTTGGAAACCCTAGCTCTTGTTTTTGTTCTTACAAGCTTGTCTTTGATTGCTTTGACAGCTTGCTTGTATTTGGGAGCCTCCGATTAAGTTGTGGATGTGTGCCCCAAACTTGTAACGGTGCCGGCTTCCACCTTGAAGGTTGCCGATATAGTGGAAGGTGAATCGATCCCATTGGGGTGAGATTCATCGGAGAACAAGGGAGGCCTCTCGTGGCGTTGGTGGTTTGAAACCACCCCCTCTCCAAACGTAGACGTACTTCCCCTCAAAAGGAAGGAACTACGGGAAACAAATCCTTGTGTCTCCGCGTCCACTTTTCGGTTACCTCTATCCTTTACCGCACCTTACTTACTTGTTACTACTTTGTGTTGTGGTAGCCCTTGCATTTTGTCATATATGTAAATTCACCGTAGTTGCATTATCTAGATAATTTACCTTATTGTCAAACCTTAATTTGAAAAAGAAGAAAATTTGAAGTAGCACCTATTCACCCCCCCTCTAGGTGCCCATACGATCCTTTCAGTTGTAAATCTCCGTGGAACTGCAAAACAGTGGGCAATAACTCATGAAAGTGCCATAAAGCGCAAAAAGGACGAGTTTTTGGTCATAACTTTGAAACATGTAAATCGCTTTGGAACCCCAAAACTATGGGAAATAGCTCATGAAAACGACCATAAAACAAAAAAAGACGACTTTTTGGTCATACCTCTCAAACATGTAAATCACCCTAGAACCCCAAAACTGTTGACAATAGCTTATGAAAACGGCCATAAAACATGAAACGTTGAGTTCATGGTCATGCTAAATCTCCCTGGAATCCCAAAACTGTGGGCAATAACTCATGAAAATGGCCATAACACGCAAAAATCCGAGTTTCTGGTCATAACTCTCAAACATATAAATCGCCCTGGAACCACAAAACAATGGGCAATAGCTCATGAAAACGGCCATAAAACGCAAAAATGATGACCTTTTGGTCATACCTCTCAAACATGTAAATCGTGTTGGAACCACAAAACCGTGGGCAATAGCTCATGAAACGGCCATAAAACGCGAAAACGACGAGATTTTGCTCATATATTTCAAACATGTACCGGGTCTTGCGGCCATGCAAATCAACCCAAAGTATGTGCAATAGCTTATGAAAATGGCCATAAAACACGAATACGACGAGTTCTTGGTCATACCCTCAAAAATGTATCGGAACTTAAGGTCGTTGTAAATCGCCTTGGAACTACAAAAGAGTGGGCAATAACTCATGAAGGTGCCATAAAACGCAAAAAGGACAATTTTTTGGTCATAACTCTTAAACATGTAAATTGCCCTGGACCCCCAAAATACGGGCAATAGCTCATGAAAACATCCATAAAACACGAAAAGAACGAGTTCTTGGTCATGCCCTAAAAAATGTATCGGGCCTTATGGTCGTTGTAAATCGCCCTGAAACCCTAAAACTATGGGCAATAACTCATGAAACCGCCCATAAAAAGCAAAAAAGACGAGTTTTAGGTCATAACTCTGAAACATGTAAATCACCCTAGAACTCTAAAACTATGGGGAATAGGTCATGAAAACGGCCATAAAACACAAAAACGATGACTTTTTGGTCATACCTCTCAAACATGTAAATATCCCTGGAACCCCAAAACTGTTGGCAATAGCTTATGAAACCGACCATAAAACATGAAAACGATAACTTCATGGTCATGCCCTCAAACATATATCGGGCCTTACTGTCATTATAAATCTGTCTAGAACCCCAAAATTGTGGGCAATAACTCACAAAAATGGCCATAAAACGCAAAAAAGACGAGTTTTTGGTCATCACTCTGGAACATATAAATCGCCCTGGAACCCCAAAACTCTAGGCAATAGCTCATGAAAACAACCATAAAATGCAAAAACATCGACTTTTTAGGCATACATGTCAAACATGTAAATCGCCCAGGAACCATAAAATTGTGGGAAATAGGTCATTAAACGGCCATAAAATACGGAAACGACGAGTTTTTGGTCAAATCTTTCAAACATGTATCGGGTCTTGCGGGCCATGCAAATTAACCCTAAGTATGGGCAATAGCTTATGAAAACGACCATAAAACATGAATACGATGAGTTCTTGGTCATGACCTTAAAAATGTACTGGGACTTACGGTCATTGTAAATCACCTTGGAACTACAAAACAGTGGGCAATAACTAACTCTGAAACATGTAAATCTCCTTGGAACCCCCAAACTATGGGAAATAGCTCATGAAAACGGCAAACGCAAAAATGACGACTTTTCGGTCATACAGGCAATAGCTCATGTATCGGGTATTGCGGGTCATAAAACGCGTAAATTGTGCAAAAATGACGACTTTTTGGTCATACGTCTCAAACATGTAAATCGTGCTGGAGCCCCAAAACCGTGGGCAATAGCTCATCAAACGGCCATAAAACGCAAAAACGATGACTATTTGGTCAAATCTTTCAAACATGTATTGGGTCTTGTGGGCCATGCAAATTAACCCAAAGTATGGGCAATAGCTTATGAAAATGGCCATAAAACATGAATACGGCGAGTTCTTGGTCATGCCCTCAAAAATGTATCGGGACTTACGGTCATTGTAAATCACCTTGGAACTTCAAAATAGTGGGCAATAACTCACGAAAGTGCCATAAAACACAAAAAGGACGAGTTTTTGGTCATAACTCTGAAACATGTAAATCTCCTTGGAACCCCAAAACTATGGGAAATAGCTCATGAAAATGGCCATAAAACGCAAAAATGACGACTTTTCAGTCATACGGCCATATAATGCAAAACTGTGGGTAATAACTCGTGAAAATGGCCATAAAATGCAGAAAAGACGAGTTTTTGGTCAGAACTATAAAACATGTAAATCTCCCTGGAACCCCAAAGCTATGGGCAATTGCTCATTAAAACGGCCATAAAATGCAAAAACGATGACTTTTTGGTCATACCTCTCAAACATGGCAATCCTGCTGGAGCCCTAAAACTGTGGGCAATAGCTCATGAAATGGCCATAAAACGCGAAAACAACGAGTTTTTGGTCAAATATTTCAAACATGTATCGGGTCTTGTGGGCCATGTAAATTAACCCAAAGTATGGGCAATAGCTTATGAAAACGACCATAAAACATGAATACGATGAGTTCTTGGTCATGCCCTAAAAAATGTATCGGGACTTACGGTCATTGTAAATCACCTTGGAACTGCAAAACAGTGGGCAATAACTCACGAAAGTGCCATAAAACTCAAAAAGGACGATTTTTTGGTCATAACTCTGAAACATGTAAATCGCCTTGGAACCCCAAAACTATGGGAAATAGCTCATGAAACCAACCATAAAACGCAAAAATGACGACTTTTCGGTCATAACTCTGGAACATGTAAATCGCCCTGGAACCCCAAAACTGTTGGCAATAGCTTATGAAAATGGCCATAAAACCTAAAACCGACGAGTTCATGGTCATGCCCTCAAACATATATCGGGCCTTATTGTCATTCTAAATCTCTCTAGAACCTAAAACTGTGGGCTATAACTCATGAAAATGACCATAAAATGCAAAAAAGACGAGTTTTTGGTCATCACTCCGAAACATATACATCGTCCTAGAACCCCAAAACAATGGGCAATAGCTCATGAGAACAGCCATAAAATGCAAAAACAATGAATGTGGCCAATAGCTTATGAATCACCTTAGAACCTCAAAACTGTGGCCAATAGCTTATGAAAACGACCATAAAACACGAAAACAACGAGTTATTGGTCATGCCCTTAAACATCTATCAGGCCCTACTATCGTTCCAAATCACCCTGGAATCCCAAAACTATGGGCAATAACTCATGAAAATGGCCAAAAAAAGCAGAAAAGACGAGTTTTTGGTCATAACTATAAAACATGTAGATCTCCCTAGGACCCCAAAACTATGGGCAATAGCTCATGAAAATGGACATAAAATGCTAAATCAATGAATTTTTGGTCATACCTCTCAAACAAGTAAATCATGTTGGAACCCCAAAACCGTGGGCAATAGCTCATGAAACGGCCATAAAACGCGAAAACGACGAGTTTTTGGTCATATATTTCAAACATTTATCGGGTCTTGCAGGCCATAGCTTGTGAAAATGGCCATAAAGCACGAATAGGACGAGTTCTTGGTCATACCCTTAAAACTTTATCATGACTTACGGTCATTGTAAATCGCCTTGGAACTGCAAAAGAGTGGGCAATAACTCATAAAAGTGCCATAAAACGCAAAAAGGACGCATTTTTGTTCATAACCCTGAAACATGTAAATCGCCTTGGAAACCCAAAACTATGGGAAATAGCTCATTAAAACGGCCATAAAACGCAAAAAAACGACGACTTTTTGGTCATACCTCTCAAATATGTAAATCGCCCTATAAACCCAATATTGGGGGCAATAGATAATGGAAACGGCCATAAAATAGAAACAGCGAGTTTTTTTGGTCATGCCCTCAAACATCTACCCCGCCTTACTTTCGTTCTAAATCGCCCTAGAACCCCAAAACTATAGGCAATAGCTCATGAAAATTGCCATAAAACTCAAAAAAGATGAGTTCTTGGTCATGCCCTCAAACATCTATCGGGACTTACTGTCATTCTAAATCGCCCTAGAACCGAAAAACTATGGGCAATAACTCAAGAAAAAGACCATACAACGCAAAACACCAGCTTTTGGTCATAACTCTAAAACATGTAAATCGCCCATGAACCCTAAAACTCTAGACATTATCTCATGAAAACATCCATAAAACATAACAATAACAAATTTTTAGGCATACCTCTCAAACATGTAAATCGCCCTAGAACCCCATAACCGTGGGCAATAGCTCATGAAACAGCGATAAAACGCGAACATGACGAGTTTTGGTCATGTCTTTCAAACATATATCGGGTCTGTGAGCCATGGAAATCAACCCAAAATATGGGGAATAGCTCATGAAAATGGCCATAAAACATGAAAACGACGAGTTCTTGGTCATGCCCTCAAAAAAAATGTATTGGGACTTACAGTCAATGTAAATTGCCCTAAAACCGCAAAACTTTGGGCAATAACTCATGAAAGTGCCATAGAACGCAAAAAAGATGAGTTTATACTCATAACTCAGAAACATGAAAATTGCCCTAGAACCCCCAAATTATGGCCAATAGCTCATGAAAACAGCCATAAAACACGAAAACGATGAGTTCTTGGTCATGCCCTAAAAATGTATCAGGACTTGCGGTCGTTGTAAATTTCCCTGAAACCGCAAAACTGTGGGCAATAGCTCATGAAAGTACCATAAAACACAAAATAGATGAGTTTTTGGTTATAACTCAAAAACATATAAATCGACCTGGAACCCTAAAACTATGGCCAACGGCTCATGCAAGCGGCCATAAAACGCAAAAAAAAGACTTTTTGGACATACTTCTTAAACATGTGAATCGCCACGGAACCCCCAAAATGTGGGAAATAGCTCATGAAAATGCCATAAAACACGAAGCCGGCGAGTTCTTGGTCATGGCCTCAAAAATGTATCGGGACTTACAATCGTAGTAAATAGCCCTAGAACCCCAAAACTGTGGGCTCATGAAAATGGCCATAAAACGCAAAAAAGACGAGTTTTTTGTCATAACTCTAAAACACAAAACAACGACTTTTTGGCCATACGTCTGAAACATGTAAATCGCCCTAGAACCCCAAAACTGTGAACAATACCTCATGAAAACGGCCATGAAACATGAAAACGACGAGTTCTTTGTCATGCCCTGAAACATCTATCGGTCCTGACTGTAATTCTAAATCGCTCTGGAACCCCAAAACTGTGGGCAATAACACATGAAAATGACCATAAAATGCAAAAAGATAGGTTTTTGGACATAACTATAAAACATGTAAATCGCCCTGGAACCCCAAAACTATGGGCAATACCTCATGAAAATGAAAAAAACACGAAAATGACAAGTTCTTAGTCATGCCCTCAAACATCTATCGGGACTTATTATCATTCTAAATCGCCCTGGAACCCAAAACTCGTGGTCAATAACTCATGAAAGTGCCATAAAACGCAAAAGGACAAGTTTTTGTTCATAACTCTAAAAACATGTAAATTGCCTTTGAACCCCAAAACTATGGGAAATAGCTCATGAAAACGACCATAAAACGCAAAAACGACGACTTTTTGGTCATAACTCTCAAACATGTAGATCGCCCTGGAATCCCAAAACTGTTGGCGATAGCTTATGAAAACGGCCATAAAACATGAAAATGACGAGTTCATACTTCGGGCCTTACTGTCATTCTAAATCCCTCTAGAACCACCAAAATTATGGGCAATAACTCATGAAAATGGCCATAAAACGAAAAAAGAGGAGTTTTTGGTCATAACTATGAAATATGTAAATCGCCCTGGAACCCTAAAACTCTGGACAATAGCTCATTAAAACATCCATAAAATGAGAAAACAACAAATCTTTAGGCATACCTCTCAAACATGTAAATCGCCCTGGAACCGCAAAACTATGGGCAGTAACTCATGAAAGTGCCATAAAACACAAAAAATATGAGTTTTTTTATTACAATCCAAAAACATGTAAATCGCCCTGGAACCCCAAAACTATGGCCAATAGCTCATGAAAACGTCCATAAAACGCAAAAAAATGACGTGTTCTTTGTCATGCCCTCAAAAATGTATCGGGACTTACGGTCGTTGTAAATCGCCCAGGAACCGCAAAAATTATGAGCAATAACTCATGAAAGTGCCATAAAACGCAAAAATGACGAGTTTTTGGTCATAACTTAGAAACATGTAAACCGCCCTCAAAACCCAAAACTCTGGGAAATAGCTCATGAAAACGGCCATAAAACGCAAAACAACGACCTTTTAGTCATACCTCTCAAACATGTAAATCATCGTGGAATCCCTAAACTGTGGGCAATAGCTCATGAAAACGGCCATAAAACATGAAAATGACGAGTTCTTGGTCATGCCCTCAAACATCTATCGGGCCATATTGTCATTCTAAATCACGCTAGAACCCCAAAACTATGGGCAATAACTCATGAAAATGGACATAAAACGCAAAAAAAAACGAGTTTTTGGTCATAACTCTGAAACATGTAAATCGCCCTAGAACCCCAAAACTATGGGCATGAAAACGGCCATAAAATGCAAAAATGACGAATTTTTGGTCATACCTCTCAAACATGCAAATCGTCCTGGAACCCCAAAACCATGGGCCAAAGCTCATGAAAATGGCCATAAAACATGAAAATGACGACTTCTTAGTCATGCCCTCAAACATTTATGGGCCTTACTGTCGTTCTAAATTGCCCTGAAATCCCAAAACTATGGGCAATAACTCATGAAAATGGCCATAAAAATGGAATAGACGAGTTTTTGGTCATAACTCTAAAACATATAAATCGCCATGGAACCCCAAAACACTAGGCAATAGCGCATGACAATAGCCATAAAACTAAGAAATGACAAGTTCTTGGTCATGCCCACAAACATCTATCAGGACTTACTGTCATTCTAAATCGCCCTGGAACCCAAAAACTATGGGCAATAAATCATGAATATGGCCATAAAACGCAAAAAGACGAGTTTTTGGTCATAACCCTGACAGATATAAATCGCCCTAGAACCCCAAAACACTGGACAATAGCTCATGAAAACAGCCATAAAACAAAAAACAACGACTTTTTAGGCATACCTATCAAACATGTAAATCGCCCTGGAACCGCAAAATTGTGGGCAATAGCTCATGAAATGGCCACGAAACACGAAAACGACGTGTTCTTGGTCATATCTTTCAAACATGTATCGGGTCTTGCGGTCCATGCAAATCAACCCAAAACATGGGCAATAGCTCATGAAAATGGCTATAAAACATGAAAACGACGAGTTAGTGGTCATGCCCTTAAACATCTATCGGGCCTTACTATCGTTCTAAATCGCCCTGGAACGCCAAAACTATGGGCAATAACTCATGAAAATGTCCATAAAACGCAGAAAAGACGAGTTTTTAGTGATAACTATAAAACATGTAAATCTCCCTAGAACCGCAAAACTATGGGCAATAGCTAATGAAAACAGCCATAAAACGCAAAAACGATGACTTTTTGGTCATACCTTTCAAACATGTAAATCGTGCTGGACCCCCAAAACCATGGGCAACAACTCATGAAACGGCCATAAAACATGAAAACGACGAGTTTTTGGTCATATATTTCAAACATGTATCAGGTCTTGCGGGCCATGCAATCAACCCAAAGTATGGGAAATAGCTTATGAAAAGGCTATAAAACACGAATACGATGAATTCTTGGTCATATCCTCAAAAATTTATCGAGACTTACGGTCATTGTAAATCGCCTTGGAACTGCAAAAGAGTGGGCAATAACTCATGAAAGTGCCATAAAACGCAAAATGGACTAATTTTTATTCATAACTCTGAAACATGTAAATCGCCTTGGAACCCTAAAACTATGGGAAATAGCTAATGAAAACGGCCATAAAACACAAAAAACGATGACTTTTTGGTCATACCTCTAAAATATGTAAATCGCCCTAGAAACCCAATACTGTGGGCAATAGCTAATGGAAACGGCCATAAAAAATAGAAACAGCGAGTTTTTTTGGTCATGCCCTCAAACATCTATCGGGCCTTACTTTCGTTCTAAATCGCCCTAGAACCCCAAAACTATAGGCAATAGCTCATGAAAATTGCCATAAGACGCAAAAAAGATGAGTTCTTGGTCATGCCCTCAAACATCTATCGGGACATACTGTCATTCTAAATCGCCCTAAAACCCAAAAACTATGCACAATAACTTAAGAAAATGACCATACAACGCAAAAAGACTAGCTTTTGGTCATAACTCTAAAACATGTAAATCGCTCAGGAATCCTAAAACTCTGGACATTATCTCATGAAAACATCCATCAAACACAACAATAACGAATTTTTAGGCATACCTCTCAAACATGTAAATCGCCCTAGAACCCCACAACTGCGGGCAATAGCTCATGAAACAGCCATAAAACTCGAAAATGATGAGTTTTGGTCATGTCTTTCAAACATATATCGGGTCTGCGAGGCATGCAAATCAACCCAAAATATGGGGAATAGCTCATGAAAATGGCCATAAAACATGAAAACGACGAGTTCTTGGTCATGCCCTAAAAAATGTATTGGGACTTACGGTCGTTGTAAATCTCCCTAAAACCGCAAAACTTTGGGCAATAACTCATGAAAGTGCCATAAAACACAAAAAAGACGAGTTTTTGGTCATAACTCAGAAACATGTAAATTGCCCTGGAACCCCCAAATTATGGCCAATAGATCATGAAAACAGCCATAAAACACGAAAACGATGAGTTCTTGGTCATGCCCTCAAAAATGTATCAGGACTTGCGGTCGTTGTAAATCGCCATGAAACCGCAAAACTATGGGCAATAACTCATGAAAGTACCATAAAACACAAAATAGATGAGTTTTTGGTTATAACTTAGAAATATATAAATCGCCCTGGAACCCCAAAACTATGGCCAACAACTCATGCAAACGGCCATAAAATGCAAAAAAATGACTTTTTGGACATACTTCTCAAACATGTGAATCGCCCCGGAACCCCCAAAATGTGGGCAATAGCTCATGAAAATGGCCATAAAACACGAAACTGGTGAGTTCTTGGTCATGCCCTGAAAAATGTATCAGGACTTACGGTCGTTGTAAATAGCCCTGGAACCCCAAAACCGTGGGCTCATGAAAATGGCCATAAAACGCAAAAAGAGGAGTTTTGGTCATAACTCTAAAACACGTAAATCGCCCTAGAACCCCAAAACTATTGTCAAAAGCTCATGAAAACGGTCATAAAACACAAAAACAACGACTCTTTGGCCATAGCTCTGAAACATGTAAATCTCCCTAGAACCTCAAAGATGTGAAAAATACCTCACGAAAACGGCCATGAAACATGAAAACGACGAGTTCTTTGTCATGCCATGAAACATCTATCGGTCCATACTATTATTCTAAATCGCTCTAGAACCCCCCCAAAACTATGGGCACACATGAAAATGACCATAAAAGCAAAATATAGGTTTTTTGTCATAATTGTAAAACATGTAAATTGCCCTGGAACCCCAAAAATATGGGCAATAGCTCATGAAAACGGCAAAAAACACGAAAATGACAAGTTCTTAGTCATGCCCTCAAACATCTATCGGGACTTATTATCATTCTAAATCGCCCTGGAACCCAAAACTCGTGGTCAATAACTCATGAAAGTGCCATAAAACGCAAAAGGACAAGTTTTTGTTCATAACTTTGAAAACATGTAAATTGCCTTTGAACCCCAAAACAATGGGAAATAGCTCATGAAAATGGCCATAAAACGCAAAAACAATGACTTTTTGGTCATAACTCTCAAACATGTAAATCGCCTTGGTACCCCAAAATTGTTGGCAATAGCTTATGAAAACGGTCATAAAACATGAAAACGACGAGTTCATGCTCATGCCTTCAAACATAAATCGGGCCTTACTGTCATTATAAATCCCTCTAGAACCCCAAAATTGTGGGCAATAAATCATGAAAATGGCCATAAAACGAAAAAAGAGGAGTTTTTGGTCATAACTCTGAAACATGTAAATTGCCCTGAAACCCTAAAACTCTAGACAATAGCTCATTAAAACATCCATAAAATGCAAAAACAATGAATTTTTAGGCATACCTCTCAAACATGTAAATCGCCCTGGAACAAAAAAAACTATGGGCAATAATTCATGAAAGTGCCATAAAACACAAAAAAGACGAGTTTTTGATCATAACTCAGAAACATGTAAATCGCTCTGGAACCCCAAAACTATGGCCAACAGCTCATGAAAACGGCCATAAAACGCAAAGAAATGACTTTTTGGTCATACTTCTCAAACATGTGAATTGCCAGGAACCCCAAAAATATGGGCAATAACTCATGAAAACGGCCATAAAACACGAAAACGATGCGTTCTTGGTCATGCCCTAAAAAATGTATCAGGACTTACGGTCGTTGTAAATCACCCTGGAACCCCAAAACTGTGGGCAATAACTCCTGAAATGCCATCAAACGCAAAAACGACGATTTTTTGGTCATAAGTCTCAAACATGCAAATCGCCCCGGAACACCAAAATTGTGGCCACTAGCACATGAAAACGGCATAAAACACGGAAATGACGAGTTATTAGTAATGCCCTTATACATCTATCGGGTCATACCATCGTTCTAAATCGCCGTGGAACCCCAAAACTATGGACAATAGCTCATGAAAACGGCCATAAAACACAACAACGATGAATTTTTGGTCATACCTCTCAAACATGTAAATCGCACTAGAACCCCAAAACTGCGGGCAATAGCTCATGAAAACAACCATAAAACACAAAAACGACGAGTTCTTGGTCATGCCCTCAAACATCTTTCGGGCCTTACCATCATTCTAAATCACCCTAGAACCCCCAAACTATGGGGAATATCTCATGCAAATGGCCGAAGATGCGAAAATGATGAGGTTTTGTCCATAACTTTCAAACATGTATCGGCTCTTGCGGTCCATGCAAATCAATGCAAAATATGGGAAATAGCTCATTAAAATGGACATAAAACACGAAAATGACGAGTCCTTGGTCATGCCCTCAAAATTGTATTGGGACTTATGGTCGTTGTAAATCGCCATGGAACCGCAAAGCTGTGGGGAATAACTCATGAAAGTGCCATAAAACGCAAAAAAGACGAGTTTTTGGTCATAACTCAAAAACATGTAAACCTCAAAACCCAAAACTATGGGAAATAGCTCATGAAAACGGCCATAAAACGCAAAAAACGACTTTTTGGTCATACCTCTCAAACATGTAAATCTCCCTGGAAACCCAAAACAAGGAAATGACAAGTTCTCGGTCATGCCCTCAAACATCTATCGGGACTTACTATCATTCTAAATCGCCCTGGAACCCCAAAACCGTGGGCAATAAATCATGAATATTGCCATAAAACGTAAAAAGACGAGTTTTGGTCATAACGTTGACACGTATAAATTGCCCGAGAAACCCCAAACTCTAGACAATAGCTCATGAAAACAGCCATAAAACGCAAAAACAACGACTTTTTAGGCATACCTCGCAAACATGTAAATCGCCCTAGAACCGCAAAATTGTGGGCAATAGCTCATGAAACGCGAAAACAATGAGTTCTTGGTCATATCTTTCAAACATGTATCGGGTCTTGCGGGCCATGCAAATCAACCCAAAACATGGGCAGTAGCTCATGAAAATGGCCAGAAAACATGAAAACGTCGAGTTCTTGGTCATGCCCTAAAAAATGTATAGGGACTTATGGTCGTTATAAATCGCCCTAAAACCGTAAAATTGTGGGCAATAACTCATGAAAGTGCCATAAAACGCAAAAAATATGAGTTTTTGGTCATAACTCAAAAACATGTAAATTGCCTTGGAACCCCTAAACTATGGCCAATGGCTCATGAAATCAGCCATAAAACGCAACAAAACGAATTTTTGGTCATTCCTCTCAAACCCGTAAATCGCCCTGGAACCCCCCAAACTATGGGCGATAGCTCATGAAACGGCCATAAAACACGAAAATGACGAGTTCTTTGTCATGCCCTAAAAATGTATAGGGACTTACGGTCATTGTAAATCGCCCTGGAACCGCAAAAATTATGGGCAATAACTCATGACAGTGCTATAAAACGCAAAAATGACGAGTTTTTGGTCATAACTCAGAAACATGTAAGCCGGCCGCAAAACCCAAAACTATGGGAAATAGCTCATAAAAACGGCCATAAAACGCAAAACAACGACCTTTTAGTCATACGTCTCAAACATATAAATATCCCTAGAATCCCTAAATTGTGGGCAATAGCTCATGAAACGGCCATAAAACATGAAAATGTCGAGTTCTTGGTCATGCCCTCAAACATTAATCGGGCCTTACTGTCATTCTAAATCACTCTAGAACCCCAAAACTATGGGCAATAACTCATGAAAATGGCCATAAACGCAAAAAACGAGTTTTTCATCATAACTCTGAAACATGTAAATCGCCCTAGAACCCCAAAACTATGGGCACTAACTTATGAAAACGGTCATAAAACGCAAAAACAATGACTTTTTGGTCATACCTCTCAAACATGCAATCGTCCTGGAACCCTAAAACCGTGGGCAATAGCTCATGAAAACGGCCATAAAACACTAAAATGACGACTTCTTAGTCATGCCCTCAAACATTTATGGGCCTTACAGTCATTCTAAATTGCCCTGAAATCCCAAAACTGTGGGCAATAAATCATGAAAATGGCCAGAAAACGCAAATAGACGAATTTTTTTCATAACTCTAAAACATGAAAATTTCCTTGGAACCCCAAAACAAAGGATAATAGCTCATGAAAACAGCCATACAACACAAAAACAATGAATTTTTGGCCATACGTCTCAAACATGTAAATCGCCCTAGAACCCCCCAAACTATGGGCAATACCTCATGAAAATGGCCACAAAACACGGAAACGACGAATTCTTGGTCATGCACTCAAACATCTATCAGGCCTTACTATCGTTCTAAATCGTCCTACAACCCCAAAACTATGGGAAATAACTCATGAAAATGGCCACAAAAGGCAAAAAAGACGAGATATCTTTCATAACTATAAAACATGTAAAATCACCCTAGAACCCCAAATCTATGGGCAATAGCTCATGAAAATGGCCATAAAATGCAAAAATGGCGACTTTTTGGTCATGCCTCTCAAACATGTAAATCGCCCTGGAACCCCAAAAATATGGGCAATAACTCATGAAAACAGCCATAAAACACGAAAACGACGTGTTCTTGGTCATGCCCTAAAAAATGTATCAGGACTTACGGTCGTTGTAAATCACCATGGAACCCTAAAACTGTGGGCAATAACTCCTGAAAGCGCCATCAAACGCAAAAACGACAAATTTTTGGTCATAAGTCTCAACATGTAAATCGCCCTGGAACGCCAAAACTGTGGCCAATAGCACATGAAAACGGGATAAAACACGGAAACATCGAGTTATTATTAATGTCCTTAAACATCTATCGGGCCATACTATCGTTCTAAATTTCCCTGGAACCCCAAAACTATGGACAATAGCTCATGAAAACGGCCATAAAGCACAAAAATGATGAATTTTTGGTCATACCTCTCTCAAACATGTAAATCGCACTAGAACCCTAAAACTATGGGCAATAGCTCATGAAAACGACCATAAAACACGAAAACGACGAGTTCTTGGTCATGCCCTCAAACATCTTTCGGGCCTTACCGTCATTCTAAATCACCCTAGAACCCCAAAACTATGGGGAATACGTCATGAAAATGGCCGAAAATGTGAAAATGATGAGGTTTTGATCATAACTTTCAAACATGTATCGGCTCTTGCGGGCCATGCAAATCAACGCAAAAAATGGGAAATAGCTCATTAAAATGGTCATAAAATACGAAAACGATGAGTTCTTGGTCATGCCCTCAAAATTGTATCGAGACCTACGGTCGTTGTAAATCGCCATGGAACCGCAAAGTTGTGGGCAATAACTCATGAAAGTGCCATAAAATGCACAAAAAAAGGAAAGTTTTTGGTCATAACTCACAAACATGTAAACCGCCCTCAAAACCCAAAACTATGGAAAATAGCTCATGAAAACGGCCATAAAACGCAAAAAATGACTTTTTGGTCATACCTCTCAAACATGTAAATCTCCGTGAAAACCCAAAACAAGGAAATGACAGGTTCTTGGTCATGCCCTCAAACATCTATCGGGACTTACTATCATTCAAAATCGCCTTAGAACCCCAAAATTGTGGGCAATAAATCATGAATATGGCCATAAAACGCAAAAAGGTGAGTTTTTGGTCATAACCCTGACACATATAAATCGCCCTAGAACCCCCAAAACTCTAGATAATAGCTCATGAAAATAGCCATAAAACACGAAAACAACGACTTTTTAGGCATACCTCGCAAACATGTAAATCGCCCTGGAACCGCAAAATTGTGGGCAATAGCTCATGAAACGTCCATGAAACGCGAAAACGACGAGTTCTTGGTCATATCTTTCAAACATGTATCGGGTCTTGCGGGCCATGCAAATCAACCCAAAACATGGGCAATAGCTCATGAAAATTGCCATAAAGCATGAAAACGCCGAGTTCTTGGTCATGCCCTCAAAAATGTATAGGGACTTACGGTCGTTGTATATCACCCTAAAACCGTAAAATTGTGGGTAATAACTCATGAAATTGCCATAAAACGCAAAAAAGATGAGTTTTTGGTCATAACTCAAAAACATGTAAATTGCCCTGGAACCCCTAAACTATGGCCAATAGCTCATGAAAACAGCCATACAACGCAACAAAATGACTTTTTGGTCATCCCTCTCAAACACGTAAATCGCACTGGAACCCCCAAACTATGGGCAATAGGTCATGAAAACGGCCATAAAACACGAAAATGACGAGTTCTTTGTTATGCCCTCAAAAATGTATCGGGACTTACAGTCGTTGTAAATCGCCTTGGAACCGCAAAAATTATGGCCAATAACTCATGACAGTGCTATAAAACGCAAAAATGACGAGTTTTTGGTCATAACTTAGAAACATGTAAACCGCCCTCAAAACCCAAAACTATGGGAAATAGCTCATGAAAACGGCCATAAAACGCAGAAACAACGACCGTTTAGTCATACCTCTCAAACATGTAAATCTCCCTGGAATCCCTAAACTGTAGGCAATAGCTCATGAAAACGACCATAAAACATGAAAATGACGAGTTCTTGGTCATGCCCTCAAACATCTATCGAGCCTTAATTTCATTCTAAATCACTCTAGAACCCCAAAACTATGGGCAATAACTCATGAATATGGCCATAAAACGCAAAAAACGAGTTTTTGGTCATAACTCTGAAACATGTAAATCGCCCCGGAACGCCAAATCTATGGCCAATAGCACATGAAAACGTCATAAAACACGGAATCAACGAGTTATTGGTCATGCCCTTAAACATCTATCGGGCCTTACTATCGTTCTAAATCGCCCTGGAACCCCAAAACTATGGACAATAGCTCATGAAAACGACCATAAAACACAAAAACGACGAATTTTTGGCCATACCTCTCAAACATGTAAATCGCACCGGAACCCCAAAACTACGGGCAATAGCTGATGAAAACGACCATAAAACGCAAAAACGACGACTTTTTGGTCATACCTCTCAAACATGTAAATCGTCCTGGAACCCCAAAACCGTGGGCAATAGCTCATGAAAACGTCCATAAAACAGGAAAATGACGAGTTCTTAGTCATGCCCTCAAACATTTATGGGCCTTACTGTTGTTCTAAATTGCCCTGAAATCCCAAAACTTTGGGCAATAACTCATGAAAATGGCCATAAAACAAAAATAGATGAGTTTTTGCTCATAACTCTAAAACATATAAATCGCCATGGAACCCAAAAACTTTAGGCAATAGTTCATGACAACAGCCATAAAACAAGAAAATGACAACTTCTTGGTGAGGCCCTCAAACATCTATCGAGACTTACTATCATTCTAAATCACCCTAGAACCCCAAAACTGTGGGCGATAAATCATGAAGATGGCCATAAAACGCAAAAAAGTCGAGATTTTGGTCATACCCCTGACAAATATAAATCGTCCTAGAACCCCAAAACTCTGGACAATAGCTCATGAAAACAGCCATAAAACGCAAAAACGACGACTTTTTAGGTATACCTCTCAAACATGTAAAACACCCTAAAACCGCAAAACAATGGGCAATAGCTCATTAAACGGACATAAAACGCGAAAACGACAAGTTCTTGGTCATATCTTTCAAACATGTATAGGGTATTGCGGTCCATGCAAATCAACCCAAAAATATGGGCAATAACTCATGAAAATGGCCAAAAAAACATGAAAACAATGAGTTCTTGGTCATGCCCTAAAAAATGTATTGGGACTTACGGTCGTTGTAAATCGCCCTAAACCGCAAAATTGTGGGCAATAACTCATGAAAGTGCCATAAAACGCAAAATAGACAAGTTTTTGGTCATAACTATGGCCAATAGATCATGAAAACAACCATAAAATGCAACAAAACAACTTTTTGCCCATACTCTCAAACACGTAAATCGCCCGGGAACCCCAAAACTATGGGTAATAGCTCATGAAAACGGCCATAAAACACGAATATGACGAGTTCTTGGTCATGCCCTAAAAAATGTATCGGGACTTACGGTCGTTGTAAATCGCCCTAGAACCTCAAAATTATGGGCAATAACTCATGAAAGTGCCATAAAACACAAAAATGATGAGTTTTTGGTCATAACTCAAAAACATGTAAATCGCCATGGGACCCCAAAACTATGGGCAATAGCTCATGACAACGGCCATAAAACACAAAAACGACGACTTTTTGTTTATACCTCTCAAACATGTAAATTGCACCGGAACCCCAAAACTGTGGGAACAGCTCATGAAAATGACCATAAAACGCGAAAACGACGAGTTCTTGGTCATGTCCTCAAACATCTATCGGGTGTTACCGTCATTCTAAATCGCCCTAGAACCCCAAAAAAATGGAGAATAACTCATGAAAATGGCAAAAAATGCAAAAACGATGAGGTTTTGGCCATAACATTCAAACATGTATCGGCTCTTGCGGGCCATGCAAATCAACCTAAAATATGGGAAATAGCTCATAAAAATGGACATAAAACACGAAAACGACGAGTTCTTGGTCATGCCCACAAAATTGTATTGGGACTTACGGTCGTTGTAAATCACCCCGGAACTGCAAAAAGTGCCATAAAACGCAAAAAGACAAGTTTTTGGTCATAACTTAGAAACATGTAAACCGCCCTCAAAACCCAAAACTGTGGGAAAAATATCATGAAAACGGCCATAAAACGCAAAAACAATGGCTTTTTGGTCATACCTCTCAAACATGTAAATCTTCCTGGAATCCCAAAACTGTGGACAATAGCTCATTAAAACGGCCATAAAACATGAAAACGATGAGTTCTTGGTCATGCCCCCAAACATCTATCGGGCCTTATCTTTCTAAATCACTCTAGAACCCCCAAACTATAGGCAATAACTCATGAAAATGGTAGTAAAACACAAAAAAGACGAGTTTTTGGTCTTAATTCTGAAACATGTAAATCGCCCTAGAACCCCAAAACAATGGGCAATAGCTCATGAAAACGGCCATAAAACAAAAGCACGACGACTTTTTGGTCATACCTCTCAAACATGTGAATCTCCCTGGAACCCCAATATTGTGGACAATGGATCATGAAAACATCCATAAAACACGAAAACGGTGAGTTCTTGGTCATGCCCTCAAACATCTATCGGGCCTTACTGTCATTCTAAATCGCCCTGGAATGCCAAAACTATGGGCAATAACTCATGAAAAATGGCCATAAAACGCAAAAGGACGAATTTTTGGTCAGAGCTCTAAAACATGGAAATCGCCTTGGAACACCAAAACAAAGGATAATAGTTCATGAAAATGCCCATCAAACGCAAAAAACAATGACTTTTTGGTCATACCTCTCAAATATTTAAATCGCCCTAGAACCCCCAAAACTGTGGGCAATAGCTCATGAAAATGGCCACAAAACACGGAAACGACGAGTTCTTTGTCATGCACTCAAACATCTATAACGCCTTACTATCGTTCTAAATTGCCCTACAACCCCAAAACTATAGGCAATAACTCATGAAAATGGCCACAAAACGCAAAAAAGATGAGATATCTTTCATAACTTTAAAACTCATAAATCACCCTAGAACTCTAAAACTATGGGCAATAGCTCATGAAAGTGGCCATAAAATGCAAAAGCAACGACTTTTTGGTCATACCTCTCAAACATCTAAATCATCCTGGAACCCCAAAACCGTGAGCAATAGTTGATGAAAACGGCCATAAAACACAAAAATGACGAGTTCTTAGTCATGCCCTCAAACATTTATGGGCCTTACTGTCATTCTAAATTGCCCTAAAATCCTAAAACAGTGGGCAATAACTCATGAAAATGGCCATAAAACACAAATAGGCAAGTTTTTGGTCATAACTCTGAAACATATAAATCGCCATGGAACCCTAAAACTCTAGGCAATAGCTCATGACAACAACCATGAAACGCAAAAAGAACGACTTTTGGGGCATACCTCTCAAACATGTAAATCATCCTGGAACCCTAAAAGTATGGGCAATAGCTCATGAAGCGGTCATAAAACGCGAAAACGGCGAGTTTTTGGTCATATCTTTCAAACATGTATTGGGTCTTGCGTTCATGCAAATGAACCCAAAATATGGGCAATAGCTCATGAAAACAGCCATAAAATACGAAAAGGAAGGGTTCTAGGTTATGCCCTCAAAAATGTATCGGGACGGCCCATCGTTGTAAATTGCCCTTAAACCGTAAAACTATGGGCAATGACTATTGAAAGTGCCATAAACGCAAAAATGACGAGTTTTTTGTCATAACTCAGAAACATGTAAACCGCTCTCAAAACCAAAACTATGGGAAACAGCTCATGAAAACGGCCATAAAACGCAAAAACAGTGACTTTTTGGTCATACCTCTCAAACATATAAATCTCCCTGGAATCCCAAAACTGTGGGAAATAGCTCATGAAAACAGCCATAAAACATGAAAACGACAAGTTATTGGTCATTCCCTCAAACATCTATCGGGCCTTACTATCATTCTAAATCACTCTAGAACCCCAAAACTATGGGCAATAACTCATGAAAATGGCCATAAAACGCAAAAAAAAGAGTTTTTGGTCATAACTCTAAAACATTTAAATCGCCCTAGAACCCCAAAACTATGGGCAATAGCTCATGAAAACGGCCATAAAACGCAAAAACAATGACTTTTTAGTCATAACTATGAAACATATAAATCTCCATGGAACCCCAAAACTCTAGGCAATAGCGCATGACAACAACCATAAAACAAGGAAATGAGAAGTTCTTGGTCATGCCCTCAAACATCTATCGGGACTTACTATCATTCTAAATCGCCTTAGAACCCCAAAACTATGGGCAATAAATCATGAATATGGCCATAAATGCAAAAAGACAAGTTTTTGGTCATAACCCTGACACATATAAATCGCCCTAGAACCCCAAAACTCTGGACAATAGCTCATGAAAACAGCCATAAAACGCAAAAACAACAACTTTTTAGGCATACCTCTCAAACATGTAAATCGCCCTGGAACTGCAAAACTGTGGGCAATAGCTCATGAAACGGACATAAAACGCGAAAACGACGAGTTCTTGGTCATATATTTCAAACATGTATAAGGGACTTGCGGGCCATGCAAATCAACCACAATATGGGCAATAGCTCATGAAAATGGCCAGAAACCATGAAAACTCCAAGTTCTTGGTCATGCCCTCAAAAATGTATTGGGACTTACGGTCGTTATAAATCGCCCTAAAACCGTAAAATTGTGGGCAATAACTCATGAAAGTGCCATAAAAAGCAAAAAAGACGAGTTTTTGGTCATAACTCAAAAACATGTAATTTGCCCTGGAACCCCTAAACTATGGCCAATAGCTCATGAAAACAGTCATAAAACGCAACAAAACGACTTTTTGTTCATACCTCTCAAACATGTAAATCGCCCTGGAACCCCAAAACTATGGGAAATAGCTCATGAAGATGGCCATAAAACACGAAAATGACGAGTTCTTTGTCATACCCTCAAAAATGTATCGGGACTTACGGTCGTTGTAAATCGCCCTAGAACCGCAAAATTATGGGCAACAACTCATGAAAGTGCCATAAAAAGCAAAAAATGACGAGTTTTTGGTCATAACTCAGAAACATGTAAACCACCTCAAAACCCAAAACTATGGAAAATAGCTCATGAAAACGGCCATAAAACGCAAAAACAACGACTTTTTGGCCATACCTCTCAAACATGTAAATCTCCCTGGAATCCCAAAACTTTGGACAATAGCTCATGAAAACGGCTATAATACATGAAAACGACGAGTTCTTAGTCATGCCCTAAAACATCTATCGGGCCTTACTGTCATTCTAAATCACTCTAGAACCCCAAAACTATGGGTAATAACTCATGAAAATGGCCATAAAACGCAAAAAACGAGTTTTTGGTCATAACTCAGAAACATGTAAATAGCCCTAGAACCCCAAAACTATGGGCAATAGCTCATGAAAACGGTCATAAAACGCAAACACGACGACTTTTGGTCATACATCTGAATTTGTAAATCGCCCTGGAACCCCAATACTGTGGGCAATAGCTCATGAAAATGGCCATAAAACATGAAAACGTTGACTTCTTGGTCATGCCCTCAAACATATATCGGGCCTTAGTGTCATTCTAAATTGCCCTGGAACCCGAAAACTATGGCAATAACTCATAGCAGCCTTAGTGAGGATCATCATGTCTTCCTCATTAACTCTAGTAAACTCACCACGTGCCTACATAGTGTTAGCAATAACATAAAACAAATAACGAATAGCAGGATGATCAATTTGGTTTATCTTGGTTCTGTTTCCATGAATTCTCATTCTATTATAGTATCACAAGGGTGTACAACTTACAACAAAAGAGGTGGAGTGTATGTCGATGGTGTTGTTGGCAAACCCAAAGTAGTGAGCCCATTGGTTAAGTTGTTGGATGTTGGTTGATACCTTCGATCTGGATTACGGATGCAGTATAGTAGCATTTTCCCTAGTAGACCTAGGTTTAATCGAACCTTGGGAAACAACGATAATAGGAATAAAAATAAGGACACGTCTACAAGACTTTGTTTTTTTGTTTTACCTTTGTTTATCGGACCAATCAAGTTTACTTCATATTGTGGGTTGAATCAATGGATGGATATAGGCCATGGTTGAAGATCCACCTGCAGCTGCACATCATATGTGATAAAACATAATAATAAGCATATTCATGTGTAAGGTTCCAATAGAGATAATCTTTTATGGGCAACACATCCTAATATACTAGAGCCTCTAAGAGGCCATAGGCATAGCAATATTATTTTGATCCATCCGACTATACCATGAAGCAACGAGCAACAAGCGATTATTAAGTGTAAAACATAGATCAAAGTATTAAATGGTAATGTTGTTGTGATCCCGAATGGGTCGCTAAGTGAAGACCATAGAACCCTTTTTGTCACTGGGTTTCCTATGAGATTGTCGCTAACCAAGTATCTCGCCTCAAGCCTTGATCGTTCTCGGGGGTGTTGGGTACCTACAAGTCCAAATATTGAGGGAAGAGACAAAGAAACAAAAGAGACAAATCCCTCTTTCAAACAATATAAAACTCTCCTATAGATTAGATGCATATAATTGATGCGAGGTTTCTCCCCAACCCGAAGCCCATGAGGACTACTCACTCATAACAATAATATCGAGGATAGAAATCATTATGCAAAATACTTAAATTGAAATCGAATATTCTTACAATGATCACCGAAACACAAGGAGATCTAATATGTCGTAAACGTATCTATAATTTTTGATGTTCCATGCTTGTTTAGCATCAACTTTGCTATGCTTTGTCTACACTTTGGGGTATTTTTATACATTTTCTGGGACTAACCTATTAACAAGATGCCACACTACCAGTTGCATGTTTTCTGCTATTTTTGGTTTCAGAAAAGCTAGTAAGGAAATATTTTCGGAATTGGATGGGACAAAAGACAAAGTCAATATTTCACCGAGGAGAACGCATAGACCGAAGGGCGACCGGAGGGGATCCACAGGGTGGCCACCCCCACCCCCCACGCGCGGGCCCACCCTAGGCCGCGCCTGGGCAAGGTGAGGGCCCCCTGGCCGTCCTCATGTCTCGCCTCTTCGCCTATATAAACCCCCCGATGCCAAAATCCTAAGTACCCTATCAGATCTCCACAAAACAGTCAGTAGCCGCCGCCACCATCTTCCAGACACCCTGCCGGAGGGGAGAGATCATCCCAAAGGCCTTCTTCATCACCATGCCACCCTCCGGTATGATGTGTGAGTAGTTCACCCTTGGACTATGGGTCCATATAGTAGCTAGATGGTTGTTTCTACTCCTTTGTGCTATCATGTTTAGATCTTGTGAGCTCCGTTCATGATCAAGATCATCTATTTGTCATCATGCATGTTGTGTTTGCGGGGATCCGATGGATATTGAGATTACTATATCAGATTGATTGTTAATTCTATCATGTCTTATGATTATTGATTATATCATGTCTGTGTTGTTTGAGATCTTGCATGCTCTTCGTTTCTAGTAGCACTATGGCCAAGTAGATGCTAGTGACTCCAAGAGGGAGTATTTATGCTCGATAGTGGGTTCATGCCTCTATTGAATTTTGGGAAGTGACATAAATCTCTAAGGTTGTAGATGTGTTGTTGCTACTAGGTATAAAACAACAATCTTTTGTTTATGGAACAATTGTATTGTTTACTTTACACACATTGCTTAAAGCGGTTATCCGTTGCTTGCAACTTAATACTAGAGGGGGTTCGGATGATAACCTGTAGGTGGATTACTAGTCATAGATGTAGTTGGATGGCGGTCTATGTATATTGTTGTAATGCCCAATCAAATTTCATAGGATCATGAATGTCTAGTATTGCATGGTTATGCCTTGCTCAGTCCTTTCAAATGCCCCGCTGTAATTTATTTACCTAGCATGTTATGTTATTTATCTTAAGGAGAACACCTCTAGTGAACTGTGGACCCCGGTCCAATATTTACCATTGATACATCATCTACTGCTACTGTTTACTTTCTGAAAGCAATCATTACCTTCCACACCATACATTTAATCCTTTGTTTTTAGCAAACCGGTGAGATTAACAACCTCACTGTACATTGGGGCAAAGTCTTGAGTTTGTGTTGTGCAGGTTCCAAGTTGTTAGCAACACCTTGGAGTCATTTCATTCCTCCTACTGGTTCGATAACCTTGGTTTCATAACTGGGGGAAGACTTACTGATGTTCTCATCACACCTTCCTCTTGTGGTATCCCAACGAAGCTCTACAGTGATCAGAGCCGCATCAAGACGTTTTCTGGCGCTGTTGCCGGGGAGTTAAGGATGGCTTCACAAGGGGAGTCCTTCACAACCATTCTCTTTACTTTGTTTTTTTTGCTTTGTTTATTTTGCTTTGTTTTACTTGCTTATTTTTATCAAAAATTACAAAAAAAAATTAGTTTGGTTTGGTTTGCTTTCTCTTATCAAAAAACACAAAAAATAGTCCCTACTCTAGTTGTTGCTGCTGTTGGCTTGCTTCACCTTTGCAAAAATGAATTCTGCTTAGAACACCAAGTTGTGTGACTTCACTATCACAAACAACAATGATTTCCCGAGTATACCTATTGCTCCACCTGTTCCTGATGCTACCTTTTATGAAATTAAGCCTGCTTTGTTGAATCTTGTTATGAAAGACCAATTTTCTGGTGCTAATTCTGATGATGTTGCTATCCACCTCAATAACTTTGTTGAACTTTTTCCTTGAGAGGATGTTCCCAAGCTTAATAATTTTCTGGTGTATAAGGATGTAGATGGAGATATTATTAAGCTCAAATTGTTTCCTTTCTCCTTGAGAGGAAAAGTTAAAGAATGGTTGCTATCCTTGCCTAGAAATAGTATTGATTCTTGGATTAAATGCAAAATTGCTTTTATTGGAAAATACTATCCTCCTGCCAAGATTATATCTATGAGAAATTAAATAATGAAATTTAAACAACTTGATAATGAACATGTTGCTCAAGCTTGGAAAGAATGACATCTTTGGTAAAGAATTGTCCCACTCATGGACTGACTGCTTGGATGATTATCCAGACTTTTTATGCGGGGTTAAACTTCTCTTCAAGAAATCTGTTGGATTCTGCTGCTGGAGGTACCTTTATGACCATTACTTTGGGTGCTGCAAACAAATCTCCTTGATAATATGATGGTTAAATATTCTAAATGGCACACTAAGAGAGCTCCACATGGTAAGAAGGTAAATTCTGTTGAAGAAACCTCCTCCTTGAGTAATAAAATTAATATTATCATGGCTATGCTTGTTAATGGAAAAGCTCATATTGATCCAAATAATGTTCCTTTAGCCTCTTTGGGTTGCTCAAGAAGAGCAAGTTGATGTGAACTTTATTAGAAATAACAATTTCAACAATAATGCCTAAAGGAATAATTTTGGTAATAATAATTATAGGCCTTATCCTCCCAATAATGGTAATATTTATGGAAATTACTACAACAACAAATTGAAGTCATGCTTAAAGACTTTATTAGTAAACAAACAAATTTCAATAAAACTATGGAGGAAAAGCTTTTGAATGTTGAGAAAAATATTTCATCTTTATCTGAAGCACAGTCCTCTTTGATTAATAAAATGGCTGCTAAACCTGAAACCTTGGAAAGTACCTTTGCTTCTATGCATGCTATACAATTTACTATTGATGAAACTGTTAGACTATTAGCTAAATTACATGCTAAGTGGGAAAGAGAAGCTGAAATTGCTAGAAACAATAGTATTTGTACTATTACTACCACCAATGTTGATGCTAGCAAACCACAAGAAGTCCCCATTCCTCCTACAACAATGCCTAAACCAAATAAGGATACTACCTGTGATGCTAAGTTTGATTTTGATCTTGATGGTTGCAATATCTCTAAAGTGATTATTTTCCTGCAAAAGCTTGCTAGAAGTCCTAATGCTAGTGCTATGAATATGGATTTTACAAAAAACATTACAGATGCTTTCTTTAAAATTAAGGAGGAAAAATTGAAAAACAAAACTTCTATTCCTAGGAAAGTAGAAGATAGTTGGAAACCCATCATTAATATGCAATTGAATGACTTTGATCTCAAAGCTTCATGTGACCTTGGTTCTAGTGTCTCTATTATGCCTAGAAAGATTTATGAAATGCTTGATTTGCCACCTTTGGAAGATTGCTATTTGCATGTCCAAATTGAAGATAATGCTAAAAAGAAACTCATGAGGAGTGTTAGTGATGTTCTTATTATGGTTAAAAATGCCTATGTCCCTGTTGATTTCTATGTTTTGGATGTTGAATGCAATGCTTCTTGTCCTATTACTTTGCGAATACCATTTCTTAGAACTATTGATGCCATCATTAAAGAAGGCACCATTAAATATAAATTCCCATTCAAGAAAGGTATTGAACACTTCCCTATGAGGAGAGAGAAGTTACCTTTCGATCCTCCTTTGAAAGCAAAATTTGATGTTAATGCTTCTTCATTTGAAAATACTTGATTCTTGCTTCTTGTGCCTAACTTAAAGACATTAAAGAAAAGTATTTATTGGGAGATACCCCAATAGTTTTATTGAGTCTTGGAAGTTATTACTTCTGTAATAACCTCTCCTTATCCTTTTTATTTGATTTTTGTGCCAAGAATAACCTCTAATGAGAGGAAAGTAAGATTTGGGGAAGTGTTGTCCCGAAACAGATTTTTGTGCTTAACTATAAAAATTCGTGAAAACTCTATGTGTGTCGGATTGAGCTGTAATTTTCTGAATAAATCCCCAGGTTATTATATAACTTTTGTTAGTTCAACACTTTTTTATTTGAGCAACATAAGGTCTTCAAAAAAATTAGTTCTTACTTGCTAGTCTGTTTTGACAGATTTCTACCATTATTTGCATTTGCCTCTTTATCGATTTCTTTTTGGGTTATTTTTGGTAAATTGAGCTTTTTGAAGGAAATGCTACAGTAGATTGTGTCTTTAATGAAAGTTTTGTTGTTTTAAAACTAAACCCCAAAGGTTTATTATCTTTTGAATGCACTAATGTTGCTAATGAAGATTGTGTGAAGTTTTGTATGAAGGAAAAATTTCAGGTGTAAGGCAAGAATGATGTAATGAGATGAAGAATGGACAAAAGCTCAAGCTTGGGGATGCCACCCCATGTCACCCCAAGAAATATTCAAGAGGTAGGGATGCCCAAGGCATCCCCTTGTTCATCAATAAAAATCGCAGGTCTCTTTCTAGACACTACGTTTCTATTGTTTCATGCATAGTTGTGATGTTCTTGGAGCGTCTTAGTTTTTGTTTTTTTTGTTTTCATTTGCTTAGTTTGCTTGAATAAAGTTGTTGGACCCCCATTTTCGCTATGATGTTTCAAATAAGTTGATTGGTGTTGGAAAGGAGTAGGAAGTTTCTTGCTTATAGTGGTACAAAGGGAGCTTGCTTTGACTGTGACTTAGACTTTATCATGTCATGCTAGATGTTGTTTTGACCTTATGCTTAGTGATTATTGCTGTAGCATCACTTGTTCCAAACAATTGAGATTTCTTAATATGCCTTGAAAGAATCATGTGTTGTTTTAGCATACAAAAGCATAGTATTGTGGTATTCTCCTTTGATGCTTTGTTTGGTTTGACTTGGCACATTCTCACACCATGTTATGACTATGAACCAGTCACCTTAGCCTCTATGATCATTTAGTTTTTTACTTGTGGTACCACTTTATGCTTTGATTGATAATGTTTTGTCGCTCTGCATGATTATGGTCATTATTGCTCTCTTAGTTGGTCGCTTCGAGTCTTTTGCTAGCCTCCACTTGTATTGAGTAAGCTCTACTCATGCATCCAACTCCCAAGAAACCAAGTTATTCCAAAGAGTCCACTATAAATTCCTATGCATGGTGTGTTACACCATTCCAAGTATATTCTTGTTTTCATCTATCTTCCAATTAAAAAGTATTTTGTTATGTGAAAATTAGTGATTAAAGCTCTCGCAAACTTGACGGCACACTTTATTTTTCTTGCCCCTAATAAACTTGAACCATTGTGTCATCTATGTTGTATATGCTTGCACTTATAAGTTGGGAATTAGCAGAACTGTGCTATCACGGGGAACGCTTTCAACACCTATAAATATCCACCCAGTTGATATCATGCTCTTTTGTTTATGGATGTCGGCGGTGTGAAATAAAAGGGGAGCTTGTAAGTCCATGGAGTTATGTATATGTGTTAGAGAAACACCTGGGCCGCTAGCCTAAGCCATGCCTAATCATGGTGGAAACTTGCAGCATCGCCATGATGAGCAATCTATGAAGCATTCTTCTTATAAAAAAAGAGAGATAGAAAAAAAGAGAAGAGAAAAAAAGAGGAAAGAAGAGAAAAAAGCACCATTTTCCCATGGTAAATAAGAAGATTGCTGAGATGCTCATTGTCTATTGCCTTGTCATTTTGATGGGATAGCTCATGTGTCATGGGGCAAGGGGTACCCCGTCGGTGGTTCTCTATGATACACATATACTTACAATGACAAGAACTTGCTTGTGACTAAAGCTGAGTAGCATGAGGAACGCCCGTACTCAAGGGACATGAGATTGCCAACTTATACTTTGTCAAGCATATACTTCATACTTTGTTCACTTTAACCTTAATCACTTCAAGATGCTTATGATAGGGGCAATGAGAGCTGAAAGCTAACAAGTACTATAATTTTTGGAAGCTCTTTATGAAACTTGAAATCCCTGCTTCCCTTTGAAGGGCCTTTCTTCCACTTTTATATCGAGTCTCCACCTTCTATCCTTACGCACCAATTAAGAGAGCATAGTTGTCATTCTTAGTTCTATGTGCATTGTCCCAAAACTTATTGATTGATTCATAATATTGATATTGCTTGTTCTTGAACTATTTGTATCAAGTCACCCTTATGAACTTTGAAGGTGTCCTATGCATTTATGTTTTGCTACTCCATGAGGTACAAGCTGGATGCCACTATGCTATGTTTTCTATATGTGAAACAAACAGACGTCTTTCAATGCATTGTTATTCATGAATCTTTGTTTGTATCCTTTCATGTTGCAGCATAGTTACTATGTCTTATTGTTAGAACTTCATCTTTCATGCTCATGTTTAGAGTACTTTGATCCCAGCTTTCAATGCTTGCAAATGGTTTGATCATGATTGTGATGGTCCATGTCATCTCAAAAATTATTCTTTTTATCACTTACCTACTCGAGGACGAGCATGAGTTAAGCTTGGGGATGCTTGATACATCATAAACGTATCTATAATTTTTGATGTTCCATGCGTGTTTAGTATCAACTTTGTTATGCTTTGTCTACACTTTAAGGTATTTTTATACATTTTCTGGGACTAACCTATTAACAAGTTGCCACAGTGCTAGTTGTCTGTTTTCTGCTGTTTTGGGTTTCAGAAAAGCTAGTAAAGAAATATTCTCGGAATTGGACGGGACAAAAGCCAAAGTCAGTATTTCACCGAGGAGAACAGAGAGGCAAGAGGCGCCGGAGGAGCCCGTGGTGGCCACCCCCGTCTTGAGCCCACCAGGCCACGCATGGGCAGGGTGTGGGCCCCCTGGCCGCCCTCCTGCATCGCCTCTTCACCTATATAAACCCCCCGATGCCAAAACCCTAAGTACCCAATCAGATCTCCATGAAACGGGCTGTAGTCGCCGCCACCATTGTCCCTAGATTGGGGGATCAGAAGCTCTTCCCGGCACCCTGTCGGAGGGGAGAGATCATCCCGGAGGCCTTCTTCATAGCCTCCGTTATGATGCGTGAGTAGTTCACCCTTGTACTATGGGTCCATTGTAACACCCTCAGAATCGACCCTATGCAAGTTTAAGCGAAACCCGCCAAACCTACATAGAAACGATTCAAAGGTGCCCACCAGGCACTTTCGTGCGGGTGGAAAACGAAGTAATAACATTAGACAACAGTCCTCGATGGGACCCACAGAACAGATATATATAACAGCGACTCAATGAGTCAAGAATACAGATATACAGAACAAAGATCCAAATCACCTTGGAAACAATAGAGCGTCCGTCTACGGACAAGATGCAAATGGGGCTAAGAGCCCTGAAGGATAACCAATGGCGTCCATAACCCTGCCCAGGCCAAACCGGAAGGGTAACCCTGCTAACGACGTCGATCTCAAAACCTGCTTAAACAAAAGGGGTGCCAACAAAGGCAAAGGAAAAAGAGGAGCGTCAGTACTGAGGCCAGTACACGGCGAGGCTAGAATTCGGCGGTCCTCGCCTACATAGGTATGGTGGACTGAAGCGGCGGCGGCAGCAGACACTAAACAACCTATAGAGACTCGATACAACTGGCGGCCATCAGAGAGGGGTAAGAAAGTCTTATTCGGATCCAACCTGATTCTACCATCAAACAAACCCATCCTGGTGTTTCCCCCTCGAGACCAAACGAGGAAGTCAACCGAGGAACTCACATAGTTGGCAGTTTTATTTATTCAGTTATCGTTGCAGCAATTACTAGTCAGGTGTAGATAATCATCCTGATAAAGTAAGCAGTGGGCACTTTTAGTTAACCATTCCGTCATAGTGGCAACACTTACTAGTCAGATACATTTAGCATGAGATAACCCAAAACCCAGCAGTTGTTGGTACTTTTATTTGGCCATTCCGTTATAGTTGCAATACTTACTAGTCAGATACAATTGTCGCAAGCGACAAACCAAACAAGCAATTGTGGGCAGTTTTATTTAGCCATTCCATTATAGTGAAGCTGATTACTAGTCATTATAAAGTCAAATTTATAGTACTACTTTAGTTATGCTTGTCTATGGTCGAGATACTGTGCTCCAAGTCGTCCATAACCGCGGACACGGCTTTCAGAAAGTTTTACCCGGCCGGGGTGCACCAATAGCAACACACGCTCGATCAACCTCGGAAAAACCAAAACAAAACCCAACGAGGCTTTCACGACAAAGCAATCACAGGATTCAGAAATATTTCAGGGGGCCACCCCTTGGAGTACACCCGCAACGAAGTAAGCTAGCTCCGAGACGGACCCGAGGTTTGGGTAGACGGCTGTGAACGACTGGGAACCCAAAACTGAGCTTGTCGACACCACGGAATCGTGTCCCGATCCTAAAAAGTACAGGTGCTATCTGTCGCACAATTTAAATAAAGCAGTAAAGCATGGCATAAGTACAGAATCGTAAATAAAACCTCAAACTAGTTTGTGGCCCCAAGAAATAAGACTGAATCAAGCTCTGGCTCAGGGGGGTCCCATAATGCTCCCGGATGTGGATAGCGCGATAAATCAAGGAACAGGTATCAAGTACTCGGGGTCCTACGGGACACAAGTGGGCGTTCGGAAACCAAATATTGTCTATCACCCACCGATGCCTCTGCTTACTTCAATTTTAGTTGTTAAACAGGAATTAAAGTGAACGATAAGTAAAACCATGATCATCTCCAACATCAACATGCGGCAATACACCAACAACTGAGGTACTTGGCAACACGCAGCAGCAATTGAGCAAGCGACTACAACGCGCAAGTCCAACTATCTACCAAACAACAGGTAATAGGATGTGTCCAAGGCAATATAGGGCTCCACGGGATATCACGGGTATGGGAACTAGAGCATCGCAACGCAGATAGCAATAGATCAACAGGAGGGAATAAATACTATAAAAGTAAGATAGGTAGAAAGGGGGGAGATGCTCGCCTGAAAACATTGCCGAAGGTTCAACCGAAGATCGGGGCGAAGCTCACATCAACTCAACGGCCTTATCCGCGAAGAACCAAAACACTAGAAGAAACACCGGATGTACTATTTAACACAACAGCAGAAGATCGGGCATGATGCATGCATGATGTATGACATGGCAAAAGTGCGATGCAATTAGGTCATATTAAGCGGAACCGGGGCCCCGACAATTAATTAGATGGTTCATGTTGTTTAGATACCCCGCAAATTAAATGTTGTTTAACAAGGCAAGATATGACAACGGTTCGATGCACAAATTTAAATGAGGCCAATATAAGGCTAGATTTGCCCGCATATGGGCCCCATATTTAATTATAGGTGAATCGGCATAAGGCCCCCAAACCACACAAATATGCATGCAAGATGAATGATTAATATGCGACAAGTTGTATTATGTTATAAAATAGGGTTCGAGAAAAGGGGTCACACGTTAAGGTCCGGCAGATCTTGGGGTTCCGGGGTTCGGGGTCGGTCTCAGGGTTCGGATCTGGGGTTCGGTCTCGGCGGGGCCGTTCTCGGATAACGGCGTAGATCTTGTCGCCTCCGTGGTCTTCGGGTCATGTCGACGGTCGTGGCGTTCGGGATGAAGTACTTGTCGCCCCGGGGTCTCGGGTCGAAGAACTTGGCGCGCCCGAGAAACGATCTTGTCGCATCCGCGTCGACCACCTTGGCGTTCAGGGAGTAGTTCTCGGTGTTCCGTGAGGAAGGCCGCGAGGGTTCGGTGACGGAGATCTTGACGGGTCCGAGAGAGGAACTTGGGTCGGCCTCAGATCGGTCTTCCGGGTCTCCGAACACTTGCATCCATGTAGGAGGTCTTGGCGTTCCGTGAAGAAGTTCTTGGAATGTTAGCCGGTGGTCTTAGGTCGCACCCAACCAGAGTATCTCTTGTCCGTCCTCCCACTATCTTAACATTTGTCGTGTTTGGTGACGGTATTGCAGTCTTCAGAGAGCCACGAGGACACAAACTATGTGGCAGCCGAGCACGGCCGAGGTCGGTCAGCGAGGATGCGGTGTCGGCGAGAACATGCATTCTCGCGACGGAGCACACAACAGCGCACGAGGCAAGCTTGGCGAGGCGTCGGAGTTCCGCAGGCGGGGCTGCGAGCTGATGGAGGACCGGCGGGCGGGCTCGACAGCGAGCCGAGAGGCGGAGGGCGGCGAAGCGGCAGTGGCGGCGCCGCGGCCGTGGTCGGGAAGCTGCGGCGGGCGCGGGCCATGCTGCGGCGGCTTCGCGTCGAAGCGAAGGAGAAAAGCGGCGCGGCTGGTCGCCAGCGAGCTTGCATAAACGCTAAGCGGGTCGGCGGCGACGAGGCGTCTGGCGGCGTCGCGGGCGCTTCGGTGGCAGCGGCGGCGACGCAGCGGCGGAGGTGGGGAGGCGGTGGGCGTGTCGGAGGTGGAGGAGGCAGCGAGATGCGGGCTGCGTTCGGAGGCAATGGCCGGGCGAGCCGGAGGGCGCTGGCGGAGCGGAGGCGGTCGGGCCAGCGCCAAGCGCTCGAGCAGCGGGGTAAGCGGTGGCGCTTGAGAGGTAGGCAGGAGATCTGGCCGGCGAATCCAGCGCTCAGCGGAGGCGGCGAGGCAGCAGTGGTGGCCGGAGGTGGAGGGGAGGTTGGGCGCGGGGTCGTGGGGGAGCTTACCAGGGTGGGGCCCAGGTCGGGGATCCCGAGGGGGGCTTTTCGGTGGGGGGATGAGGCGGGAGTGGGCCAGGCGGGTGGAAGTGGGGTGGGGGGGTGCGGGTCTGGGTGTGTGGCGTGTGGGCAGGGGCCAGGTCCACAGGCGGGGAGAGTGGGGGGGTGGCGGGTAGGTGTGTGTGTGTGTGCGGTGGTGGGAGGTGTGTCAGTGGAGGTGGGGGTGGGGGAGGGGGGGTGGGGGGGGGCGTGGGGTTGGTTAAGGGGGAGGGAGGGGGTGAGGTGGCGGCAGGTTATTGGGCGGGGTGAGGTGGAGGGGTTGTGGGTAGATTAGGTTGGGTAGCTTTAGGATTATGGGTGGGCCGTTTTTTTATTCCGGGGGTGGTCGTTCGGGTCGAATCGGCCCGTTCGACTTCCCCCACTAAAATAATTTAACATTTTATTTGTTTAACACGGGGCTTTTACGACCCGATAGCAAACAAAACAAAATAATCCGGGGACCCGGGTTTTGTGTTTGAACAAAGACGGGCGTTTCGGAAAACACAAAATAGGTTTTTCTACAATTAGTTTCATGCAAGCAAATGCAAGATGATGACGATGCTCAAATGCAATGTGGCATGATGACATGAGCATGCGGTCATGATGATGCAATGCACAAAAACAACGCGATTTTCTAGTAGTGGTTTTGCGGGATGCCACAATTCGACACCACTAACAATGGATCTCGCCCTCGAGATCCGCCTCATGGTACTGGAAGGAAGGTCGGCGATCTGCGTCTTCTCGCTTCGTGTAGATCTTCGCGACACCACTAACAATGATGCTTTCTTCGTCTTGAAATCGGCGACACCACCAACAAGACGTCGTTGATCCCGTTCGTCAAGAGAACACTCCGGATAAACAACGGACGAAGTTAAAGGTAAGGCCACCTCTAACTTTCATGGACGGAGTAAGAATTGCATCGATCCACCATTCAATATACAAAGCAAATGATAAGAGTAGTGGTATGGTCGCGACTCCATCCCGCACTCAAAGCATTCCTCTGTACACGAACAGATAGGTTATGCAACCAACCCTCAGGATTCAGACTGAATATCTCGACAAGCGAGGTTCGGAAGCAAAGGAGTGATGCAGACTCTGCATCGGATCTGGCGTAGAGGATGTCGTCGCGTTGGAAAACACCGGAAGGCACAAACAAGGAGCAAAGAATGGTAACACCGTAGACGGATTCATCAGGCAGCTTGAACACCGGACGGTAGGGCACCGTTAACAGAGGAGGAAGCGAAACCCTGAAGGTACGACGGAAAACCCAACCACGAGAATTCCTGGACTCGAAGAAAGGGAAGAGGGCGGATTCAAAACACGTAGAGGTAAGAAGGGAATAGCAGAGGGGTAAGGAGTAAAATCAGAACTATCCAACCGATTTTGCAAAAATAGTTTTGACACTCTACTTCGGTCGTTAGCTAGGTTATCCTACAGGCTGGACTTGTGGGGTATCGCAACTGCTGAGCTCTGATACCACTCTGTAACACTCTCAGAATCGACCCTATGCAAGTTTTAGCGAAACCCGCCAAACCTACATAGAAATGATTCAAAGGTGCCCGAGCACTTTCGCAAGGTTGGAAAAGTAATAACATTACACAACAGTCCTCGATGGGACCCACTGAGCAGATATATATATGACTCAATGAGTCAAGAATACAGATATACAGAACAAAGATCCAAATCACCTTGAAAACAATAGAGCGTCCGTCTACGGACAAGATGCAAATGGGGCTAAGAGCCCTGAAGAATAACCAATGGCGTCCATAACCCTGCCCAGGACAAGCCGGAAGGGTAACCCTGCTAACGACGTCGATCTCAAAACCTGCTTAAACAAAAGGGGTGCCGACAAAGGCAAAGGAAAAATAGGAGCGTCGATCTTGAGGCCGATGCAGCGAGGCTAGAATTCGACGGTCCTCGCCTACATAGGTATGGTGGACTGAAGCGGCAGCGGCATCAGACACTAAACAACCTATAGAGACTCGATACAACTGGCGGCCATCAGAGAGGGGTAAGAAAGTCCTATTCGGATCCAACCTGATTCTACTATCAAACAAACCCATCCTGGTGTTTCCCCCTCGAGACCAAACGAGGAAGTCAACCGAGGAACTCACAGTTGGCGTTTATTTATTCGATTAGCGTTGCAGCAATTACTAGTCGGTGTAGATAATCATCCGATAAAGTAGCGATGGGCACTTTTAGTTAACCATTCCGTCATAGTGGCAACACTTACTAGTCGATACATTTAGCATGAGATAACCCAAAACCCAAAGTTGTTGGTACTTTTATTTGGCCATTCCGTTATAGTTGCAATACTTACTAGTCGATACAATTGTCGCATGGCGACAAACCAAACAAGCAATTGTGGGCGTTTATTTAGCCATTCCATTATAGTGAAGCTGATTACTAGTCATTATAAAGTCAAATTTATAGTACTACTTTAGTTATGCTTGTCTATGGTCGAGATCTGTGCTCCAAGTCATCCATAACCGGACACGGCTTTGAAAGTTTTACCGGCGGGGTGCACCAATAGCAACACACGCCGATCAACCTCGGAAAACCAAAACAAAACCCAACGAGGCTTTCACGACAAAGCAATCAGGATTCAGAAATATTTCAGGCCACCCTTGGAGTACACCATAGCAAGTAAGCTAGCTCCGAGACGGACCCGAGGTTTGGGTAGACGGCTGTGAACGACTGGGAACCCAAAACTGAGCTTGTCGACACCGCGGAATCATGTCCCGATCCTAAACAGTACAGGTGCTATCTGTCGCACAATTTAAATAAAGCAGTAAAGCATGGCATAAGTACAGAATCGTAAATAAAACCTCAAACTAGTTTGTGGCCCCAAGAAATAAGACTGAATCAAGCTCTGGCTCAGGGGGGTCCCATAATCCTCCCGGATGTGGATAGCGCGATAAATCAAGGAACATGTATCAAGTACTCGGGGTCCTACGGGACACAAGTGGGCGTTCGGAAACCAAATATTTTCTATCACCCACCATGCCTCTGCTTACTTCAATTTTAGTTGTTAAACAGGAATTAAAGTGAAAGATAAGTAAAACCATGATCATCTCCAACATCAACATGCGGCAATACACCAACAACTGAGGTACTTGGCAACACGCAGCAGCAATTGAGCAAGCGACTACAACGCGCAAGTCCAACTATCTACCAAACAACAGGTAATAGGATGTGTCCAAGGCAATATAGGGCTGCACGGGATATCACAGGTACGGGAACTAGAGCATCGCAACGCAGATAGCAATAGATCAACAGGAGGGAATAAATACTATAAAAGTAAGATAGGTAGAAAGGGGGGAGATGCTCGCTTGAAAACATTGCCGAAGGTTCAACCGAAGATCGGGGCGAAGCTCACATCAACTCAACGGCCTTATCCGCGAAGAACCAAAATACTAGAAGAAACACCGGATGTACTATTTAACACAACAGCAGAAGATCGGGCATGATGCATGCATGATGTATGACATGGCAAAAGTGCGATGCAATTAGTCCATATTAAGCGGAACCGGGGCCCCGACAATTAATTAGATGGTTCATGTTGTTTAGATACCCCGCAAATTAAATGTTGTTTAACAAGGCAAGATATGACAACGGTTCGATGCACAAATTTAAATGAGGCCAATATAAGGCTAGATTTGCCCGCATATGGGCCCCATATTTAATTATAGGTGAATCGGCATAAGGCCCCCAAACAACACAAAATATGCATGCAAGATGAATGATTAATATGCGACAAGTTGTATTATGTTATAAAATAGGGTTCGAGAAAAGGGGTCACACGTTAAGGTCCGGCAGATCTTGGGGTTCCGGGGTTCGGGGTCGGTCTCAGGGTTCGGATCTGGGGTTCGGTCTTGGCGGGGCCGTTCTCTGATAACGGCGTAGATCTTGTCGCCTCCGTGCTCTTCGGGTCATGTCGACGGTCGTGGCGTTCGGGATGAAGTACTTGTCGCCCCGGGGTCTCGGGTCGAAGAACTTGGCGCGCCCGAGAAACGATCTTGTCGCATCCGCGTCGACCACCTTGGCGTTCAGGGAGTAGTTCTCGGTGTTCCGTGAGGAAGGCCGCGAGGGTTCGGTGACGGAGATCTTGACGGGTCCGAGAGAGGAACTTGGGTCGGCCTCGGATCGGTCTTCCGGGTCTCCGAACACTTGCATCCATGTAGGAGGTCTTGGCGTTCCGTGAAGAAGTTCTTGGAATGTTAGCCGGTGGTCTTAGGTCGCACCCAACCAGAGTATCTCTTGTCCGTCCTCCCACTATCTTAACATTTGTCGTGTTTGGTGATGGTATTGCAGTCTTCAGAGAGCCACGAGGACACACAAACTATGTGGCCAGCAGGAGCACGGCTGAGGTCGGTCAGCGAGGATGCGGTGTCGAGCGAGCGACAAGAACGTGCATTCTCGGCGACGGAGCACCTGGCAACGGCGCGCACACGAGGCAAGCTTGGCGAGGCTATCGGAGTTCCGCAGGGCGGGGCTGCAGGGAACTGCGGTGGAGGGGACCGGCGTAGCGGGCTCGACGGCGATCCGAGAGGCGGAGGACGGCGGAAGCGGGCCAGCGGTGGCGGCAGCGGCGCGGTCGAGGAAGCTATGGCGCGGGCGCGGACCATGCAGCTGGCGGCGCGCGTCGAAGCGGAAGGAGGAGAACGGGCGAAGGCGATCAGCTGGTCGCCGCGAAGCTTACATAAGCGGCTGGAGCGGGGTCAGCGGACGAGGCGTCTGAAGCGGCGTCGCGGCGCTTCGGGGTGGCGGCGTCAGCGACGCAGCGGGCGACAGCGGCGGAGGTGGAGGCCGGGCGGTGGGCGTGTCGGAGGTGGAGGAGGCGGGCAGCGAGATCGAGGCTGCGTTCGGAGGCAAGTGGCGAGCGAGCGGAGGGGCGGCGCTTGCCGGAGCGGAGGAAGCGGGGCCGGAAGCTCGAGTCGTGAGGGGCAGCGGTGGCGAGGAGGTAGGCAGGAGATCTGGCCCGGGCGAGCTCAGGTCATGGACGGGCGGCGCGCTGGCCGGGCGGAGGCGGGAGGAGGCAGCCGTGGTGGCAGCGGAGGTGGAGGGAGGTTAGGCAGGGTCGTGGGGGAGCTGACCAGGGTGGGGCCCAGGTCGGGGATCCCGAGGGGGGCTTTTCGGTGGGGGGATGAGGCGGGAGTGGGCCAGGCGGGTGGAAGTGGGGTGGAGGGGTGCGGGTCTGGTTGTGTGGCGTGTGGGCCAGGGGGACGGGGTCCACGGGCAGGGAGAGTGGGGGGCTGGCGGGTAGGTGTGTGTGTGTGCCGGCTGGTGGGGAGGGTGTGTCCAGGTGGAGGTGGAGGTGAGGGAGTGGGGGTAGGTGGCGGCATGGGGTTGGTTAAAGGGGAGGGAGAGGGTGAGGTGGCGGCAGGTTATTGGGCGGGGTGAGGTGGAGGGGTTGTGGGTAGATTAGGTTGGGTAGCTTTAGGATTATGGGTGGGCCGTTTTTTTATTCTGGGGGTGGTCGTTCGGGTCGAATCGGCCCGTTCGACTGCCCCCACTAAAATAATTTAACATTTTATTTGTTTAACATGGGGCTTTTACGACCCGATAGCAAACAAAACAAAATAATCCGGGGACCCGAGTTTTGTGTTTGAACAAAGACGGGCGTTTCGGAAAACACAAAATAGGTTTTTCTACAATTAGTTTCATGCAAGCAAATGCAAGATGATGACGATGCTCAAATGCAATGTGGCATGATGACATGAGCATGCGGTCATGATGATGCAATGCACAAAAACAACGCGATTTTCTAGTAGTGGTTTTGCGGGATGCCACATCCATACAGTAGCTAGATGGTTGTTTCTCCTCCTTTGTGCTATCATGTTTAGAACTTGTGAGCTCCGTTCATGATCAAGATCATCTATTTGTAATCATGCATGTTGTGTTTGCGAGGATCCGATGGATATTGAAATTACTATGTCAGATTGATTATTGATTCTATCATGTCTTATGATTATTGATTCTATCATGTCTGTATTGTTTGAGATTTTGCATGCTCTCTGTTTCTAGTAGCTATCTTGGCTAAGTAGATGCTAGTAACTCCAATAGGGAGTATTTATGCTCGATAGTGGGTTCATGCCTGTATTGAATCTGGGGAAGTGATAGAAATCTCTAAGGTTGTAAATGTGCTGTTGCTACTAGGGAGAAAACAATAATCTTTTGTTCATGGAACAATTGTATTGTTTACTTTACACACATTGCTTAAAGCAGTTATCCTTTGCTTGCAACTTAATACTGGAGGGGGTTCGGATGATAACCTGAAGGTGGATTAGTAGTCATAGATGCAGTTGGATGACGGTCTATGTATATTGTTGTAATGCCCAATCAAATTTTATAGGATCATGAATGTCTAGTATTATATTGTTATGACTTGCTCAGTCCTGTCAATTGCCCCGCTATAATTTTTTTACCCATCATGTTATGTTATTTATCTTAAAGAGAACACCTCTAGTGAACTGTGGACCCCGGTCTAATCCTTAGCATTGATACATCATCTATTGTTACTGTTTACTCTCTGCAAGCAATCATTACCTTCCACACCGTACGTTTAATCATTTGTTTTCAGCAAACCAGTGAGATTGACAACCTCAATGTACGATAGGGCAAAGTCTTGAGTTTGTGTTGTGTAGATTCCAAGTTGTTAGCAACACCTTGGAGTCATTTCTTCCTCCTACTGGTTCGATAACCTTGGTTTCATAACTGAGGGAAGACTTACTGCTATGCTCATCACACCTTCCTCTTGGGGTATCCCAACGAAGCTCTACAGTGATCTCAGCCGCATCAAGATCTCGAGTACAAAGTAATGGCTATGGCTAATGGAGAGGATGGAGGGTGGAAGGGATGAACTATGGTGTGGATCTCCTTTGGTGGTGTTGTGATGCAATCTAAGAATGGCAGTCCTCTACACGGCGGTTGGGACCTCGAAATATATAGGCGCCTTTATGATAGTTGTAGGATTTGACGAGACGAAGCCGTCGCCAACCTGTACGGGCGTGCCGTACGGGCGATATGCGCCCGTACTAGTGGTCGTTATGTTGGCTGGCGCTTGTTATTACCTCCAGGAATACATGATCGTCAAAACTTTCTCAAAATCAACATTTATTACTCCAGATCTCGTAATAAAAGTGTGATTTCCTGCACAACATAAATCAAAAGAAGGTTTTCTATATCTTTGTAATAATTAATCATTAGTGAAAATCAAGAAAGATTAATAGCAATTTCTTGATAAAAAACAATGTTTAATCGTGGAGAAAGATGACGATTTTTTAAGCCATCATTGGCACATCTGGAAGGCGAGGAACGATGCAAGGAACAATCAGGTGGTGCCCAATCCGAAGCAGACAATTATGAAGATCACTACTTATATTGATATGATTAAGCAAAATTGTTTCAAGTCTAGCCCGGGTATAAGGCATGAGACTGCGAAGCCACAAAAATGGTCTCCGCTGCCGCCCGGTGAGGTGCTGGTGAATGTGGATGTCGTGTTGTTTGCTAACCAAAGGCGTATAGCTATGGGTGTTGTCTTTTGGGACCACAATGGTTCTTTCATCTTGGAAGCGAGCAAACCTCTTGTCGGGTTCACTACTCCAATGTTGGCAGAGGCCTTAGCTCTTCGTCGAGTTGTCTCGATTGCCCGTAAACAGGGGGTGCATCAGGTGATCTTCGTGTGACTGCCTATCTTGATAAACAGGTTAAATTCTACAAGCCGAGGCCGCTCTCAGGTGGGCTCTGTTGTGGTGAATATCAAGTTCTTGATGGCTGGCTTCTCTTCGGCTACTTTTCGGCATGTTCCTCGTTTAGTTAATGAGGCAGCACACAATCTTGCTAGATCCTGTAATTTATCTAGCCCGGGTTCTCTTTAAAGTGTTATGATTCTAAAAAAAAAGTTGTAGAACAATCGTTTGACACTCTATCCTGCCTAAATTTGAGAGACTGTGGCTAAATCTAACCTGCCTGCGACCCATTCTTCAAACTTGCATAATCTACTTTGAGTAGCTGAAAGCTTTATCCCTAAAACTAAGTGCCTGTGTAGAGAACGATGGGGGTAGCAATCCGTATCAATGATGATGGATACTTTAGAGACATTGTTTGCTTACATTTATACCTTAAAAACTTAGTTATTTTTCCTTGAAAACCCTGTGTTTGAATTTTTTTCTTGAAATGTATTTCCATTGTTTTACAATTTGCATTATATTCTACGAACATAGTGCAATAGAGGCTGTTCGTCAAAGCTATGTTTTGAAGACCGTGTCAATTTATAGATTGACAACTTTTGAATTACTCGTCCGTACTATATTATGGCTGGAGGAAGCAACTAAGTGTATCAAACTACGATTATATTTATTTATTTGGTCGATAATATATATATATATATATGGAAAATAGCCTGCTAAACACGGGCATAGCTGCGCATAGTCTATCCACCGTTGATTCTATCCTCTTTTGATATAGGGAGCACATGTATCCAGACCCAGGATTTGTCTAAGAACTAACGCCGTTAGTGTTTAATTTCTTTGGCATGCATGCATGAAGCCCTAGCAAAACAAAGCTTGTCTAATTTTGTTTGCATGAGGCAAACCCTAACGAGCAACATGCAAAACAAAACTTGTCTAATTTTGTTTGCATGAGGCAAACCCTAACGAGCAACATGCAAAACAAAGCTTGTCTAATTTCGTTTGCATGAGACAAACCCTAGCGAGCAACATGCAAAACAAAGCTTGTCTATTTTCGGTTGCATGAGGCAGACCCTAACGAGCAACATGCAAAACAAAGCTTATCTAATTTCGTTTAGGTGAGGCAAACCCTAACGAACAACATGCAAAACAAAGCTTATCTAATTTCGTTTAGATGAGGCAAACCCTAACGAATAACATGCTGAGAAACCCTAACTTATTTAGTTTTTCTTCAACTTTTCTTGCTCATTTGAAAAACTAGGTGGAACCGTTTATTGCTTTCTTCCCTCTACCTCATCCCTCCTCGTGCACTTTTGTTTGGTACGTACCATTGCTTTCTCTAATCACAAGCTATTGTTTTACATCGTTATTATGGACCGGTTATTGTTTTACAAAAAAATGTGGAGGGATGCGCGACAAGTAACTCTCTCCCGCAAAAAAAGACACTAACCACTTAGATGAAAATTTAGGGTTTGCATAGTACCACAAACCTTCACTAGAGTTTGCATACTATGTAGAACTCATTTTAAGCCTTGTTGACTTATCTTTCCATTTTAGATGCTAAAAGTTTCTTTGCCAAACAGCGAGCTAAAAATTTTAGGGTTTTCACGAGCCCCTAGGCATTGCATGCATGTACACACACGCGGTGTTGCAAACGCCGTTAGGGACCGTTACTACTTTCAAGAGCCAGCCATTACCATCTAAACTAGTAATGTATGTGATCTCTTTATCCAACGGTCCTAAACCTATGCGCAGATATTCCCGTGTGTAGCAAATCCGCGTCATTTTGTATAAGATATAGCAAACCCTATATATATATATATAAATATATATATATATATATATATATATATATATATACCTGCATTTTATACATACCCAAGACGTACATACCTAAATTTTATGTATGTAAAATATACTTATCCAAGTTATATATACCTAGGTATCACATACCTAGGGTATACATACCTAAGTTGTATATATAAACACGTATCCTGGATAAGTACATCTTAGGTATGCAATATCTTAGGTATATGATACCTAGATATGTGTAACTTAAGTATATGATACCTAGATATGTGTAGCTATGGTACGTACCCCTCAGGTATGTGTGGTTCAAAGCAAAATATACCTGTATTATGTACGGTGCCTGGGCACCAAGGTGCACCAGTCATTTTACATATATATATTGTTTTGGATATGTCCTTAAGTCAAAAGTTTAAGACCGTGACTATTTTTGGCATTTGGGTTGATAACCTGAAAATCATATAGTTAGATTTTTCTTGACAAATAAATTTGCAGTTATATTTTCTTATTGTATCATATACATACATTATCGTAAAATTTATGGTGATTGGCAAATCTTGAAGACCCTTATCGATGTACATAAAGAAATCTTTTTGGGGTATGGAGGGTGTACGATATGAAATTAAAAGATGGTAAGCATATGTAGAATATGAAAAGACTACTCGTCTTCATCTATGAGTAAGTGTTCACATATATGTGCTTTGGGCTCTACCCAAATGTTCTATAGATGGAAAATGATCAAAACAAGGATGAACAAATAAAAAAGAATTTTTGGCATACAAGCTGACCTCGTTCCAAAACAAGAACCTTGCTAGCTGCTTTTTATTTCCATGTACTCCCTCCGTTTAGGATTATAAGTCCCGTATAGATAACTAGGTTGCCAATTTCAACAACAAAATATAAATAGTATAGCATAAAAATTATACCATTAGAAACTTTAGTGGTTATATTTTCTAATGATATAACTTTTGTAATATATAAGTTATATCTTATTGGTCAAATTAATAATCTAGGTATGCATGTGGGACCTATAATCCCGAACATAGGGAGTACTGGCGAAGAAGAGATAACTGTTTGATTTGTATGCAAGTTTTCACACTTGCATCCGATGGTTTTGCAGGTTAATTGGTTGAGTGTGGCATCTCCAAGTCATGTGAGAACAATGGACATGGATGATATTTGTTTTTCGAATTGGATTTGAATTTTTTTTTGAAAATATTGGACTTTATTTTTTTTAGGGAAACAACCGCCACTTTATTCATCATTTATAATGTTTCTAGGGATACAATAGAAATCTGGGGACTCAACCAACCAGATGTGACGACCATATTCACGATACGCTGACGACCGAGCGAGCCCATGCGCCTCCGTGTTCGACGTCCTTCGCTCATGAGCAAAACCAACAACATCAAAGTCAGTAGCTCGCTTCCTGACCTCCTGTAGAATAACACTGAATCTTCCCAGATAGCTCACCTCCATGCTCTTGATTACCTTGAGACAGTCTGAGGCTACTTTAATCCTCGTCTGGTGTAGGTCCGTAGCCAGGGCTAAAGCTTCCCGGCAGGCCAGAGCTTCAAGTATGGCAGGGTCGTCAATTCCTGGCATCACCACTGCTGATGCTCCCAGGTACTCTCCTACCTCCGATCGACAGACAGCAGCCACTGCTCCCACATTCCTCTCCTTGTGAACAGCCGCATCCACATTTATTTTAGCACAACCCGTCGGCGGTGCGATCCAGCGTGGTGTAGAGACAACTGGTTGGCTTGGGGGCGCTGTAACCTCTCGAGCTTGAGCTAGCTCGAGATCTCGAACCATTGATTCCACAAAGAGGTTGGTAGAGAGGGGACTTTGGAACTCACCCTCACGTATCACTTTCCGACGAGCAAACCAGATTGCCCACAGCGTCACAAAGCATCGTGTGAGATCATCATGCTTTAAAGTCTGAATCATCGAGAGCATCCACTGTTTCGTCCCCGGCTTTGTTGTTCTGTTCATATGTTCAACCATTGCTTCAGGAGCAAGGGCCCAAACAGAGCGACTCATAAGGCAATCTAGGAGCGAGTGCCGCCACGAATCCGCTCTACCACAAATAGAGCATCGATCATCTGGTGACATATGGCGATGGAATCTTACATCTCTAGTATGTTTAGCAAGACGCCATAGGAAAACTTTAATCTTAGATGGTACCTTGATCCTCCAAAGTGACGTCCAATCCTTCTCTTCCCTTTGGTGATTAGAGCTCGTAGCTGATCCATCTAGCCATGCTTCCCTCCTCTTCTTGGCATCAATAATCATGCGATCTGCAGACTTAACCGTGAACAGACCACTGCGCTCATGATGCCAAGACCAGAAATCATCTACGCGACAAGTGACTAGAGGTATACCCTGAATTAATTCCACATCCATTGGTAGAATAAACTCCCTGAATTTTTGCATGTTCCAGGTAGCACTTGTACCATCAATGAAATCTGAAACCTTCAGCGGTGGATCGCTTTTTAGACATGCAATAGGTCGCATAGCTCCTTCTCGGGGATCCAATTACCATTCTAAGCATGTGTGTGTTCCCCGGTACCTATTCTTCGGATCAAACCTTGCTTCAGAATATCCTTTCCTTCTACAATGGAGCGCCATACCTAGGAGGCATGGTTGCCCACGACAGTCTCCAAAAAATCAGCATTCGGGAAGTATACTGCTTTCAACATTCTGGAGCTTAGGGTCTCAGGATTTTGTAGGATCCTCCAAGCTTGCGCCAGTAGAGCTAAATTAAACAACTCTATATCCCTGAAGCCTAAACCTCCTGCATACTTTGGTGTACACATCTCTTCCCATGACATCCAACACCTCTTCCTCTTACCATTCTTGCTGCCCTACCAAAAACTCTGAAGCATGCTATTAATGTGATGGCAGAGTCCCCTTGGCAGTTTAAAACATGACATCGAAACGGTAGGAATATCCTAAGCCACAGATTTAGTCAACATGTCCTTCCCACCTGCTGAGAGAATAATCTCTAGCCAGCCTTGGACGTGCTGCCAAATTATGTCCTTAATGTACTTAAAGGCCCCATTTATAGACCGCCCAACATCAGATGGAAATGCCCAGATATTTATCGCTCAACAACTCATTCTGAACATTTAATCTGTCCTTTATGGATTGTCGAAGATCCTCCGAACATCCCCTACTAAAATAGACTATGATTTATCCAAATTTATCCTTTGTCCCGACGCTGCACAGTAAGCATCGAGTACTCCTGTCACTTCTTTCGTCCCCTCCACACTTACTTTCACAAACAGCAGGCTATCACAGCAAAATGTAATTGTTTGACCGCAAGCGCAGTATTGGCCACCAATAGACCATATAGATTTGATGATGGAACAACACTTCTGGATTTTAAGAGGCACGAAAGACCCTCTGCTGCAAGCAAAACAAATATGGGGAGATTGGATCACCCTGACGGATCCCATGGGTAGGCTTAAAAGCCTCTGCCGGCGACCCGTTAAACAAAATTGAGAAAGTAACCGAAGACACCATTCTCATCACTAGGCTCACCCAGCCAGCATTAAAACCCAGCTTAAGCATGATCGCCTCCAAATACGACCACTCTACTCGATCGTACGCCTTCCTCATATCCAGTTTTAGAGCGTAGTGTTTGTGTTTCTTCGCCCTATTCCTTTTCATAAAGTGCAAACATTCATAAGTTGATATGATATTGTTCGTGATAAGCCTTCCCGGGATGAAGGCCGACTATTTCTGTGAGATTGCAATATCTGTTTTAGACGATTAGCGAGCACCTTTGAAGCATAGTTTTAAAAACCAGACCGGTTCGATGGTTTAACCATAAAAACCTAAATCGATGGCCTCATCGGTTTTTTAAGAGGCATTGGTCCAAACAGCAAAAAACCAGAAAAAAGATATTTACTAGGGGAATCGAACTCGTAAACCTTATGCTAGGAATAAATAGAAACACATAAAGTCCAATACCATTTGGACACGCCATGTTTTTTTGATTACATATTGAAATATACATTATATATATATATATATCTTTTATGGTCATTTTGTTCCAAATTTTGCTTAAATTTTGATGGAAAATAACGTTTTTTTGTCGCCATCAAACCGAATGAATCGGTGGTCCAACCAGCAAACCAGTGAATCAATCGCCTCACCGGTTCATTGACCTGTCCGGTTTTTAAAACTATACTTTGAAGCAATTTTATAAATAACGTTACAAAGAAAGTCTGATGGGCCGAAACTGACCCAACTCTGCAGGACTTGCTACCTTCGGGATAAGCATGATAAACATGTCATTATTTGTATTTGGGTTATCCTCACCTGAAGAATGCGCATAAGTAATCTTTTCACCACAAAGGTTTCATTTTTTTTTTTTTACTTTGTACGCCCATAGGCATACATTACTTGTATTTATAACCGTAACAATACAAGAAAGATACCAATACAAGTAAAAGAAAACAAGGAGAAAACAGACGGTTGAAAAACTGCAAACCGTCCTCGCCGCAACTACTAAGAACCCAAATTCTTCGCCGTCGCCGGAGAAGAAGATCAATAGCAGTTGGTCCACACTTTGGCACCGAAGAAACTCCTAGTCATGAGGCTTTAAAAAGCCGCAATAACCACCAGCCCCATAAGACTTGATCTAGCCTGCTGCTAAGAAACATTAGCCGGAGGAGTCCTCCAAGCATCTTCAACGCCGGTTCTAGTTGCGTTGAAAGAAATGCGCAGGATACCCATCCGGACTTGAATGAATAAGACAATAAATACTGGGCCTGTCAACCGACATAGTTTGTACTCATGTGGGCCTAATTAGCAAGCTGGATTCAAGGCCCTTAAAAAAGGCTTCAAGCCCTATCCAGCTAATACGAACGAGGATTCCACTAAAAAAATAATACTAACGAGGCTTCGTAGTAGGAGAAGAAAGTAACGAGACTTTTTTTTTTGAGAAACAGAAAGTAACGAGACTGAGAAGCGAGAAGTCCACCAGAGGATACCTCCGCCGCCGCCGCCGCCGCCGTCGCCGCGCCTTCCCGTAGACAGATTCCTCCTTCTTGTTTTGCGGCGCCAAGTAACTGCGAGCTGGATGAAGGCTGGGAGGAAGAACCTGCAGCGCGCGTGTCAGGATGGCTCCGCCGTCACGCTCGCGGAAGGCGAGAGCATCATGCAGGTCGTCACGCTGCGCGGTTCCAACCTCATCGAGGTACGCGCTCTTCTCCGGTCCTCCGGCAATTTCTTAAAATTGCTTCGTACTGCCGCAGATCCCTCACTCGCCGCCGTGCACTGCTGTTAGGTCACCGACGGCGAGGGCGTGAAGTCCCTGGCCTTGTTCCCGGCCAAGTTCCAGAAGAGCTTCTGGATCAAGAACGGTGAGAAATTAGTAATGGAATTGCTTGGGACGTCGTTAGTTACTGATGGTGACCTGGCTTCTGCCACTAGTAGCTACTGATGGTTTGCTTGTGTTGTGTGTGCTCTGAATGTGCAGGGAATTTCGTGGTTGTCGATGCTAGTGGGAGGGACGAGGCTCTCGAATCAGGAAGCAAGATAGGGTGTGTCGTGTCGCGAGTCCTCTTTCATGACCAAGTTCGGGCTCTCAAAAAATCCGGCGAATGGTGAGTTACTGAGTCCTCATTATCTCTGATAATTGTCAGCCACTAACAAAGTAAAATTTGGGACTTATGGATGTTGTGTAATGTGAATGGAACTGTGCAAGTTTTAGGATAAGTTTGCACTGGATACCCGGTAGGTCCATGCCGCATAGCTGCTTCTGTTTCACATGCTATATCTCAACAAGATTAGCTGCTGGCCTATTGCCTTTCTATAGTTTGCTGTATGTTGCGACTATGTTCATTGCTTTCGTTCTTCTGCTTCTCCGGTATGCAAGTTGTCCACAAGTCATATGTGTCTGGATGAATGCATTTTTACAGGAACCGGTACCTACCGGCACGAGATCCACCGTTGATTCATGCTGTAAGATTCGTGCCATGATCAAAATTTTAGATTCATTATGGTTTCATCCTAGGAATTTTTAGATTCATTATGATTTCATCCTGGGCATGAATCAACGGTGAATCTCGTGCCGGTAGGTAACGGTTCCGGTAAAATTTCCATGTTGTCTGTCTGACCTTCTAACTGCTGTTCAACTGTGGGTTAAAATGCACTCGCCTAATGAGCCATGACTGAATGATTTGCTTCATCTTTTGCCAGTTAAAGTAAAAAGTAACTGCAGCAGTTCATACAAAGTACACATACTACATTGAGTAATAAGTTAGCGCAATTGCAGTAGTTGTTTGTTTCAAGTCCTTTCTATTGAGTGGCCGAAGATGTTCAATAGTTTTAGTATTGTACCACTTCTAGACAACTGAAGACTTCTATTTTGTTGTGAGGAAATTATGTTAAGTACAAATCTCCCTAGCAATATTTATAACTTTCTTCTGTATCTATGATTGTAGTGTGATTTATGACCTATGTACAACGAGGCCAAAAAAATTTATATATAAAAGGGTTTCCCCCCATCTCCGTTAAAGAAAGCAGTACTAGAATGTTCATCACCAAAATGCACCACCACCTGAAACAAAAAAGCTACTTAACAAGAACTCTGACTAAACAAGCTAAAGTTGTTCTGGCCGCACTTTCAGTTAACAAGGTTTACAGAAACAGAAAACCACCACACACTCCTTCCTGACATCCAATTGTCCACGACTCTCTGCCTTCACTTTCTATTTTCAGATTCACTATGTCCTCATCTATTTTCAAATTAGTTGCCACTGAGCTTGGTTATTTCCTGTTACATGCATTTATCTTGCCATCACATTTGACAAAACGATCATCTACTGTTCTTTCTCCAGCATGTGAACTGACAAACAGATCATATACTCCTTTCTTCTATAGTATGTGAATATACATGGGGTGACTTCATACGTTTATGGTTTATTTACTGACACTTGGTTCAGCAGTTCTATTTACTGGCACTTGGTCCAGCTGTTCTGTCCGCCTTAGTTCCCCTAAAAAAAATATGCAGGTTACCAGTGCAGTACAATGGCCCAAATGGTTGGATTCTGGTTTCAGTTGATCTAACAATCACGAAAAATTACAGCGAGAACTGATACTATAATTAGGATTGAAGATGTTCCAGTTTGGTGTTTGTGCTTCTGCACAAGGTAGTATACTTGATATTTTGATAATAAAACCAGGATTGTTAGTCGGAGTCCTCCCTCTTATTGGGTGTCCCTGATCCACTCAGCTTTTCTCATCGCAGGCCAGCTATGTTCAAGTCAACTTCCAACAGCTGGGCGACCGGGGCGACAGAAGGAACAACAACGCCGCAGGTCGAGGAAGAGCAGAACTCCGACGAAGACGACGACAATCTGCCACCACTCGAGGCGAACACAAACAGAAACAGACCGTTTGACGTGCATTCTGATACAGAAAGTGATTCTGATTCTTGAACTGGTAGTGGTAGACATAGGGTCTGTGAATGTTTTCTGAACAACTGGCTCTGGTTAACATCCGCTTGTAATATCAATGATGTTCCATGACATGAATCTCCGGTTGGTTACCTGATGTATTTATGCACTGCTTTGGGCACGGTATCAAACATTGGCCAATCTGACGCAGGGCATCCAGTGAAATTTTTTTCTCACATTGAGTAACCAGACATGGAACTGGTCACCTGTAATACCAATGCAGCTCTGTATGTTGCATGTTAGAATTAAACGGTGGCCTTCCATAGAGAAATGAATTCAACTCTGCCCTACAGAAAGAGTTTTTTTTTCAGTTGTGCAGATACTAGTAGCTGTTGGCTGTTGCGAGGAAATCTCCTCTGTTTCTTGTTGCCGAAGCTGTGGCGATTGACCCGTCATTAGAAGTTGAACAAATCCTAGTACGGAGTAGTTCGAATGGTGGGAACAGGATAGAGATCCTCCTTCCTCGTGGATTGATTGATTCAGCGAACTTGCACTTTCAGCCACGAACGCCTGACTTGGTAAGGTCAAAGCTTCTGATGTCTGGCTTTGCTTATTCTGCAAGTGTATATTGTATAAGCTCTTGTCTGCAAAGCTTTGGATAAGGACCCAGCAAACTTGCAGTAGATCTGCAGTTTCAGTTTAATAGTAATGTGCTTTGTATATTCAGAGTCTTATTAAAGATCGTGTTGATGATCAGTTGGACGTGGTGGTACTGGTCGTCGTCGGCGCCACTGTTTAATGATGAATTCATCAATCATCATGAACCTGATGGTATGTCAAGTTTGATGTACATTACTAGTATATGTTGGTAATTGTTTCATGTTAGTGGTTAAATCTTGAGATTTTGACTGACGCTGATCAGGTAAATGACATGTCCCAGGACGCAAAGAACATAATTGGACGAACTGTAAGGATCTCTGTTGATTGATTGGCCTGTACATACGATCTGGAGAACTCTCTCTGGTACAAAATTCGGGTGAAACATTTGACTCGTTGAGAAGAGAAGGAAACAATTTCCTAGTATTGGCGTCCGTGTCACCGGACCGCCCGCCTCCGGCTGAACCGGCGTGCCGTGGCGAGCAGGCCGACCCCGACGCACACCGCCCACGCGCCCATCTCCAGCGCCCACCGCATTGTCTCCGCCTCCACGGCTTCCTCGCGCTCCTTCCACTCCTCGTCACCGCTGTCGTGGTCCCCGACCACCTCCCAGTCCTCCTCCCCGCATGCCCCGCACTCGCAGGCTCCCCACGACGCCTCCTCCTCCGGTATCCCCTCAAGCCTCGTGAGGCACCCGGCCGACCTCGTCGCCCTGGCCCGCACCAGCACGCCGCCCTCCGCTAGGACCACCACCTCCGCCACCGCGGCTGACGACCGGGAGTGCGGCGCGCGGCGGCACTCCACGCGCCACTCTCCACCGGAGCGCCGCGCGAAGACGCCCTCGGCCGCCAGCTCCTTCCCCGCGAACACCTCGAACCGCGCGCCCTCGGCCGCCGACACGCGGTCCGCGCTCGCGTACGCCGGTGCCGCCGCCTTGTCTGCGTCGTCGGCGTCGTCGCGGACGCGGACGAGGGTCACCTCGGCGGGCGACGCCGGCGGTAGCGCGCGGCCGGCGAGCTCCAGCGCCGCGCCGCCGATGGGCGGGTGGTAGACGAGCGTGAGCTCCGCGGGCGCCGTGGAGGAGCAGGATGGTGATGAGGAGGAGGAGAGGCGGAGGTAGAACGCGCGGACCTCGAGCCGCTTGCGGCCTCGTCCGCCGAGCGGCTGCCGGAACAGGAAGCTGCTGCCGTCGTCCACCATTCCTCTGCACATTGCTGCTGAGGCGCTAAGCTCGTACTGCTAGGTATGATGATGGTTTGGTTTCTTTGCACCGTGATCGGCCTCGGTGTTCTTGTGATGTGTCTGGGTTTGGCGGGGTGGGGGTTGGAGTCGCGGTGATAAAGGGTGCGCGGGAGGGAGGGAAGACGACGACGGACGGGAGACGCGGGGATGGATCGGTGGGCGTGGGAGCTCGTGGTTTTGGCGCTGGGCCACCGCGGGGGTTTTCCGTGGGAACGGCGGGTGCGGTGTGGACACGACGCGAGGGCACACGGTTTGGCTTGGCTGGTCTCGAGTCTCGACACAAGCCGGGCTGCTGTGGACTTGTACCGTGCCCGCCTGATATTTTCGCTTTTGTCGTCTTGCTCCGGCTGTAGCCCGGTCGCTGGGGAATTGGGGGATTTCTGGAGCGGAGCCCACGGTTTGGCATGCGCGACACCTGCACCTGCGCCGCGGAATCCATCGGGGGTGACGCACGGCACGTCCTAGTGTGCTTCGCAACTGGCCAAATTTGTCGGGACATCGACGTCGTCACCACAGTATGGACGGGTTCTGGAAGGCACCTCGGAGCACTGAATAATGAGCACCAGCCGAGAGCCAGAGGTTCGAATCATATTCCCCGTGACAAAACAAAAAAGTTCCTCATCGTTTTTCACTCGCCTTCCTCCTCTTTCTCTAGCGTGTGTGGGTGTGGCCGCGCGTTCCCACTTTCATGGCAATTTTTGCCGTGGAGCCGGATGTTTTAGAAATAGGCAACTGCTATTCATCCGGGGCCACCATATATAGGCTGTGTTCGGCAATTCTTCGGCTTCACTGAGATCCGTCGATCCAGCTTCTTGGGACGATTCCGGCTTCGCGCATGGAGCAGTGAACGTTCGGCACAGCTCCACCTCATTTTTCTTGGGCCAACAGCCCACTCAGGATGTATTCAGTCCGTTCAGAGGGAAACTACTAGCCCAGCCCAACCACAAGCAGCCGCTGACGAGTAGATCCCACACATCGGTATCTTCTTCTCCACATCTCCTCAAAATCCCCACCGACGCATGCCCATGGATGCACACAAATCCCCATTGATTCCTGCTTTCCGGCAGCTTAATCGACGGCGACGAGGTATACCGTAGCTTCCTCCTCCAGCGAAGCCCCTTTTGTCCCTGGATTCGGCCCCGTCACGTGCGCTGGTAGCCGCGGCCGTGCCTGATGCGATACAAACGACGTCCGGGTGGTTGCAGTGGTCTTGCACCTCCCCTTCCCCGCCAGGAAGAAGCCAGGGAATCTTCGGTCAAATTGTTGTGGCTGCCATCGGCGCGACGAGGAGGCCGGGGACCTCGGGATGGAGCCCGAGAGGAGTCTGCAGCTCAACTACGTCTTCCCGAACGCCAACTGCGGGATCTGGAAGCAAGATTCGCTGCCTCGGGCCAGGACGTGCTGGCCTCCCGCCTCGCCTCCTAGTCCTCGTATAGAGGAGGACATCGCTCGAGGCGCCGATGCGGGGATGCGGAGCACAGCTCGAGGTCAACGGGCGAGCCAAGGATGAGGACGAGAAACAACGAGGGGAAACGGAATAGGATGCAAACGTTTATTTTCACTCGGCGGTGGCATACTGTCCGTAATTTGTCACTGCTCCGCAAATTGCTGTTTCGGGAATCTCTAAATGAGGTGCTCCGAGTTTTGTACATAAAATTAGACTAGCTTCTCAGATCTAGCTTCGTGGAGTTAGGATATTCGGCACTGCTCTACGACGGATTTTAGGAAAGCTGGAAGCTGGAGGACTCCCGAACACGCCCATAATACCGGTACAGGTGCAAACATGCAGGAAACCCCCTAACATATAAAAAACTACAATATACAAATATATACATCTAACACCCCTCTCATAATTATGGTGGATCCACAATACTGAGTTTGGAGAGTAAGAAATCATGCTGCGCTCTGGTCTGTGCTTCATAAAGAAATCCGCCAATTATAAATCTGAAGGCACATACTGAACCGCAACAACCTGAGCATGCACCTAAGCATGTGTATAGAAAGCATCAACACCAATATGCTTGGTAAGCTCATGCTTGACCGGATCACGTGCAACACTAATATCATCTGTACTGTCAGACAAAAACAGAGTGGGTGTGGTAATAGAGACCCCAAAATCCGCAAGTAACCACCATAACCAGGTCACCTTAGCAGTCAACAAGGCCATAGCACACAACTCACCTCAACACTCGAGCGAAGCTTTATGCTTTCTTCCAAGCAATAAGCGAACCACCAAGAAACACACAGTAAGCAGAAAGTGAACGACAATCCGAAGGATCACTCGCCTACGTAGCGTCCGAATAGCACTCGAGTTGTAGGGGGCTGGAACGAGGAAAGAAAAATGCGACGAGTGATCGTACCACGAAGATAACGAAGAACACGGAGAAGATGACTATAGTGAACAGTGGTAGGAGCAGAAACAAACCGACTCAGAATATGAACAGGATAAGAGATGTCAGGACGAGTGACAACAATATAAACAAGACTCCAAACAAGATGATGATAACGCGTCGGATCAGAAAGAGGATCACCATCAGTAGGTTGAAGCTTAACATTAAGCTCCATAGGGGTCTCAACGGTGCGCTCATACCCAAGAGCAGCACGAGCAAGAAGATCCTGAATGTACTTTTCCTGGGAGATGTAAAAGCCATCAGAAGTGGAGGAAACCTCAATCCCAAGAAAGTATCGAAGAGGACCAAGATCAGTCATAAGAAACTGATCACGAAGACGAGCCTTAACAAAGGCGATATACTCAGAATCATCACCAGTAATGATCATATCATCAACATAGAGAAGAAGAAGAGTGCGTCCACGAGGAGAAGTGTGAACAAACAGCGCTGGATCATGACCACTAGGGGAGAAACCAGCAGCAGTCACTACAGAAGAAAAGCGCTCAAACCAGGCACGAGGGGCCTGTTTGAGACCATAAAGAGAACGTCGAAGACGACAAACCATCCCCTCGGGAACAGAATACCCAGGAGGAGGCTACATATAAACCTCCGCACTCAACTCACCATTGAGGAAGGCGTTCTGAACATCAAGCTGGGACACAGACCAGTGACGAACAGAAGCAACAACAAGAAGAGTACGCGCAGTGGTCATATGAGTCACAGGAGCAAAGTTCTCATCATAGTAACGAGCATGATCCTGCTGAAAACCACGGGCCACAAGACGCGCTTTATATCGCTCAAGAGATCCATCAGAGCGGGTCTTAATCTTATACACCCACTTACACGTGATAGGACGAACACCGGGAGGGGGAGAAACAAGATCCCAGGTGCCAGTGCGCTCAAGCGCAGCAATCTCCTCAGCCATGGCCAGCTGCCATTCAGGATGATGCTCAGCATCCCGATAAGAAGTTGGCTCGGAGGCAACATAAAGACCATACTGACTAGGAGAGTAACGGTTGGGGGCACTATGCTGACGAACAGGTCGAGTAAAGGGAAGCTCATCAGAGGAAGACGACTCAGGAGACGACAATGAAGAAGAAGGAATAGCAGAGGATGACTCCGGAGAACGAGGAGAACTAGGAGAACTAGACGGAGCACAGGACGGTGTCGAAGAAGAGACATCAGGGGGAGGAGATCCTGAAGAAGACACATAGGAGTAGAAGAAGGTGTGTCAGGAAAGAGAAGGAAAGAGATATCTTCTACCGGGTAGGTACCAGCGGTGGGACGAGGATAGAAAGGACGCGTCTCATCAAAAGTAACATCACGAGAGATACGCATCCGACGACCAATGGGATCCCAACAGCGATAGCCCTTATTCTCATCACTGTATCCAAGGAAGACACACTCAGCAATGGCCGGTCGGTTTAGTGCGTCCGCGAGCAAGGAGAACATAGCAAACACAACCAAACAAGCGAAGCATGGAGTAGTCTAGAGATCGGATAGACGCTCAAGAGGGATACCACCTGCAGAGCGGCGGAATATTGAATATTGATGAGGTAAGCCGGCAAATTTCAGAAATTGTTGGAGATATGCCCTAGAGGCAATAATAAAAGCATTTATTATTATATCTTTGTGTTTATGATAAATGTTTACATTCATGCTATAACAGTATTAACCGGAAACATTAATACTTGTGTGATTTGTAAACTAAATTAGAGTCTCTGGTAAAGCCTCTTTATAATACTAGCTTGTTGATTAATAGATGATCGTGGTTTCTCGATCATGAACATTGAGATGTTGTTAATAACAAGATCATATCATTAGGAGAATGGTATGATGGACATACTCCTATAGATAAGTGTAGCATAAATATCAAGTCATTTTAATAGTTTGTTTGCTATAAGCTTTCTGATACATAGTAACCTAATTCCTTCGACCATGAGATCATGCTAATCACCATCGTCGGAAGGATGCTTTGATGACACCAAACACCACACCGTAACTGGGTGTCTATAAAGGTGGCATTGAGTGTTAGGAAAGTATGGGTTGAGGCACATGGATCAAGAGTGGGATTTGTCCATCCATATGACGGATAGATATACTCTAGGCCCTCTCGGTGGAATGTCATCCAATTAGCTTGCAAGCATGTTACTGGCTCACAAGGGATCACATATAACGGGAACGAGAAAAGAGTACTTATCGGTAGCGAGGCTGAACTAGGTATGCAAACTTCAACGGTCCATATATGGATTGAAGCAAGCATCCCGAAGTTGAAATCAACGTTTTGATAAGATAATCAAAAGCTTTGGTTTGATACAAACTTATGGAGAAGATTGTATTTACGAGAAAGTGAGTGGGAGCTCTGTAGCATTCTTAATACTATATGTAGATGACATATTGTTGATTGGGAATGATGTAGACCTTCTTAATAGTGTCAAGGATTATTTGAATAATAGTTTTTCAATGAAAGATCTTGGCGAAGCAGCTTACATATTAGGCATAAAGATTTATAGAGATAGATCGAGACGCCTAATATCATTGTCACAGAGTACATATTTGGACAAAGTTCTAAAGAGGTTTGGAATGGAAGATAGCAAGAAAGGGTTATTGCCCATGTTGCCCAATACGACCTTGAGTAAAACTCAAAGTCCAGCAACGGCAGAAGATAGAGAAAGGATGAGTAAGACTCCCTATGCCTCAGCCATAGGATCTCTTATGTATGCCATGCTATGTACTATACCCGATATTGCATATGCTGTTAGTTTGACTAGAAGATATGAAAGTGATCCAGGAGTGGATCATTGGACATCGGTCAAAAACATCCTTAAGTACTTGAGAAGAACTAAGGATATGGTTCTTTCTTATGGAGGTGATGAACAGCTCGTTGTTAATGGTTACACCGATGCTAGTTGGAACACCGATCCAGATGATTCTAAATCACAATCTGGATACGTATTTACTTTGAATGGTGCAGCAGTTAGCTGAAGGAGTACAAAGCAAAGCGTTGTGGCGAGATCTTCAACTGAATTAGAATACATAGCTGCTTCGGAGACTTCACAAGAGGCGATATGGATGAAGGAGTTCATCACAAAGGTCGGTGTGGTTCCAAGTGCGATGGAACCAATGTCTCTCTACTGTGATAACATGGGTGCCATAGCCAATGCGCAAGAACCAAGGTCACACAAGAAGCTGAAGCACATCAAGCTACGTTTTCACGCTATTCGAGAACATGTCCAAGATGGTAACATAAAGATTTGCAAAGTACACACACATCTGAATGTGGCGGATCCGTTGACTAAACCTCTCTCGAGGGCAAAACATGACCAGCACCAAACCGCCATGGGTGTTCGGTATATTACCATGTAATCTAGATTAGTTGACTCTAGTGCAAGTGGGATACTGTTGGAGATATGCCCTAGAGGCAACAATAAAAGCAGTTATTATTATATCTTTGTGTTTATGATAAATTTTTACATTCATGCTATACTTGATTATTAGGAAACATTAATACTTGTGTGATTTGTAAACTAAATTAGAGTCCCTGGTAAAGCCTCTTTATAATACTAGCTTGTTGATTAATAGATGATCGTGGTTTCTCAATCATGAACATTGAGATGTTGTTAATAACAAGATCATATCATTAGGAGAATGGTATGCTGTACATACTCCTATAGATAAGCGTAGCATAAATATCAAGTCATTTTAATAGTTCGTTTGTTATAAGCTTTCTGATACATAGTAACCTAATTCCTTCGACCATGATATCATGCTAATCACCATCGCCGGAAGGATGCTTTGATGACAGCAAACACCACACCATAACTGGGTGGCTATAAAGGTGGCATTGAGCGTTCGGAAAGTATGGGTTGAGGCACATGGATCAAGAGTGGGATTTGTCCATCCATATGACGGATAGATATACTCTGGGCCCTCTCGGTGGAATGTCATCCAATAGCTTGCAATCATGTGACTGGATCACAAGGGATCACATATCACGGGAACGAGAAAAGAGTACTTATCGGTAACGAGGCTAAACTAGGTATGCAGAGATACCGACGATCAAAGCCTCGGATAAGTAAACTATCGTGAGACAAAGGGAAATTGGTATCGTATGTAAATGGTTCATTTGATCGCAAATTAATCATAGAAATATGTGGGAGCCATATGAATTTCCAGAGTCCTCTATTGGTTATTGATTGGAGAAGTGTCTCGGTCATGTCCGCATAATTCACGAACCGTAGGGAGACACACTTAAGGATTCGATGTTGTTGTGTAGTTATGGAATGATGAGTAAGAGACCGAATGTTGTTCAGAGTCTCGGATGGGATCCGGGATATCACGAGGAGATCCGGAATGGTCCGGAGAATAAGATTCATATAAGGAAAGTCCTGTTTCTGAGTTCGGAAATGATTTCGGTGTTTTCACCGGGAATGTTCTAGAAGGGTCTGGAAGGTCCGGCACTCCGGAAGGGGAAGGTGGAATGGTTGCATCATGTACTAGGTCACTTGGCTGGGCAATATGAAGAGAGAAATCAAATTCAAGTTTGAAAGTCAAACGCCAATTTGAAAAGTCAAATCCGAACATTGCTTGGTGGAGGGAGAGTAGGAAACCTACCTAGGGCAGGAATCCCACTCCCTCCACCCGCCGGCCAAGGAGGAGGACTCACTCCTCCCAAACCGCCTCTCCCCACCTATATAAGGAGGGGTAGGGCGCACCCCTACCCCTCACCCAACCCCTAGCTCCTAGGCGCCACCACCTCCAAGTGTTGCCGCCGCCAGGGCCTCCTCCAAGTCGTCGACTTGGGCTTCTCCAATCCCTAGCCGCCGGCCACACCACCTCCCCTTGGTGCCTCTAATCCATAGATCGCCAAGGCCCTCTCTTACTCCACCATACTCGCTCCGGCTTAGGCGAAGCCCTGCGGGATCTTCCCTCTACTTCCGACACCACGTCGTCATGCCGAATCACGAGAGAGAACTACAACCTCCATTTTCTGGAACAAGGAGAGGAAGGTCTTCATCGAAAATCTGAACGTGTGACCGATCATGAGCGCCGAGCCTTGTTGCCGGAAGGATCGTCTGCGTGATCTTGAGATCGGCAAGTGTACGACTACATCACCCACGAGAATCTGCTCTCGTCAACCGCTTTGGAATCTTTGAGGGTGAGTGCTTCTATCGACTCGTTGCTACAATCTAGTAGATAGATCTTGGCTTGTTTGTGTGCATGCGACAGAAATTTTTTGTTTTTCATGCTACGAACCCCTACAGAAATGCGGCGGAAGAGAAGAAGCAATCATCATGGCACGAGTGGTCTCAAGAAGATGGCGATGCTTACGCCAAGAAAGCCATTCGGGCATGTGCTTGAGACGGAAGCAGTGTAATGGTGCCTGCTCAAAGAACACCTCGCAACATCTGGGAGATATACTCACCAGCAGAATCAGCACGAAACACACGAATGGGGGTAGAGTATTGGGTACGGACCATGGCCGCAAAATGCTGATATATGGAGAGCACTTCACTGCGAGAGCGCATAAAATACAACCAAGTGTACCGAGAAAAATCATCGATGAATAAAATATAGTAGCGATGGCCCCCTTTCGAAGCGAAAGGAGCCGGACCCCAAACATCGGAGTGAACTAAATCAAAAGGTCACTGAGATACAGACGCGCTATTAGGGTAGGGAAGCTGAATCTGTTTGCCCAACCTATAGCCCTGACAATGTAAAGACCCATCTCCTGAGACAGACCCCAGAAGACCACAATGAACTAATGACGACAAGGCGAGAGTCACAAAGGTGACCAAGACGATGATGCCACTGCTGAAAGGAGCTGGTAGCAGAGACGACGACCGGAGAAGAACTGGCAGATGAAGTGGCGGTGAAGGAACAAGCGGCCTAACTCCCAAAGCCTCAAGAATCACGGCTCACGAGGCCAGCTCAACCAGGGCACGTAAGTGCGCGGTCTGAACAACACAAGAATCGAGATCCGTAATGACGCAGCAGAGCCGATGGGCTGGCTAGCAGAGAACATATTCATCTTAATACGAGGAACATGAGAAATATCAGGAATAGAAAAAGAAGAAGTAGAAAGGGTGCCCCGACTAGAAACAGGAAGAGAGGTACCATCAGCCGTGAAAACACGGATAGGAGAAGGGAGAGAATGAAGCACGGAAGAAAAGAAGACTCAGAGGTCATATGAAAGGAAGCTCCAGAATCCATATACCACGGGGACATACCTGACTGTGTAGAAGGTGGTGGTCGCGATGCTCAAGAATCGATCCAGAACCAAAGGTGCATGTCAAGTAGAGCTCAGAGAAGCAAGCGGACCCGAAGACTCGATAATGTCCCGATCGGAGAGAGCAACCGAAGATCCGGAAGCCAAGCCCATGAGCACAGTCTGGTGGCGTAATCGATCCGTGTGTAACGGTGGCCAAGTGTGGCCATCCTTGTTCTGATGAAGCGATGTGAAGAGAACCACGACGACCACGACCACGAGCTGCTGGTCCGACTCGACCACGAGACTCTTGGTGCTGACTCTGACCCTGACCTGAAGGAGTGGGTAGTATCGGCAACGGCACAGAGGACCGCGGCTGAGTCGAGGGAGTAGACGGCAGAGGAGTACCACGAGTAGCAAGCACAAATGGAACCACAAGAAGACCAGCACCACGGGGACGGGTCTCCTCAGCCGAAGCTCAGACAACACCTCATAGAGCGGAACACGACCACGAGCATTCAGTTGAGCACGCCGGGGCTCAAATCCCGGCGGAGCCGAGACAGAAACTCATAGATGCGGTGAAACTCCAAATCCGAGCGCACAATCTGGCAGCACGAGCATGTGCCACAAACAACAATACGGAGAGAATCAAGCTGACGCCAGATAGCAACACTCTGAGTATAGAACTCATCAATGGTGAAATCACCCTGCTGAAGAGCATGCTCCTGGCGAACCACGAACAGGTAAAGAGCATCCCCAGACGGCTGATAGCGCTGGCGAAGATGTGCCACTGAGCGGCAACAGTAGGGAGACTCATAAACTCAAGACATCTTTGGGCGTAACATCGGAGGTGAGAACAAGAAGAAGACGAGCATCCTCATCGACCCGAGTGTAGGCGGTGAGCATGGCGATAGGTCTCGAGATCGTGAGTATTGTTTGAACTTCACTCATAAGCGACAAGACACTATCATCGGCACTCGAGCAGATCCTTGGCCTCCCGAGAAGTATCGACCGAGAACAATTGGCGTCGGCGGAAGAGGAGCCACAGGCGAAGCGGCAGTGGAGACCTCGCCAAGAGCACACCCCAAAGACGAAGACCGCGCATGAATGAGCACATAAATGCAAATAAATCGGGGTAATTAGCGATCGAAGATCACCGGGCAGCGAGGAATCGCAACATAGCCCGATGCAGAAGACATCTCTCTCTAATTGTTTTTTACGGATCGGCAATCCGCACTGCAGCAAGGGGCGGTGCCTAAGGACCGGGGGAGGCAAATCGAGGCCGCTAGGGATCGATTCCCGGTGGTGACAAGGACGATAGCGGAGGTCCGGCGACTTGATCTGATTCGGGGCGGTGACAAGGAAGCTCTGATGGCAGATGTTTGATCTAGGACTTGATCTGATCCGCAGGCGCTCGATCTGGGGCGGGTGGAGGTAGAAGCCACAGGCGCTCGATCTGAGGGCGGGTGGAGGAGATGGCCCGTAGGCGCAGGCGCTCGATCTGGCAGACGTCGCGTCCGTTGGAGGCAGAGGCCGCGTGCGCTCGAGGTGGAGGGAGCACGCGAGGGCCGGTGGAGGCAGGCGTGCGTGCGCTCAGGGTGGAGGGAGTCTAGGCAGGTGCGGGTAGGACTCCAGGCAGGCGCGGGTGGCCAAATCGATCTGATGGAAATCGATCGAGGCTGAGCACAGATCGATCTGGTGGAAATCGATCTGATCACGGGAAATCGATCTGGTGGCAAAATCGATCTGGACTCGAAACGGGCGGCGATCGTGGCAATTAAGACCGGCTACGGCGACGAAGTTGCGAGGAAGAGGACGAGGCTAACTTGGCTCTGATACCATGTTAGGAATAGGCAATTTGTATTCCTCTTGGGGCCAAAGGCCACAATATATAATACAGGTACAGGTGCAAATATGCAGGAAACCCCCTAACATATGGGGAAACTAAAATATACGAATATATACATCTAACACCGGGTACCGGCGGGCATATACCCGCCAAGAACCAGAAATGGGAGTACAGATTGGCCCGTGGGATAGCGGGGCGGGTACCCGATAAGCTGGCGGGATGGACATGGGCGAAAATTCTCTCCGTGGAGGCTCTATGGATACCTAAACCCCACTTGTCACTCTAATAAAACCTTAGCCCGAATAGCCCACCAATCACCATCGACGGTTCCATTCTTTTCCCCTCCTCTCTCCACTCCCATCCCGCACGAGCCGCCGCCGGTTCGTCATCACCCAACCTCATGTCCACATCGACACCGGCACCTAACTCCTTCCTCCACTCGAGATTCACATCGACGGCGGTTCGCCGGCGCACATCCATCTGATGCAAGGAGGAGCTAGTCGCCCGCGTCCCGTGCATCTCCTCGCCGCGGGCGTCCCCTGCATCTCCTCATCGCCCGCGGCTCCTACATCAGCTCGTCGTGGAATTTCCCTGCATCTGCCTGCCCACACCAACTCGTCGTGGTTTCCTCCTGCATTAGGCCGCTGCGTTGGGCGCATCCCCGTGGAGTCTCCGGCGGGTATCGGGTACCCGTTATTGGCGGGCACGGGGGGCGCTCCCCCCCCCCCCAGGCTAGCGGGGATTCACGGGGATCGGGGCGGGTATGGTGGAGCCATACCCGGGCCCATTGCCATCTTGACTTTCAGCATCAGGGTGTCCTGACAGGCAATTTCAGCCTGCTTCCAGTTCAAGCACAACGACAGACATTTGCCCCGTCAAAATCCAATCCACAGAACATGCATAGACAAGAGTTATCAGAACGATCACTGCGAAAGGAGAACGATGCTGCTGCAACTCCGCAATTCCTATCAAATATTCAGGGTAACACGATACAACGTGATTCGGCTGCACAAGATGTTCGCAGCAGCGAAGCACCACCGCTCAGCTAAAAATTGAGCAATTCCAATTCCAACTACAGTACGAGAGAGACGAGGGGAGGAAGACGAGAGAGAGAGGGGAACGCCTGGACGAACAGGAGTCGGCTGAATCTTTGCACGTTGATAGGTTTTCGATATGGAAAGACACAATTGCCCCTGTGCGGTGTATGGAACCACGGTGGAGCCACCACGCCCTCTCTCGGTTTGTAACTGGACAGAGCGGCACGTACCTGTAGTCTCTGACCAGTGGCTCCGTTAACAAGCAGGCCCTGAATTCAGGGACTATAGCTGTGAGCGGTGCTGGTGCAAAGTAGAAATAGGAAGACAAAGCTGGGTGAAACGAATGGTTTGGATCAATCTGGCAAGACAATCCGACGGACGGGACCACCTGTGACTGAATCGGACGGCCAAAAGTCGTTTGGAAGCTCTATCCAATGGCTCACAGGGCACATGGCCTCTATATTCTCCATTGGGGTTACAAATATCTTCTTTAGATAGTATCAGACCGATCACTGCGAAAGGAGAACGATGCTGCTGCAACTCCGCAATTCCTAGCAGTAGGTTACACTGTAAACAAATATTCAGGGTATTACACGATACAACGTGATTCGGCTGCACAAGATGTTCGCAGCAGCGAAGAAGCACCACCGCTCAGCTAAAAATTGAGCAATTCCAACTACAGTACAACACAGCGACGCACGCCGCGTCAGTAACCCCCTACAAGTTACACAGGCCAGGCCAATCATACCGCAGCCAGCAGTACCAATAATGGTCACTGGCATTACTACAACGCACACGCGTACACTGACTGAATCACAGGTACACACAGGCCGGCCCCTCTCGGCCTCAGGGCGAACGAACAAGCTACCTGACCCAGCCTCGGGTCTTGTTGCTGCTCGCCGCCGCCTGCTGCGGCCTGCTGCTGACCCTGGACACAGGAGCCACCGCCGCCTTGTTCGCAGCAGCGCTGGCCGCCCTCGACCCTGCTGCCGTCGCCGGCCTCGCCGGGACCCTCGCCAGAGGCTCCGTGGACGTCCTCTTCGACCTCAGCTCGCCCTGCAGGCTCCTCTTCCTCGCGGCCGCAGCAGGGTGGCTGTTCTCGTGCTCCTCACCGCCTCCATGCAGGCTCCTCTTCCTCGCGGCGTTCTGCCTCGTAGCCGCAGGGTGGCTGTTCTCGTGCTCGTCGCCAGCACCTCCGACCGACGGCGCGTTCCTCGCGTCCCCTTTCCTCTTCTTCTCGTTGATGCCCTCCGGCGGCGCTGCGGCAAAGAGGGAGCTGGGGAGTCGCTTGTTGGCCGAGTCCGAGCTTCTCAGGATGCGCGCGTGCGCCTTCTCGCTCGCCGCCTCCTGTCGCGAGCAAGGCGTCGGCACCACCACTTTTGCCTCTGCAGGCGTGGTAGGAGGAACTCTTGGTGCGGGATTGCAGGGAGCAGGCACTGTTGGTATGGGATCGGAGAGAGCAGCAGCCGGCATTACAGAATTGGAGGGGGCAGCAGTAGGCATTGTGTCTGTGCCTTCAACTTTTGCCCTCTCTTGCAAGTTCTTCTCAACATCTAGTAGCTGATCAAACATGAAGATGTCAAGCCAAGCTCTTCACTGTTTGTGCCGCCTCTACATGTAAGAACGAGTACTACAATGCAGCAGCTGTGAGGAAATGCTAACCTTGCTCTGAAGCATCGATTCTGTTTTCTGTGCTTCCAAAAGTTCTTGTTGTATTTCCCTTGCCTGTAGTTTTTGGAGCAAGCAAGTGTCAGTTATTACCTGGTTTGAGATCTTGTACTAGGGTCAAAGGACACAGAGATGTTGGAGCTAGAATAATACCTTTGATTCTGCAACCAATCTTTTTCGTTCCTGTTCCTTTAGCTTCATCTCCAGCTCCTCAATCTGAAAACAAGAAAATTTATAGTGATGCCTGTTCTTAATACATATACGCCTTGATGATCATAGTGGTTTTTATGGTGAAGTGTCATACCGTTTGCTTAAGAACTGGAACATCGGAGTCTGATTGGTGCTTCTGTCCAAGTTTGCGCTCCAAGTCCACTATCTGCAAAAGGATAGCATGGGCATTTATTACAACGTCTGTCTTTTCCAGCCAAATAGCTATTAGTACAACGTTAACTACTTCCGCTCATACCTTCTGCTGGAGGGAAGAACAGATTTCTTCTTTCTCCTTAAGTTTTCCAGAAATCTGGCACTGCTGCTTCTCTGATGTAATCTGAGAATGCGTCTTAGAATCTAACTGGCTTTCAAGATCTTTTATCTACAAGTTGCAACAAGGCTTTCAGGCACACGGCTTATTACTGAAGAAAGCAGTCTGAAATCAACAGAAGAATCAGATATCCAAGACTGAAAATATTAGCCACAATTATGTGTACCTTCTCTTGCAATGTTTTGTAAAGTTGCTCTTTTCCTTTGGCTTTGTTCTCTAAATTTTGGCAGTTCTCCTCCAGCTTTTTCAGAGAATCATCCTTAAGTCTGACTTCCTGCTTCGACCTTTCGAGCTGACATACATTCACCCACAATATATATGACATCAGGTCACAGCTTTCAAGCAGGCACGGAAGTAAGGTTCAGGATAAGGCAATATTAACTCTCACCATCTGTTTGACTTTTTGAAGCTCGGCCGTGTCAACCTGCTTCTTTGCCGGGCCCAATTCTATACCACGAACACGGCTGGCAAAGTTTAGTGAACTCAAAGTTTCCGACACATCGTTGTCGGATGGGCTAATCTGCACAAACATTAGGGCTTTCGAATCCCCTCCTGTTACCGATGTGGACAAGAACAGAAAAGAGCAAATTAATCATGTAGCTGAGTGAGAGAATGCAGAGGAGCAGAAATAAAGGATGCTGATATGGTCCTCCGGAGCAGTAGATCAATTTACCTAAAGAATCTTGGAGCAAGTGGGTAAGCTTGGAATTCCTGCTCAGAAAATCGTACGAAAACAGTGAGAAACAGGAGCTAATATGAATGCAAACCTGTTTGATTGAGAGTACAGACCTGTAAGGTATGTGGCTGCTTCTGGAAGCAAGAGCTGAAATGACATCGCCTAAAGCAGAAAGCGACCTGTTTATATTTTGTGCTTCCTTAAGCCGGTCACCTTGAGCGTCAGTCTTGGCTAACCGCTCACTTCCAGCCAAATCTACAAGCCAGAGCTTACTTCTTGTGCAGTCCCCATTTATCAGGTTCCTTGCTCTCACCATGATGCAAAGCATGCTGAAAACAAATATATAAAGATTAGAACATATTCACCACAAGCAAGTGCTCCACAAATAAATGAAATAATAATGTTGAGTATGACTAACCAGTGTGAGCGACTGCTATGCTCATTTACATTATTTGACCCTACAGCCCTGGAATTGCTTCCAGTTTGTAATACATCCCAAACCTCATTTATATTCTCAACGTTGGCCTCAACTATGCCAGGCACATGATGGGATCCTTCACCTGCTTGTTTGATCTCCAACCTGCATGCAACCATATACAAGTTACCACAAGCTGATACTATATCGGGAACTTCATAAATGGTGCTAAAGGAAAATGGTCATACTTCTTAGATGAAGGGGATGTTGCAAGCATATACAAGTTACCACAAGCTGATACTATATTGGGAACAGGAAATAAAGGGTGCTAAAGGAAAATGGTCATACTTCTTAGATGAAGGGGATGTTGCAAGCAGGTCCCTGATCTGTTCATTGTAGACCTCAAGTACACTAACAGATATGTTGTATGTAACAGACTCTTTCCTCTCCTCAGCAATTTTGAACAATTCTTCCAGAGTTCTATAGTTTACTCCTCTGCTCCTCTCAGTCCCTTCCATTGTGAAAGTTTTCCCAGTTCCTGTTTGTCCATATGCAAAGATGCATACATTGTATCCGTCTAACACAGACGTGACAAGTGGAGATGCATCGGCGTACACCTCAGCTGCTCATGAATAAAACTTGTATATTAGACAAACAGCGGGTTTTTTTTTTGCATACTCATGGATAGCTCCAACATTATTATCAAGTATAAACTAGAAGCGACCAGTAATACGAAAGAACAGTATAAGCATAAGACAACTCCAAATTAACGAGAGATACCTTGATCATCCTTTGGTGTGTAGACTCTGTCAAACTTGAATGACTTTTTTGATGTTCCACCATTCATAATCCCGATATCCCCGTCATTTGCTCCATCAAAATCCACTACACACTTGTAACCTGAAGTTGTCTCAACTTTGCTTAAGGGGCGGCATCGGCAGAAAACCCTAATATTTCCTGAAATAACAGAAATAGACAGAGTCATTTTCACAACCAAATTCTATAAATAAGTGTAAGCATCTGAATACATAGAGGGAAGAATAATCACCTTTTGTCTCCTGGACTATATTATGAAGTTTCTTTCTCTTGGTCATCTCTTCATTGTACTTTATTTTCAGATCCTCACACTGTGCAACTGCAATAACATGCAATGCCTAGACTTTAGTTTTGCTAAAACACCTGAAAATCTGTGTAACAATGCCAGTTCAGATATTTACCTAAGGCTTGGACAGCTGCAATCATCTTACTCAAATCAGGAATTGAGTCTGCACAGTCGTGTGCTTCAAGAGATAACAATGCCTGCTCTTGTTTCATGGCCTAAGTATTAAGAAGATAAAATCAGCAGCAGCTACTGCAACCATTTACTGTTTCTTGTAGTTGTGATATTGCAGACAGTAAATTAGCATTACCTTGATTTTGCTTTCCAAGTTAGATATGGCAGCAGCCCATAATTTCTTGTCATTTTCATAGTTTTGAGAAACCCTTCTTAGTTTGTCGTTTTGTGTATCAAGGACTTGTTCTGCAAGTGATTGTATGTTAGAACACGCTGAGTATATAAACAAACTATGCTAGGACTATACTTAATGCATTACTCTAGCACATACCAAAGTTATCGCTTTGCACAAGCTTTTGATGAAGCTCTATCTTAAGTCTATCAAGCTCTTGATTGGTAGATTCTACCAAAGACCATGCCATGGAGCACTCATCAGACTTCATGCTGCATTGGCTGGTTAGCTCTTCAATCTGTTTCTCATACTTTGAGATCAATTTAGCTGTCCTTTTCTACATTATTGTAATCGATCATGTATCAGGATAAACATCAAATATGGTGCTGCAACAGCTTGTGAAAAAAAGTCAAAAACTGACCTGGATAGGTGAAGAAATCTCAACATCAGTTAAACATCTTTTGCATAAGCCACTCCCATCTGTACCTGGCTTTACTGCTGCATGTTCAGAGTGAGGATTATATCTCTGAATGCAAGCTCTTGAATGAGCATGCTGCATCTAACATGATGCTAATTACCTGGCAATAGTGGGCCTTTCCGGATGCAGATGCCACAAACCATGGGGTTTCCTCTTACTCCCCTGAAACTGACGATAATAGAGCCATTGCTCTCAACAGTAGCCCTGATGTCTAGCACTTGAAGGGGCCTGTTACCGCCGACTATCGCAAACACATCAAGTTCAGACAAAATCTGTGAATCAAAAAAGGCAGAACGTTTGAGCCAAATGTGGAAGGAAATCATGCAACGAAATTTCAAGATCAGTGAACTTGCCTTGTCTTCTTGCACGAGCACATCAAATGATCTAATCCCCTTTGGGCCATCAGTGTGTACTATCTCAGCGAAATGCAGATCCAAATAATAGTCTCCCGGAGCAAGACCATCGAATCTGTAGCTGAAGTTGCCGTAGCGAGCTGAGCTGTAAAGCGACGGGTAATCACCACCTTCAACTATGTTCTCGGATGTCTCTATCGCATCCCCTCCTTCGAAGAAAGAATCGCCAGAAAACTTTGCTGAGGGATCACCACCCTCAATCGCACATCCACCAGCATTAACGAAGAGGACACATCCATCTGCTTGATCACAGGCAACAGAAACAGTATAAGATGACTGGTTTCTTAACTTACTCCCATTGTTTGGGAATACCGAGAAAGGCAAAGATGGCCGATTTGAAGCAGGGAAGCAGTCAGGATTACTCTAGTTACCTAAATCTACCAGCAGAAATGAATGGAGTTTGGGGCCAGTACAATTCCTAGGGTTTACCTATACGACCCAACCTAATCAAGAACTTCAATTAGATCCACCTTAGCAATAGTGCAATACACGGATCCCGGGAGCCAAATCCACGGCGTATGGCATGATTAGCGAGACCTAAGGAGCAACTAGACACGGTCCCTGGAAATGTGCGCAGGAGCAACCAAGAAACCAAAGACAGGACTGGGAAGAACACCACCTGCGCGGCAGTCGGCCCGCCTCAGCCCGGAGACGGCCACCCGCGGCCCGGACACCAGGATCATGGACTCCGCCTCCTCCTGCGGCGACGTGGCCGGGACCTCCGGCGGCGGCGCCGAAGTCGGCTCGGGGCTGGCGTAGGCGGGCGCGCTCGCCTCCCACCCCGCAGTCCAGGAGAAGTCCATGGGGTCGTCCCCTGCCGCGGAAGCCGCGTCGCAGTCCATCGGATCCGCGGTCCGCGAGAGTTGCCGGGAGCTAGGGGGAGGAAGGGCGGAGGGAGGGAGGGAGGGAGAAGGAATGCGGCGGTGGCCGGTGGCTCGCGGTGTGTGGATTTGGATTTGGGTCTCGCGTTTTTTCCCCTTTGTGTTGTGTTCGCTTCGCCGCGGTCCGAATTTCGAACTCCTGATGATAGTGAAAAGAACCGTTGGGGGTCGGCCGTCGCATCCCACCGTTGTTGCGTTCGATGCGGGCCTGGCCAGATTTCGGCCTCCGTCGCGACAGCCCATTATTTTTTCTAGGCCTGCATTTTTTTGAGTTAGAAGAAAATTTCTGATCCTTATACATTTTAATTAAAAGAAAAGGAAATATGTCCACATGTTGCAACGGAAGAGAAAATAATTAGATCACAGCGAGGGATAAATTAATTTCTTTAGTTCTTCTATAATGTTCCAACTCATACAGAGACAACAAAATTCAAGAACACAATTTTTTACAATAATTCTACGAAAGATAATCAATAGCAAAATTTATAAACCCTAGAAATAAGCTAAATTTATAAATCCGGAAAAATAAGAAAAGTTTATAAATCTGCTTTGAGTTCACCTTGCAAGTACATCTCAAATATAGATTTTAAGGTGGCCTCATAATGATATCAAGCATGGCCATTTACAATGTTAATTTTTCGGGTATTTTAAGTTGTTATAGTATGTTTATGTACTCCTTACTATTGAATAGAATAGTTTTGATACTTAATAATCAAAATCGTTACAATTACAAGAGAATATAAAGAGGGTCTAGGCCCTGTCCGAGTCAGTTTAGAGTTCTAAATTTGGCACAAAAGTTGATTGTCTCACATCCCCCCTCCCCCCTCCCCCCGTTGAGACTAAATCGAATATATCAGTGAATGGCGTAGTAGCTAGCCCCTTGATGAAGATGTCTGCAAATTGAGTCGTAGTAGGAACAGGTGTTTGACACGAAAAAAGCAACAACAACAAAAAATAATGTATGCGGGCGTGCCAGTATACAAAGTATACAAAAAAAAGACAAGTAACATAGGAAAACACATCTTTATTAATTTTTTGGAGAATTACAAAGTACAATTTCCCACAATTACAAATATTGCACCTTGATAAATATCTGACTTGGATCAACGATTGTGTAGTTCCAAATTCCCGGAGCCTCGCGAGACACCCGGTTAATTACATCCACGGGATCAAGCCGTGGAATACCTCCGATTAAGCTGCGCTGATGATCGCCGTTGTTTAGATAATCTTGAGAATAAGAAGATTAGCTTTGTTCCGCCGAAGCACAATCATATATGCTATCTCGACGTGCATAATAATGAGAGATTTATTTGACAAGGAGGGTGGCTTTTGCCTCGTCGGTGCCCAGCCATATGGCCCTCGCCTCATCAAAGTAGTGTTGCTTTTGCCTCGTCGGTGCCCAGCAATCAGTATGACTATCTCATCAAAATTACGACGTGTTGATGGCATAATGACCGAGCTTCGTCGTCACTTGGCCATAGTGTAGTCTAGCCTCGTCGGCACTAGACATAAGATGATGTATATGAATCGACCTTCATCTCATAGAGATTAGATCGTGAATCCGAGATGGGCAATTAATGAAGCGTTGCCTTACTCGTTTTATCAACCGAACTCCTTCATAAGGCTCGAGGTTGAGCACCACCGATATAGATGAAAAAATCGGCCGATGACTTTGACATAACCCATATGAACGACCTCGATGAGACGGTCGCTGCTATGGTTGTGGCATAATTATTGTATGCGCTTTGCATGAACGACTTCGATGAGACAGTCGTTACCATGATTGTGATAATCTTTATGGCCGACCCTGACAAAGCAGTCGTACCATGATTGTGGCCACACGGCCGCTGACCTTGATGAAACGATCAGGCCATGGTTGTAAAGATTAACAGCTGCATCTAGCATCCCACACGGATGATCTAGAGCAGCCATGTTGAGACAAAATCAACGATACAAGCAGATCTTATATTATCTCACCTTGCAAATAAGACTTCATGGACGACGGGAGTAGTAGCGGCATCTTGGCACCGCTGATCGCCTTCGACGTAGTGTGGGAATTAAGAAATTTTGTGATCTAAGTGGTGTTCTCACGTGGCCGGAGCAGGGCTTCGCAACTGCGTCGCCCGTGCTACGCGTGTGAATTTTACTAGAGCAGAGCTTCGCTATTGCGTTACCCGTACGATAGTGTGCAGAGCAGCGCGTCGGCTAGCTCTCTCTACGTGCCTCCCTTTGGTCGCGGGATGACATGCCATTATATAGGCGCTGATGGCCGCTTGCTGATCAGATCCTCGTTCGTTATAATCGCGTGTGGCCGGTTTAAACCTGAGTCTATCTCTACCTGTGTGACATCAGCCGTGAGGTTATAGCCGTATAAAATACGAGAGCACCCGTAGAAGCCTTGGAAATTCCGTGACGGAAAACCAATCGTCGTGCAGTACATATGCTCTTCAGCAATTAAATATCCAAAGTTTGCATGCATGCATAGCTGATCAATCTCGTAAAGAACCGAGTAGCTAGCTAGCTCACTTCACGTAAAAATCTTTGGAAAATTATATCCCTTAAACAGTTAGTCCAAAATTTTAATTCTTTTTATCATTGTAATATAGACGATGAACTCTATAAAATGAGCCCAATATCAGATATATACTTTCAAAAATACCGCACCCTGTGGGACCCACATAGCATAGAAAAAGGCTACATTAATATTTATTTGCATTATGAATTTTGGTACAAAAAATCATCAAACAAATGCCCCCCGCCGAGTGTAGTGCATGCAGCGAAGCGAACGGATTATAATCGGGGAAAGATGATTAGTAGCAATACACCCTTCATTTAGTTTATAGCAATATTGTGTACTAAAATTCTTGCTAAATAGTTGATCGGTACTTCCAGCCGGTCGCCATATTTCCTCTAGCCAAAGAATCAGAAGCCGGATCAAGTTTTTTTTTTTTTTAAAGAACGAGAGAGAGAGTTATGGCCGGTCACGGGAGTCTGTCCAGAATCCTCCAGGACTAGGACTTCATGTACGCGCCTTACAAATTGGAGAGGTCCTTTGCCGCGTGTTACCACAACTCTTTGTGTATCTCGTTGAAACATACGCCATGACCGGCTCTACGGGAAAAACTCAGCGAGACGATCTGAACCCAGAGAAACAGCAACCTCGGCGAAACCCCTCTCGTGGCAATGCCGGAGCTAAACGAGGCGGTCTAGGTACTCAACGACCCCCTCGTTACAGAGGACAAGGCAAAGGCGCCACTTACGAGCTAGCATCCCCTGACAAAGAGATTTCAAGGAACTCCCAGGTAATACTGTCCGGGCTTGATTTCTTTTTTGATACCCATATTTTGCTTGAAGCCACATATGCATACAGACTCTTCTTACATGTAATCTGCACGAATTCATTGACCACTGATGGCTCCTGATCCTAACTCTTTTCTTATTTTCCCCTTTTTAACGTAGGATCCCATTGATACTATCCCGCCAATTTACACTCTGTACAGCGGCCCGGCTAAATATGTGCCAAAAGGACCACACGGAGCAGTACCACTGTGGCGTGATGAGTTAGAATTTTTTTATGATATCGTACAAGGCGGTTTCCCGTCTGATGACGATGTTCCCATTGAGCGTGAAGAGGGGACAGATGAGTTCATGACTCAAGTTGCTGAATGCTTGCAACTAGGACGCGGTGATCAACTTATTCTCGAACCTGAAAACAAGTTCATGCAGAGGGTCAAGAATCTAAACACTGCGGGAACACCTGTCCCAACACTACCCCAGATGTTATCCTACAATGTCAGTGGCCAACTTTCCGCAACCAAGATGGCCCTGGGCTGCACCACGGAAGCATCAACATTCATCGCCCTTCTCTTGCAACCATATATGCTTGCGGTGAGCATTCGATGCCCTACGAGAAAGTGCCACCAAAAAGCTCCACATTGATTCAGAACTTCATTCAATCCCCTATGACAAGGTGGATCGAATCGTCCAAACCATTTGCTCACCGAAGTCCCCATCTGTGACAAGATGTTGATTTGGGCTCGCATGATGATAGTGAATCGTGAGGATTGTACAGTTTTAAAACGAGCTGATATTCTCCGGGGAATCATGGCTTCAATTTATAAATGCCGTGTGGACGGCTCATTAGTGGCTGCGTTCTTGACTCATTGGAATATTGACGGACATACTCTGATTACCAGTCAAGGAGAGATGGGCTATCCTCTCCACACAGTGTATGACGCCATGGGCATCCCAATTTCAGGACGACTTTATGAGGAATATATTCCACTCCCTTCAACGACGCGAGGTCACGTCCGGACTTTATATAGCATATATGCTGATCTGTGCACTGTCAACATGAGAGCTGACCCAGGTCTTGTAACTATTTCCGCTTGGGTGGATAATTTTTTGGAGGACCCTTCAACTCCCTTTGGCTCTACATTATCCAATTTATTTGCTGAACGAGAAGATCCTTTACTACAGAGACATAAGTTCCGAGTTGAAGTTCAAGGGGATCGTCCAGCCGCTATCATAGGCCAACATACAATGTCTTACCGTGTTGCATACCCTTTAGTCGTGTACCGTGCCGTCTTCATTGCAGCTTGGTTGTGCTCTTATTGTGTGCCAGTCGAACGGGGACAATACATCCGTCCCGAAGTCTTTATCATGGCAGTGAAATTAGCGAAAGGCAGTCGCCGGGCCATAGGTGTGGCCAGCTTGGCTTTTTTATATCGTAGTTTGGACGAAGCTCATCATGATATTGTGACCAGCAAGACCACAGCTAGTGACTGCACCTTGTTCATACCTGGACAGTTTATCATGGGCTGGTTTACTTCTTTTTTGACAAGTATAAAACCCACCGCCTCCTTGAACTGCCCCATCCCGTTTGCACCATTTGTTATTGACTTTAGGCGCCGGTCACGGATGTGGCTCATCGAGGCGCTCCAACTATTTTGGGAGTTTGATGATGCCCGGGAAGGCTCACGATCACTTGATTTTATTGGGCGGTCAGCCGTGTGTTTTCCCAAGTCAGGAAACACAGTCCGTATATTTGATGATCGGACACGTAAGGAGATAACAATTGCAGCTATTGACTTTCTCATTAGTTGTACAGCAGGCGGAGTTACCCATAGGAGGGGTCAGCATTTTGACAACCGGGTATACTGTCCACACCGGTTTGCACGCATGTTCAACTATGATCAGAGTGTCCCCGATTTCCTTATGCCAGCGGGAAACGATTTGAAGACAAATAGCCTAGACTTTGGCAGTTACTTGACCAATTCAAGCGAGGAATCATTACATATTCTTGCCCGTAGACATCTTACCCTCTTGCGGCCAAAAGGACATATCATAAATGTGCGCCCTTTCCACTTGCGGGGCAGACGCACATTGGACTATATTCTCTGGTGTAGCAAAGCTTTTCCTTTCCTTGAATCTCCGGATAACTACTGCTCACGTGAGAAGACACCTGAACCAATGAACACGGCCCTAGTCAGTGCCTCAGGTAAGATTTTGCATTATTTTCAAACTGCTGCATGCGTACCACAATGATTTGCATGCCTCCATTATCTTATTACTTTAAGTACATCTACTGCGCTCATATGCCTCTTGTCTCAATCTTTCTCCCTCCTTTTTTATAGAAGGCACCAACGATACATCAAAATATGTTGCCGTTAACTTAACAAGCGAGCCCCCCTCATCGAGCAAGCCACCCGTCGGGGAGCTGGATGTAGCTGCGTCATGCCAAGTGACCGCAGATGAGAAATCACTGGAGCATGGGAGTGAGCTTCCAAAAACAGCACAAGAACAAGTGACCATAGCGTCCGTTTCCAAGAGCGCCGAACAGGATACTCATGGCGTTTCCCTCGGAGAGGCATATAATGGACTAGATACACCTGATGATGATGTTAATTCCCTTCCCAAAGAAGTCTTTAGTGATAGCAACATAGAAGAAATTTTTAAGTCATACGAGGCTTTCACCATGAGTAACCAGAGCGATACTCCCATGGATTCGGTGTTACAAGGAGACAATCCAGTAACATGGGCTGAAGAGTTTGTGGCAAGCAACATGGTATCTGTTTCGCCTAAGCGGAAGCAGACACCACCTGAAGGTGCTGCTAATAAAAAAGCAAGGACCACTCAGACAGGTGATCTTTATTAACACATGCTTCTGCATTCTCTTGCTCATGTTTAACTTATTTCTAATTGTCCTTCTTATTCTTCTTCTCTTTCTTTAGTGGAATCTTTTGATGAGGAGTCGAACCAAATATATGAAGCCATTGCCCAAGAATGCAAAGAGCAATGTGAAGGTGTCGAAGGGAAGCTATCTCAAAATTCCACCAGTTGTGCTACAGCCAGGGACATTAGAAGTCTGCAGTTGAGAAATGAATTTAGTAAGGAAAACCCTGTGGATTTAAGTGGTTTAGCGGCAGCCAGCGCCTTTGTATAACTTATGTCCAAGCAGATCTTAGAAAATTGAAGCGCCTCCTCAACGAATATCCCGTTAACAAAGTCTCCGTGACTTCGGCGATAACGGATATTCTCAAATTCTGGAACAAGTTCTTCGACGATCCACCCTCTGAAGTGGTTCGTCTAATGAAGGGACTCTCTGCTCTACAAGCAGCGTATGAACAAGATGCATCCGATCTGGCTACCAAAATTTCCTCACAAAGAGAACAAGTACAACAACGAGCCTCTGTAATCAACACTATTATTACTAAAGTGGCAACTGCTTGTACTTCCATGGATACTATCAGAACCACCTTTGAAGGGAAGATCAAGGAGCAAGAGCGAAGGCGACAGAATCACTCGTCACGCATCACGGAGATGGAAGTTCAGATTGGAGCATTGCAGGCTGAGATCCAGAGGCTAAGAGATGATAACTTATTTGTGGACCAGCTTAAGGACCAGTCGGCCATTGCCCTGACCAGCCATCATGAGCGTGTTGCACAGACAATTGGTTTCAAGACTGCAATGGAAACACTTTCCTCCAAGGATGAGGATTATCTGCAAGATCTTGACCAGATCACAAAGCACTTTGTCGATACAGACGAGCTGGGTCTATCTCAACATATGTATGCTTTACATGGATTTGTAATAGCGTGTGCTTCCCAGGACGATTAATTATTTTCAGCATAGCATTAGCTTCAGTACTAGATTATTAAGAGAATATTCTTCCCACTTTTTTTATCCCATTCATATTTTGGACATTGTATTTTAGACATCATACAATTCCTTCCTTCCTCCTTTATCGGCACTGTCATGATTTTGTCAATTATCTTTGCATTTCATTTTATTTTGTTCCGACCAGACGGGCTTTCCGGCCGCGCGTACTGCCGACAGCATGTCTAAAACTACTGCCTCGTAGCCAGACGCTAATAAACCAACATTGTAGAATTCATGCCTCCACCAAGTAGAGTTCATGCACGGCTATAGATGTTTAGTCCAGAATCCTCCCGGACGTGTACTCCATGTACATGCCTTATGAATTGAAGAGGTTATTTGCTGCCTCGTTATACAACTCATCTTGTGATCGAGTATTCTCATTCAGAGCGCCTTGAAGAAGAACTAGAAAATCCAGGCTTCAAGCCAAAAGCGAGACGAGGGCAAATTAAATCAGTGTGTTCACACATATATTGCACTGATAACAACTTATGTCGTCAAACTAGATAGAGCCTTGGGCTAACCAAGTGCTAACCTGTAGTGTATGTTCATACTACATCATGCAGTGATTGGTGGATTGATTATGACGATATATGATGAAATACTCTTATCATATATGACAAAGAAATGTGAATTCAATAGAGAATTTCCATGCTATTATATTATAAACACCCATAAGGGCGAGCACAATTACAATAAAATATGGCGAAATACTCATGCCATGTTCTAAGAGTAAACTCTCATTTTGTATATTCCCATCGCGACCAGGTGCAAATGGTGCCAGCCGATAAGGTAGTTCTTCGGTTTGCCAGGGATTTGGCTGATGCAAAGAACTAATTTATCAAGTTAGATGCGAAATCCCTTTTTGAGCGGGAGTCGATGCTCGATGATGCTCCTGTCCAACCCAGGCATCTCTGTGTAGTCACAGGCGAAGCAGTCTGGATATTGTTTCAACAGGGCTATCATCGGGCCCCGCAGACTCGGCTCTAACTTTCTGCTGATAAATGTTGGTCGTGGCTTATCCCCAGGACCAATGTCGGTCTCTTCTAGCTCATCAGCTGATGTAAACCCGTACCCTAGCTTTCCGTCACCTGTCAAATCGACGCTAAACACAGGGCAAACGGTGGGTGGGGACAACAAAAATAATTTGGGCCGATCGCTTGAATCGGCCCCCTTTTCGCTATCACCAAGGACGGTTTACACCTCATTATTTTACGGTGGCGAGCATCTCTGCTACGACTACATGAGCTGCTTGTCGTATGATCGCTGCTTTTTATTTTTTGTGGCCGATCGCAGGGATCGGCCGTACCACGGATGATCGTGGGCTTTTCTACTCTGTAAGGCCAGTGGATAAGACCAGCCTCACCCCGTTTTTTGTAGCTTCAATACGCTCGCAGCCGTCTAGATTGATTCCAGAGATCGGCTCTTGGTCTTCTGCTTCCCAGACGTTCATGCCAGCTATGGAGATCTCGATAGAATCGTCTGCGTGGATGACCTCCACTTCGTCTCCATCCCACTGGATCAGGCACTGATGCATTGTGGACGGGATGCAGCAATTAGCGTGAATCCAATCCCTTCCTAGCAAGACAGTGTAAGTGCTCTTGCTGTCCACGACGAAGAATGACGTGGGTACGGTTTTCCTGCCCACCGTCAAGTCCACGCTCGACGCCTTGCGTTCCGAAGACCGACCTGAAGTCGCTCAACGTGGCGTTGGTTTTGATCGATCGGCGGAGCGTCCCAAACGTCGTAGCATGGAGTATGACATGATATTGATCCGCTCGGTGTCCACCAACATCTTGGCCGACAGGTTGCCCATTGATGTAACCTCGCAGGCAGTGGCTTTCGATGTTTGTAACCCTTCTCGTGGCTTCTCAAAGATAACCGCCGTGGGCGCGATCAAACCGTACCACGGGTAGCTCATCGGTTCTTGGCGCAGAATTCGGCGGAGTACGAACACCATGTTTGTGCCGGCCGATGTCTTTGCATCGGCTTTTACCGGTTTAGGCGCCACTCTTTCCTGGTCGGGCGGTCTTCCGCTTCCATACCGCTTCACTTTGACGGCCGATCAGCGTGCTTTCTTCAAAGCGTGGAGATCTGCGCTTCACTTCCTCTAAGTTACGCAACCGCACTCACGCTCGGGTGTGTCTGAGTCCGTCGGGGCACCACCTTGGGCGGTGATACCTGTCTTCGTCCTTGCCAACCTTTGGCTTGTCGAGGTCTTCTGGTCGAGCGGACTCCCTGTGACGGCCCTGGGGCTGAAGAGGCCCTAGACGTTTGAATCGACACGGCCTCGTCTTCCTTTTGCTGACCGCATTCCGGCAGTTGTCGATGTAGGCAATCGGCTCATTCCCGCCCAAACAATACGAAGAAAGGACAATCCCAATGCCTGTCTGCGCCTTCCTTCTTTTTTGACGGCCCCCTAGCAAGGTGCTCATATCCTTCGTCGTCTCTGCCGTGCCAGCGACGTTGGTCATACTGGCGCTCATACTTGTTAAGGAGATGCGTAGAATGTGGCTTCTGATATCGCACTCTCCTCACTTGTTCCTCTGTTAGGTACCTTTGTCATTGTGGTTGGGGCCGCTGGACTAGCCTCCTTTCTTTCCTTGCCCCGAGAGCGACCACCGTCCTCCTTGTACGTGTCATGGTGGTACCGACCGCCATATTAACGAACGAGAAATCCAGCTTACGCCTCACGGAGCGACTGAGTTCTACCATGTTGACGCCAGGAAATGGGTTTGTGTCCACTTTCATGGCGAACTGCCCAAGGATCAGACGGCCTTGTTCTATAGCCATTTGGATTTGGCGGCGAAGCTCTTTGCACTCGTTGGTGGTGTGAGTGAACGAATGATGCCACTTGCAGATGGTCTCCGTTCATTTCTCGAGTAGGGATTTTGTGGCCTTCGGTAACCTCACCGCTTCTCCTTCAGCAGATCGAATATCTGCTCGCTTTGCTCACATCAAGTCGAACCCTTTCGCAGCCCTTGTTTGTTTTACCCATTTGCGAGCCACGGATCGCCCCCGAGCCCATTCAGCCACGGCCACCTCCACAGTCTGTGTAGGATCTTCCTCTTCGCATCGACCAGGCCTATCGGACGTTGAACTTGTCTTGGTACATGTGGTGGCGCTGTTCATACATCGTTTCCGGGCCATGTCGCCAATGAGTTGTACTCTACCGAAAGCCGATCCTTGATGGGTGCCGAGACCAACACCGCCATTTGACCGCTTCCTTCGATTAAACGGGCCGAGTAACATCGGTTCTTGGCATCTGAAGTTTGGATGTACTCGGCTCAGTTTATCTCGCTTCACCGACTTTGCCAGTCTGCAATGCCGACCTCGGTAGCCTCTCGAATGGTACCGGATGTGGAACCGCTCTTCCGGTTGCTTCCAGTGCGAATTGAATCGGTGGTAGTGAGGTGTACCACCCAAAGGCTGGTCTGTCGAGATTGCGCAAAGAATCTTACGCATCCGATCCGATGCGAAATCATGCCTAGTTGTGCGGTATCGGCTTATGTGCTCGATCGAGCTTGACCCTTCCGACCCGAACCTTGAGAACTCGGGAGCTTATACTTGGGTGGCGTGAATTAGATCAAACTCGTTGGGGTACGGCTTTGAATAGCCGATTGTCCTTCTCTTCGGCACGAAGCCGAACTGGTCCCTCAGGATGGTACCGATTTGCTCCACTGTTTGAGCCGTAGGGGCTAAATTCTCATGACTTGTCCCAGTGGCATACTTGGCTAGCCACGCCTGTTTGTCAGCGTCTATCCCAGCCATCGCTGCTCCAGACACGCCTGCCCTGAAGATCCTGTCCCAAGCACTCTGGCGGAAACTCCTGCGGTTGCAATCTGTTTGGTGCGTGTCGTTATTGCGATCCGCACGTGGCGCATATATATCCGTGGGATCTCCTTAGGTGGCTCAAACAGGAATTGGCAATCGCTGGGTCGCCTCCAGCCTTGTAGACGGCGTGGCCGCTGCTCTGGCGGCTCTGGAGCGGCGAAGTCGGAGCAGGGGCCTGGTTTGGAGCGGTCTTTCTCCCTGGTGAGTCCCTAAAGTAGGTCCCGACGGAGAGTACTGATGCTTCATGATCTCCTGAACTACGCGAACCGCGACCCGCTCGAAAGCGTTCACCAGGCTCTCAGAATGGCGGTGCAGAGAATGAGCCACCATGTAGTTGACTTCTGCCGTCAGAGCTCAGTGCGCTCCTCCGAAGGAGAGACAGATCCACCTCATTGAGAGGCGCCCTCGGAGAACCCTCTCCACCGATGCCATGCGTCTGGGTCCTCTCAAAAGAGTGATGAGGTCTTCCTCGAAGAGGGCCTTGATCTCGTCGTGCCAGCCTTGTGCTCGTCGAGCGGATCGTCGTGATCGGTCTGCATTCTCCATCGCAGTCGGGTGTTGATGTAGACGTTGTTGAATGTCCCACCGGCGTGCGAAATGTGTTGCTGCCAAAACCCACCGGCAGCAGCGATCGGCAACACGGAGAGCCGGAGGCTCCGGGATCGCTAAGTGGGCCTGGTCCCTCGGCGACGGCCATAAAGCTCCGCACACGTCCCGGCTTGGTTCGAGGGCGTGCCACCTGACCTATACCTGGTCAGGAAGGTGAAGGATTGCTCCAATTGATTTCCTGCATGATAAACAAGTATACGTAAAATTCGAGCCGTAATCGGCTCCCAGGTTTCCCTGTAAATCGGCTCCTAAAGCCGATTACCCCATGGTTCTGCGTTAGATTTTATGATAACATGGGGTTTTGCTTGATCACTACAAGTTAAATCGATCTACGATAGTCTAATGTTTTCACTACGTAACTGGAACATCCTACGCGTGATTGAGCCTGGTACGTACAAAAGATGAAGAATATTAACCCTAGAGGAGGCCTAATAACCAACGTAAAGCCAATTACCGGAACATCCTCTATAGAACGAATAAGCCACGTCCTTATGCATTACTGGATCGTTCAACCCGTTTGTAAGGCCTGATTACGTAGATATTAAACTAAACCTTGGCGAACAAGGCACAACTATAACAGATCGAATCGACTAAATAAAGATCAAGCAAGGTGCTACCCTTGCACTTTGGGAAAAGGTGCAAGGGTAGCGAGATAGCTAGAGGTAGCATAACTTCGACGATAGTAATGAAAAGCACCGATGCTAGCCTCAAACAATCTATGATAATGGTATTACTCGCCATCAACAACGCTTGATCAGAGTAAAACCGGTAACGAATAGATATCGCCTAGATCGCAAGATGCGATCTAGGCAACATGGCACTTACGAAAGAAACCCTAGAAACAAGGGGTGGCGATGCGCCGAGATTGTATTTGTTGTGAACGTGGTTGTCCTCCTTTCTCGATAACCTTAGGTACATATTTATAGTCCGGAGACTCTCTACTTTTGGAATAACTCTACAACTCTATCTTTACCTAAACATAAACGGAACCTAAACAAACACGAATCCTACTATGATACAAGATACACGGGCAATTTAGCCCAAATCCACGCACTAGGCCGATCCAACAACTCGTTGAATATACATATCTTCCAAGCCCATCTTGATCACGGCCCATCTCCGTCTTTAGCCAAAATACGGTGGTAACAGCATCAATGGCGTCATGCACGACGAACGATATCATTGAGTAGAAATACCTTATCATGGATGCATAATGAATAGTTAGGAAACTTATCATTCTCCCTTAAGACCACGAGCATAAATAAGAATCACGGCAAGAGAAAATCCAGAAAAAGAGAAAAAGAATATATTTTTTTAGATTTGGGATGTTGACTTTCCCATGGAACACCAGCTATGAACGTGACGCCAGAAAAAGGTAACTCAAGAGCTAATCATCAGGAACTGTCGAAGGACCATAACAGTTGTGACTAGATAACTTAACTTCTATGAGTGTATGTGAAAACATCATGATTTCATGATGCCTTTAGAGGGATGGGAATTCATGCTCTAGACTTCATGCGTCTTGATGATCCCACGACTTCATCACGCCCCCTGCACATGCCTCAAGAACACAAAGGCATAGGCAAGGATGATTAAAGTAGTATGGTTATAGAATAATTGGCTTGGCGATTTTTCATGGCCATGTTGAGGGATGGTACGTGACTACTCCCCTCCTTCATTCAAATGAGTCCCCTATTTCAAAAATACCGCACCCTATGGGACCCACGTAGCATAGAAAAAGGCTACATTAATATTTATTTGCATTATGAATTTTGGTACAAAAAATCATCAAACAACAGGAAGAAAAAGAACTTGTCCAAGGGCCACCTTCTGTCGAACAAAATGAATGTCTATCTCATTGTGTGTAGTTCACCGATGTTGTACTGTATTTCTGACATATAAACAACTGAGACGTTGTCACAGTAAACAATATTCGCTTGTTGAAGAGGCCGATGGAGCTCTCTGAGTAGCTAGCATAGCCAGACCATTTTAGCAACGGCATGTGCCACGGCGCGATACTCAGCCTCAGCAGACGAGCGAGAGACCGTAACTTGTCTTTTAGAGGACCAAGAAACCAAATTGTTACCAAGAAAAATATAAAATCCGGATATGGATCGTCGAGTATCTCGACAATCAGCCCAGACTACATCGGAGTAAGCTGTCAAAGAATTTGGTGAAGAAGAGTTTATATCTAATCCATGGTCGAGTATGTCTTTTAGGAGACATAAAATATGGAAAACGCACTGTATACGATGGCGGGGTAGGTATAGGAGTAGAGGAATCAAGGCGCTAAGCAAAAGGAAAGATATTTTCTGCAAAAGTGACATGACGAGAAATATGAACGTGACTTGAAAGGAGATCGAAACAACGATAGCCTTTGTGCTCGTCTGAAAAACTGAGATGGATGCAGGGAAGAGATCTAGAAGAACGTTTATTGGGGGTAGTAGCAGAAGAATTTGAAAATCAAAGATAGCCAAAAACGCAAATGTCGGCATAATTAGGGTCACTTAAAATAGAGAATATAAGGGTGTATTGTTTGAATTTGCTTTTGATGGTCGAATATTAAAGAGAAAAGTAGCCATGCGAAGTGCTTCAAACCAGAATTTTGGAGGCATGGAGGCATGGAGAAGAGTTCTAAGGATGTCATTGATAGTGCATAAAGAACGTTCAGCTTTTCTGTTTTGAGGAGAGGTGTAGGTACAAGAAAAACGAACGAGAATACCGTGCTAGAGAAAAAAGTTCCTATTTTTGTAGTTGTCAAATTCACGATCGCTATCACACTGAATAAAACGTATGGGGAAAAAGAAGTGTGTTGAGACATAACATTGAAAATTTAGACAAAGAGAATGCATGTCAGATTTATTGCGCAAGGGAAAGGTCCAAACATAATGAGTGAAATCATCTAAAATAACAAGATAATAGTTATAACCTAAAATACTCTCGACAGGAGACGTCCATAAATCACGGTGTAGTAGTTCAAACGGAAAAGTACTAGTAGAGGTAGAAGAACTAAAGGGTAGACGAACATGTTTCCCCAATTGACAAGAGTCACACAACGAAGAATTATGGGTATCTCTATGACAAGGAATTGAAAATTCATAAAGGATGGATGATAAAGCATCACTATGGAGATGACCGAGACGTTGGTGCCAAAGATCAACTGAATCCTCCATAGATGTTGGATCCGTAGCTGTCGGGGTACCATGGAGAGAGTATAAATCACCGGAGCTATTAAAGCATGCGATCTTGGCCTTGGTCTGGTAATCCTTCACAGATAAACCAAGAGGATCAAATTCAAGGGAGACAATGTTATCACGAGTGAATTGGCGAACAGAAATAAGATTTTTGATAAGAGAAGGAGCAACAAGAACATCACGAAGAAGAAGTGGTTTAGAGGTTGAAGAAATTTGAGCTTGTCCAACACAATGAATAGGAATAGTGGAACCATTGCCAAGAATAATTGAAGAAAAAGGAGAAGTGATGCAGGAAGACACTAGAAGCACCAAAATAAAAAATCCAATCCGTACCTGAGTTTCCTTGTGCAACAAAGTTATTCATGGTCTGTAAAAATTAAGCTTGATCCCAGCTAGGAGTAGAGGGAGAAGGCAGCGTGGGCAGCAACGCCGGGTGCTGAAGTGGTTGAGGCGGTGTCAGGTAGAAGCTCCCATCGGCATATGCAGGAGTGCCGTAGGGGGCGCCGTATGGCGCATAGGTCGTAGCCTCATTATAGGCGTGTTGAGGTGCACGCGGGAGCATTGGACCAGGTGCACTCGTGTGAGGGCGAACACCGGGCTGCCAGGCGCCGCCATAGGTAGGAGGGGCGCCGATCGGACACGGGGCGGCCCAAGGCTTAGGCTAGGCTTGCACGAGACCAGTCCAGGGGTCGTGTTGAGGGCGCCGGGTTGGAGATGCAGGAGGCGCATGGACCGAGGCAAGAGGTGGAGCCGCGGGCGGTGGAGCCGGTGGTGCAGTCGGTGGTCGTGGCGACCGATAGATAGGCCCGGTGACACGGTAATTAGGGCTAAGGTGCCAGCCAGGAGGAGGCTGCGCTGAAGGTGGCAGTGGAGGCACAAACGGGGCCGGTGCAGGAGGTCGCGAGATGGGCGCAAAAACCCGGGGGCGTGACTCTTTGTTGGTGATGGCGCGATCTGCCCGTTGGAGCATGGATCGGACCTCCGCAAAGGAGGGACGGGGCCGCATCACGGGGATGAACGAAGCTTGTTTCTCGAAGTGCTCGCTGAGGCCGACAAGGAGGATGTTGATGAGTTGTCGATCGTTGACGGGATCCCCAAGTTCTTGGAGCTCATCGGCGATGGTTTTGAGGCACTGACAGTAAACACCCACTAGAGAATCGCCATGCATGGTGTTGCGAAGTTTCGTGTGAAGCGTGTTGACGTGGGCATCGACATTTTCTTGAAAAAGTTGGCGAAGGGCCACCCAAAGAGCGGCGGCGCTGGAGGCCTCACGGAAGACGAGGTTGAAGATTTCTGTAGACACCCGTTGGTAGATCCATTGGATGATGGCGAGGTCATCGTTGACCCAGCGAGGAACTAACAGCTGGGTGACGGAGTCGGAGGCGACGTGGTCGAGGAGATTGCAACGACCAAGATGAATTTCGAAGAGGTGGCACCAATGGTAGTAGTTGTGCTTGGGGAGATCTAAAGTAACATGAATAAAAGGACTAACATCTAAAATTGTATCAACATATTGGATTGTGGATGTGATTGAAGGGACTAGGGTTTGGGTGGAGGAAGAAGAAGAGAAGATCGCCGTGGCGGCAGCGAGTTTGGAGGCGGCGAGAGCAGCTCGCTCGAGGTAGCCGGGCGGCGGCGGGGGTGGGGTGGGCGGCGACATGCCCTAGATCGTTTAGTCTGATACCATGTCGAATAGAATAGTTTTGATACTTCGGTAATTAAAATCGTTATAATTACAAGAGAATATAAAGAGGGTCTAGGCCCTGGCCGAGTCGGTGCCCTAGCCGAGCCGGTTTAGAGTCCTAAACTTGGCACACAAGTTGATTGTCTAACATTTACATCAAAAAAATACGTCACAAATTTATTTATATTTGCATGTATCTATATACTAAAACGTGTTCAAATACATGCAAATTTAGACGAATGTTTACATTCTTTTTTCCAGACAAAGAGAATAATGAAATTGTAAAATAAAATGTATGTTAATCCAAAAGGAAAATTTATTACAAGACATCGTTATTTTCTGGCATTTGGCGAAACACACTGCTCGATTATGTATATTTTTTGCAAGAATTCCACCAATCTATGCGCCGCCGGTGGTGGTGTGTGTGTGGCCTTTGAACAACCTGGCTGACGGGCGAATCCGTGGCGAAACTCCGGCACTTCGGCGCTGGGGCACGACTCTGAATTTTACATATTCCTAAAATACCCCGAGGACCCAGCCAACTAAAACCTAAAACCCTCTCTCGCTCTCCCACCCACCCACCCGGCCCTCTCCCTCCAATGCTGGCGGCACTCCCCTCCCCTCTCCCCTGAACACTGGCGGCGCCACCCGACGTCGCCCCGCCTCCTCGCAGCGACCCACCCCGTACCGCACCTCCTCTCCCTCTCCCTCTCCCTCTCGTGCTCTGGCCTACCAAAGCTCCAGTCCGCCGCCGCCGTAGCTTAGCGTCACGCGCATCCCCGCCCCTGTTCCATCCCGTCACGGCATCGCCTCCCTCGCCGTCCGCTTTATTGGGCATCGGTTTTCCAGGTATGTGCTCTTGGTTATCCGGCAATTCCCTAGCTTACGCCCAAAGCAGTTAACCTCCCCAAGTTTTGATTCCTTTCCCTGTATGTTCTCGCCTCAGTAATTCGGTATCCTAACCCGCCGCAACCTGTAGAAGCTTTTGTGCATTTGTCGAATTCGTACTCTTGTCTAATTTACTGCTATTTTTCACGGGCTGTTCCACAGGTTAGGATGGGCTTGATTTCCCAGAACGCGGTCCAGAAGCGCCGCCTGGAGAAAACCAATGACAGCGACGAGGTTGCTCTGGATGCAGAGGCTGGGAAGAAAGCCAGGTCACATAATAATGAAATTAAGGACTGGAAGAGAAAGAAGGCCAAGGAGCTCAAGGCCAGGCAGACCCATGAGGCGGAGGAGATGAAGCAGCTGGAGAATTCGCTGTTTGGTGCCATCTATGCCCCGCCGGAGTTCGGCACTGAGGCTCAGTCAATTGTGCCCGCTCGAGGCCAGGATGGCCCTTTGTTCTTCATGGACCGCTCCGCCGGCGACGGCATGCCTGTTTATGAGGAGGATCTGGGCAGTGACGATGAGACGGTCGGTGGTAAGGGGAGGAAGCCCGCGTGGGTGGATGACGAGGAGGACAGGACCGAGGTGGACATCGTGAAGGTTGCGAGGTTGAGGAAGCTGAGAAAGGAGGCTGATGAGCGTGTGATCTCGGGCAGAGAGTATGAAGCTAGGTTGCGTGGCCAGCACGCCAAGCTGAACCCCTTCACTGGCTGGGCAGATATGGACCGCATAGCTCCTCTCCCTGATGCTCAATCCGATGATGAGGAGGGCAGTGGCGGAGTCGACAACGCTCTTCGGAACAACGATGAGCTTGTTGTCAAGGGTACTGCTAAGCTCCTGCCTGCCATGTTGGACTTCTCAAGGCTTGTTGATGCTAATGTACAGGAGCGATCCAGTGGTCCTATCAATTCAGTGCAGTTCCACAGAAATGGACAGCTGATGCTTGTTGCTGGTCTGGACAAGCATCTGAGGTTTTTCCAGATTGATGGGAAGAGAAACCCCAAGATCCAGAGCATATTTATCGAGGACTGCCCAGTTTACAAGGCATCTTTTCTACCTGATGGCTCTGAGGTGATCCTTTCAGGCAGGAGGAAGTTCTTCTACTCATTTGATTTGGTGAAAGCTGCTGTTAGTAAGATTGGACCCTTGACTGGACGTGACGAGAAAAGCCTGGAAAGCTTTGAGGTATCACCTGATTCAAAAACCATTGCCTTTGTTGGTAATGAGGGGTACATTCTTTTGGTGTCTACCAAAACAAAGCAGCTCATTGGGACCCTCAAGATGAATGGGAATGTGCGTTCATTGGCTTTTGCTGACGGTGGGAACCAGCTAATCAGCAGTGGCGGGGACGGCCATGTTTACCACTGGGATCTTAGAACAAGGAAGTGCATGCACAAGGCTACTGATGAGGGCTCCCTGGCAGGTCTTTCCCTCTGCACCTCTCCGGACAGCTCCTATTTCGCTACAGGCTCCAGCAGTGGCATCGTGAACGTGTACAAGAGGGACGAGTTCCTCGGAGGGAAGAAGAAGCCACTGAAGACGATTGAAAACCTCACAACCGACATCGGTCAAATAAAGTTCAACCACGACGCCCAGATTCTGGCGATATGCTCGGGGAAGGAGAGGAACGGCATGAGGCTGGTGCACGTCCCGTCCTTTACCGTGTACCAGAACTGGCCAGGCCCTCGGTTCAGCCTTCACTACCCAAGGTGCCTGGATTTCAGCCCTGGGAGCGGGTTCCTCTCCGTCGGACATGCCGGCGGAAAGGTTTTGCTGTACAAGCTGCACCACTATCAGAACGCCTAGGACTCGGCTCCAGTTTTGACACTGTATTTTCTGCTTCGAGTAAAACTCGGTGTTATCTGTAGCGTGATTTTTCTTAATCCTTTTTGCCTTATGAGTGGTGTTGTCACACAGATATTCTAATGCTCAATGCAATACACTGCTTGTTCTTTCTTATATGCAAGTTTTATTATACTACTGCCCGTGCTTGCGTGCAGAATTTCAGCGTACCATCATGAGTTGGGGCTGTGTAAAATGATCTGATGACTTATGCTGCATATGCATTGTGTATTCATGTCGTAGTGCAATGTAAGTTTTTAGGTTTCAAAAAAATAGTGTGCTCCTGTTCAGAGGCATTTTTATTCTACTTGTATTATGTAAAATTTCCTAAATTAAAGAGGCATTGAGCAGTTGTCCTTACTGGGTTACTCCTCTGACAAGTAACTAAGATCTCTTTTCAATTGAACAGGTGGATGGCGAGAGAGTGGGAAGGTTTGTGAAGATGTGCTATCATCAACATAGGAGCTCTAGACCTATACTTTCTCCCATCATGTAACAGATCATATTTATCCATTTCGTCTGCAGGTGGACTCCTAGGAAAAGATCTGGCAGCATCTACTTGGCAAGAACCGGAACAGCTTCCATGAAAGCTAGGATGGAGGCAGGGAGAAAAGCTGAGGAGTTGGAAGCACAACTTGACCCTGAATTCCCATCCTTTGTGAAGCGGATGTTACATTCACACGTGGTGCGAGGGTTCTGGCTGGTTAGTATTGCATTTTTATGTACCCTTCCTAGTAAATTCATAGCTCATGTCATATTCTCGTGCGTACTAATTTTGTTCTGTGACGTTATCAACAGGGTCTGCCTAGCCATTTCTGTGACATGTACCTGCCAAAACAAGATTGCACTATCAATTTGGTGGATGACAAAGATGAAGAATTTGGGACCAATTACCTAGCCTACAAGAAGGGGCTGAGTGGTGGCTGGGCTGGTTTTGCTTTGGATCATGTGATTCAGGATGGAGACGCGACGGTTTTTCAGCTTATCAAGCCTACAACCTTCAAGGTTTGAAAACCTAGTGAACATACATGTGAATGATATTGAGTTGTAACTCACCATGGTTTAATCTGAATAAATGAATTGCTTTTTCAGGTGCATATCATCAGAGCAACTGATGATGATGATGATGATAACGAGGAAGCGGAGTGAGCACACCGTGCAGCATCAGTACTAAGAACTAACCTTCGGTAGATGGCGTGTAGGATTTAGGTATGTTTTAAGCTTTATGTGCCAGGAATGCGGTAATGCATTTTGTTAGTATGGCCACCAGTGGCTTAGATGGCAAGTACTCCCTCCGTTCGGTAATATAAGACGTTTAAGCTTTGCACGTTCACAAATATTTAACCACAGACATTTCCTGAGTTTCCTTATTTGCCCCTGAGTTTTCGGTCATGTGTTGGCTGGCCTCCTTCTCTCCCCCCCCCCCCGACGCTCTCTTCCTCCTCACCGCCTGAGCGCCACATCTCGTTCTCCACCGTCCGACCGCCGCGTGCCGCTGTCCCTCCTTTCCTCGCTCATGGCCCATCTCGCCACCCAGCACCGTCCCTCCTTTCCCCGTACAGATCCCCTCCTTTCACAGTGAAAGGAGGCATTTTTATGCCCCTGATCTGTGGGCAACGACGAGGATGCCGCGTCCGTGCCCGGCGATGAGATGGCCGCGTCTGTTCCCGACGGCTTCGGACCGTTCGGGCTGCTGGTCGTGGCCTCCGTAGATGTACTGTGTGGTGCCGCTCTGCCCCGGCCGGCGACCAGGTCACCACGCCACAATGATGGTGGCGGTTCTGCTCGGACACGGCTCCAACATCCTCTACCTCAACCCTGATGCCGGTGGGACGGTGCTATTGACGCGACCCCGGCGCCCCTGGCGTTCTGCACCTCCGCGCACCCCTCCTGCAGTCCGTCATCTCCTAGTGAGTATTTTGCTCTAGCATGTGTGCCTTCGCTAGGTCCTCTCACCCAATCTAAGAAACCATGTACAGTTGTTCAGGCTATCAATCCATTTAATGGAGTACTCACTCACTGTTACCGAGTGATTGGGTGACGCTTGCCTCTGTTAAAACTCACCATGATTTGCTTCAGTTCACTGATCGGTACAAAATTCATGATTTTGTTAAAACTCATCACCGCGCTTGCTTCAGTTCAGCCATAAAAAATGCTCTCTGTTGCTCCAGTGAGTTCCCCTCACTAATGTTCAAGTGCAAACCTGTCTAATATTGTACACTGATTTTTTGGAGTATAAATGATGATATTGTACAATGATTCACTGATTTGGAATACTCTGATATAATCCATTGGCAGTACTTTCATTGTGTTCTAGTCTGTCTAAAAAAGAAAATAGGATAAGTTCAGTTTTGCTAGAACACAAGTTGGACTGTCTTGAATGTAAAAAAAAAAGAGAGAACATATGATTGTACACTTGTCTGTTTGTACTGAAACTTTTGTTTGTATGTTTCTGGTAAAATACAGATAAAAGCACCATGTGTTCTGGTAAAATACTCCAATGGCATGTTTAACTAGCTAGAATACTCCAATGGCATGCATGTTTTGACTTACATGCAGCAAGTTGTTACTTAATGCTACCCTGGCACTTGCGATAATTATTTAAGAATCTTTTTTGTCCTGGAACTCGCTAGAATTATTTAAGCATGTTCAAGCATGTTTTTGTCCTCACACTGCTGTGATATTTCTATGAAAATTCAGTTAGTGAACAAGACTGTAAATGTTGCTTCTGAATAATGCTTGTTTGCTTGTAAATGTTCAGGCTTTGCTTGCTTGTAAATATTCAGGCTTTGATGCCAAGTTCAGGTTTTGCTCGCTAGAATTTTTCTTATTTGCCCTTGAGTGTTATCTCATGGGGTAAACATTTTCACTTGGATAGCATTGTAAGGGGTGCATAGCTGAACAATAATTCATTTCTGTTGTAGTTAGGATTTTTTTTGCTTGACCACTTCTGTATCTTGTAGTATTGGTGTACTGTACTGTACTTGCATTACAGTGCTGTATTTCTGTACTTGCATTACAGTACTGTAGTATTGCACTACTGTTCAACTGTAACTTGGAATTTTTTCATAAAGTGAATTTGTTTCTTTCAAATACTCCAGTTGATTTACTTCAGTTAACCATGAATTGTTTAAGTAACTAAGGCAGTGAGCATATTGTCCTTATTGCTTGCTTGCTTTTCTTCTTATTGTTCTTACTGGAATATCTTTATTTCCCTGAGTATATTGTCCCCTGAATATACTCTTGGATTAGGTTGTAGTGTGTTTCCCCAGAATATCTCACCTTGCTATGTCTATCAATATTTCTTGCACAAAAAATGTTGCTTGTATTGCTTGCACTTAGTACTCCGAAACTTGACGCATAGAGTGTACAGCTGCATGTATGCTTGTGTGAATTCAGTCTGAAGATTGGAGAACTGTTTGAATATACTTCCCTATATTTCTGCATGTATGCTTGATCCCAGTGATCTGCTGTTGCTTCTGCAGCTGGGGTAGCGAGGTGTCGCTGCTGCTGGGGCCGGCGAGAGATGCTCTGCTGGCTTTGTCCCCCTGGCCACGCCAAGGATGAGTGCTGGAGGTAAACCTGGAGGTGCCCTGAGCCTTCTCCCCTAGCCGGTCCTCTGCTCCTGCTGGGTAGGGGCGGCTGGCTGGCGAGCTACTGGGTAGGGGCCGGAGGCCGGCGATCTCCCCTGACCGACAGCGCGTGGACCTGGAGCTGCTGGCCTGGAGGTGCTAGCCGGGCATGGAGGAGCTGGTCGTGGATCAGGAGGTGCTAGCCGTGGACCTGGACGCGGCCGGCGAGCTGGATGGGATCGATCTCGTGCGTGTGGACACGGCCGGCGGTGGGATCGATCCGGTGCTGAGCAAGGTTGAAGCGGTGATGGGGGTTGGGGATCGATACCGTGCTGATCAAAGGTCGACACGGCGATGGGTGGCGGATCGATCCCGTGCTCACCTGAGCAAGGTGGACGCGGCCGGCAAGCTGGGCGTTGGGAGGGGGACGATCCCGACGGAGTACTCGATTCAGAAATCAAATGATCGATCTCAGTTTCCGACATGTCACACTTTTGTCCATATTGTTGAATTTGCGTATTGTCTGAAAATCCTTTAACGTCTTATATTACCGAACGGAGGGAGTAGTATTTTGGGGCATGGTGTTGTTTATAAGGATTCCCTGTGCGGTTAAGCATTCTGTTAGTATGTCCACCGGTGGCTTAGATGGCAAGGAGGATTTGGAGCATGTTGTAAGCTTTGTCTATCAGGACTTCCTGCGCAGTTATGTAAATATGTTGGCATGTCTAGTACTGGTAATGAGATCAGATGGCAAGCAATCAGCTAATGGCGCGTTTGCTACTAGTACATATCACTGACCTACACAAACTCTCTAATGGAACATTTATACACCTTGTGCCTTTTAGATAGACCAGGAAATGATTCTTTGACCTAAAACTAAATCCGTCAGATGCAGCATGTACAGCAGAAACTCTGCGAGCCCACGGTAGTTCAAAAGGGGTGCTAAATCTAAAGAAGATATTTCTACCCCCTTCCGAAGAATATAGAGGCCATCTGCCTCGTGAACCGTCGGATAGGGCTTCCAAACAACTTCCGGCCGTCCGATTCAGCACAGGTGGTCCGAACCGTTGGATCCGACGAATCCTGGCCATCCATCTCCGTTGCCTTCCGCGGGATAACGTTTGTATCGCTACCGTCCATGACGGTGGGGGCCTGCGTTTTCAGACCACTGGTCGGCGACGCGGCACGTGGGCGTCGTGTGAGAGGCGGCGACAAAGTGACGCGTGGCGAACCCGTAGTTTAGCTAGTGCACCGGGGCAAAATCAGATTTTCGGGTTGTTTACCCTGAAACCCTCTCCTCCCGTTCCTCTCCTCTTTCTCTCGTCTCCTCGTCTCCCATGGCGCGCTAAAAGCGGCGGGCGGGGTGGCGACCATGGAAGAGGGCTGATGTCTTCGCAGAGGACCCACCTAAGCGGAGGTAGGGAGGAGCAAGACCTACCGGAAGTGGAGGCGAGAGAGAGGGTGGATTTCAGCAGAAACCCTAGCCGCCTCCCGGAAGAGGAGGCAGGAGGGTTCATGCATGCCAGAGGAGCTCGTGGGTGGCGGCCATGGAAGAGGGGATCCGCGTGGGGTGGCGGCGGCAACCACGAAGACTTCCTCCGCTCTCGATCTCTCTCTATCTCCTTTCTCATCTCCTCTCCTCTCTCTAAGCATAGCGGCGATGCGTGCGTCTGGTGCACGGAGGATCTTGACCTCTGTGCGTCCCGGCTCCATGGCGACTGGCAGCGGCTACATATGGACGACATCCTCCTCCAGCGAGCCTCTAACTCTCCTTCATGTCCTCCTCATATGAAGCAAGGTGATGCCCCGTGCTCTCTCTTGCTCTCCTTTTTTCTTGCGTGGATCTGAAATGGCATGCAATCCTAACTCTCTTTTGTTTTTCCTGAGATCTGACATAGTAGGCTATTAGTTGTAATTTGGTCTAGGAATGAAAAATATGGGTAAGATTAATTCTGGTGTCTTTTTTCCATGCATTGGTTATTGTTTTTTTTGTCTTGAAAAGGGTATCCATTAGTTCCTGTTAGTTCCATGATAGATCATAGCTGGACATATGTTATTTTGTGTAGTATGCCACAACTTTAAATCCCCAAAAAATAATGTTATTTGATATGGTTGCAGGGATTCTTACAACAGCAAGAACCTTGGAATAAAGCCAATTTCTGAAAATTGTTGTTATTCCGAGATTTGAGTTCAGAACTATTTCAGGCGTGCGACCAATGACACACCTCCCTCCAAGGTAATGTTATTCTAAGGTGAGCTCTTCTACTTGCTTTTCTTCTATGCCAATTGAAGATTCATGTTCCGTTCACCAATGTTCTATTTTATGTAATTGTAATTCCATTGAACCATGACGTCGCACATCCTCGGTGCGAATATTTAGCTTGTTTTTCTAATAATAACTATGGTTTTCTACATCTGAACATTCAGTTTTCACTAACACAACCATCAGTCCATAATGTGAAGAACTATTTCTGCTATTTTGTTATTAGTGCTTGAAAGTGTAAGATCCGCTGTGACGATGTACCAAATTTGCTTTGCTTCTTGAGATAAAAGTTCTCCTGGATTGTACAGTAGGGTATACACCCAATTGTATCACTCTATGGAAATTAGAAACAAAAAATTAAAATGTAATAGGCATAATTAGTCACACAATGTATGCGGTTGTTGATTCCCTCACATTATTATTTTCCAGATTGGAAGTGGCATTGGAAATAGGGAGAATTAGTCACACCATTTGTATCACTCTATGGAAATTCTCTCTTTCTGATGTCATTCCTGATTCCCCAATATTATTATCAAGATTGGAAGTGACATGTGGACCGGAAGACGCTCCACCATGAGTGGCTCTGCTCATCCATGTGTTTCTGGTTGCCGTATTTATATTTTTCTTTTGATTTCCTTTGCCATCTATATGCCCTCTCATACTGTAGTATTATACTATTATCAGAGCATGAGAGACATATCTATGTGGTTTCTTTGTATATCCTTTTCTTTTGATTTCCTGATATTGGTTGTTTTGGTAATCCATTCATTTGTCTAAATTGGTTTATTTTAGGCAGTTAAATAAAGATATGAACCCATTTTTACAATGCATCTCTAGGGAGGTTCACATTATATTCATCGTGCGATGTGTGGATTTTGGCTCGTGTATCAGCAGAAGATATCGCATCATCCTTTGTATTAGCTCAGTATTGACCAGCTCGATGTACTTCAAAATGTTCATCCCATAGCCATTGTCTGACCAAAGTTTCCATGCAAGTGATATCTCCAAAAATACCATTATCTATGGATGCTTATGATTGTCACAAGGTGATCTTTGTTTGTTTTGTTGTCATTTGGTTTCGGCGACCCCTTAGTCTCCATCCATAGAATGGCTCACTCTCACACGCCTTCTCTTTGTCTAGCATCATGGACATGGAAATGGGATGCGGACACCAAACATGGCATTGCAAGCGATAAACTGCAGAAGAACACCACAATAGGGAGCACAGAAAGGCAGGCCACGTTTTGTGCTGAGCGATATCCCTGTGTGTGTCTCTCATGCTACTACAAAAGCCATTAAGGTGTATCTCCTTAAAATCTGAACACTTTATTCCCTAATAAAATGATAATATGGTTTCATACTTAAAATGAAAATCTGAAAACCAATGGTGCTTTTACCATTTGATGATTTGACTCGCTTTCGACAAGTGAAAAACCGACGTCTTGCACCGGAAAAAACCTGGCAATGCGTACTCCCTTTTCCTTTTCTTTCTTTCTTACTTACTATGAGCTATAAGCTAAAGTCCCTGATTTCTGAACTACCTTTTTTTTTTCCAATTTTCTGTTACTGAACCACAAATTTTAGCGGAAGCATCCATTTGAAAATATCCTTGCAACTGTCAATATACAATCCCCTGGCCGCTCACTGCTGACTCCTGCTCTTCTGTCACCCAAAAAATAGCAAGCTAGCATATTAATAGAACTCTAGGTGGATTGCTCTCTTATTGTTTGGGCATTTGAAGGAGATTCCAGACATTTATCTATGAGAAATCTCTCCATATTTGCATACGTTTGCTAGATTCAGACAAGGCATATTTATGTATTATGTCTAATGCTACTGTTTACAGTTGTGTGTTATACTTGTTTTTCTTAAACTTCGTATAATTGAATAATATATAAACGAGTTCTTAATCTTGAACCATATATTTCCTGTTTGGTTCTTTTTTTAACTTGGTCTTTTTTGTCTCTTTTACTGTAGACTGTTCCAACTGAATACTACAGCAGCGGGTGGTTTAGTGATACATTTTTTCCCGTGATTTTGAGGATATTTATGTCATTGACTCAAAACAAAGTCAACCACAAGGATGCAAGTTTTGTTAATATAGCCAAATGTGAACATAATTAGGATATTAAAATAGTATTCCTCTCACATATTTAGGTAATAGGCATATGGTACTTGCATTTCTGTATAGGGATGATATTTTTCCCTTCTTTGCTGCGTCAAATTTTCCTCGGGCTTTGTCCCCATCTCATGATTTTTCTGGTGCATGCTAGCAATCTACTGGTCAAAAATGTGACTAAAGCTACTCAAATGCATACTGTAGTATAAACTTATACTTTCTTATTTTAACTTTTCCCCCAAATTTATTTACATTTGTTTGCCCTACCACTAGGCGGGCAAGTTTATTTGGCTTACATCAATAATCATTTATGTTGTGTCGGCGTGAAGGAGCGGAGCAGTAACTTAGACTATTTTATTTGGCTTGCATTAACAAGTGTTTGTGCGTTTTGTGCCTTTTCCTACAAAGAGGTCAGATGGTAGTTGGTCCCTGGTCAGGTTATACATGTCGAACCAACATCGCATGCTGGAAGAGCAGGGGAATATTCCGATGCTATCGGCCAGCTCGGAGCCACGTGTATGGTCATTCCCGTTGGGGAATCAGGTTTGTGCCCTTCCCATCTTTCCTTCTCTTGGTTTTGGTCTTTATTCATCTCTTATGCATAACCTGGTCCCTGGAAGGTCTAGACCATTGTCTTATCCATCTTCTTGGCTCCATCTAAACTGGTCATTTTGACTATTTCAGACATAGTGTAGTTGTTCTTGCTACTCCCTCCGATCCATATTACTTGTCACTAAAATAGATGTATCTAGACATATTTTAGTGCTAGATACATCCATTTCAACGACAAGTAATATGGATCGGAGGGAGTAAATTGTATCAGATTGGTTTCTTGTTGTATTTTAGGATATGCTAACTTTAAACGTAAAATATTTCACATTGACTTTTCTTGAAAATGTCCACCATTCCCTTATTGTTTGCAGTGAAGTAATTGCATACTAGACATGCTGCAGATTATACCTGGCTTGGTATCGACGAGGCTAGGTATGTTCTTTGTCTCGTGTACTCTTTCTATCCATGCTGATTCTTCATGATGACCAAATGCATGTAGGCAGTAGCATGGCAAACAGTAGCTTAAGTGTGCTAATTTTTCAGTTCCTCCTTTTTCCTGTTCGACTGTAACTCCATTCCAGTAAAAATAGATAACTATAAAAAAGTTTAGACATGGTTGATGCAGGACTATATAATTTACTTCCATTCAGACATGCTTAAGACCCAACATCTGTACTTTGAAAAAAAAATCGCATCTATACTTAGGAGAGGTTACTGACCCTTACACTTTGAGGGATAGCAGTTGTTTGCAGCAGCCCCATGCAATTGCCAAGCCATCGGAGGAAGATGTAGCTCTTGGAAGCCCATCTACTACAACCAAGCTCATGTGAATCAGATGTTCATGATCGTTTGACGGTAGACACGACAAACTACAAACGTATTTGATTTCAGTCAATGGCAGCAAGGTAGTAGTACTTGACGAAACATTTTGCATGATGAAAGCTGTTTATTTCATTTCCGTCATAAACTGCAAATTGAAAAATTAAGCTAATTAGGAATATTTATGACAAATCTTGCTTCAGAAAACTAAAGGTGCATGATTTCGGTAGCTGGACTGGATGAAAAATCACATCTCCGTCATGTAGTTAGAAACCTGTGCTCTCCTAACTTTTATGTTCTTTGTATTGCATTTTATGATAGATAAATGGTATGTCATGTTTTCTCGCATGGCTATATTCGTGTATGTTGAGTATCAAAATACTCATGTAGTGAGCATTTTGTGTACTCCCTCCATTTCATAATAAGTGTCGCTGATTTTTGTACTAAACCAACGATACTTATTATGGATCAGAGGGATTAGTCTATTAGCAGAATTTCATAACTTGATTCATTGGAACGAGTGGTGGCAAAATAGATTATAGTGACTATTTTTTGTAATATATTCACAGACTTTGATAACATAATTCATTTGGAGTGACAATGTTAGGAAAATAGAGTGGTGGTATGGTCTTCATATACAAGAATGTCTGTTGGTTAGATACAATCTCATTTGGATATAATAAGTCTCCATATACATAATGCACGTTGTTTACCATGAGTTTGCCGAGTCTTTGTTGCACATAGATCTTCAGCTAGATTTTGCATGTTCTTCTTCACTCTGTAGAATGTCAAAACATTTCTAGGAGATGACCAACTTAAGGTGAGACGTATTCAGTGTGGCGTTCTTTCTTCCACTATTGTTGCTGGTTAGTTTTGAGGCCTTGGTAATGATTTGTGAACCATTTTTAGGTGTGGTAGCAAAATATTAGTAAAATCAGTGGATATTTTGCATTCCCATTTAACCATAACCTCACACGGAAACAATCACATGGCAATAACCGAAAAGGCTGCACATATAACTTTTAGACTGGTAGTGTTATTACCATGTGAAAATTACCATAAATTGGCGTATACATTCAATGTTTTCTGTCATGAATGCTAGCCATGGTAAAATAATATTGAATTGGATGTGTAAGAAAATAACTTGAATGTTATCTAAAATCCCTTGCTCGAGGTAGACAAGGGAAATATAGTATTTTTACCAGACTGATATGTCAGGGGTTACCTTTTTCGTCTAAAGATTAATGTCTAGGTGAATGGGAGCAGTATTAGATGGGTGATTGTTTGCTTCGTCGGTTTTATTCATGGAAGTTATCTATATTATTAAAAAGATTGGGACAGTTCGTCACCTCCCCAGAATTTCCGTCTGTCAGGAAAAGACGGATTTGCCCCTCATAGTTTGGGGTATTTACAAGGTGTGACACCGCCAAGTGGAATATCTGGTAAGTCAACGAAATAAAAAGAAAATCATCCCCGGACCCGGAGAAGAGGATCTTCCCCATCCCGAGCGGAGCACCTCGCACCGTGCGGCCCTTCTCCCTCCGCCGCGTCCTCCGCCCATTGCCGCATCTGCGGCTTCTCCGGCCAGCCCTTCTTCCCGCCGCATTCATCCGAGCGCCCTGCTCTGCCTCCATCCTGAGCAAAGTGCCCCGCGCCGAGCGGGCCTTCTCTATATCCTACGCCCTATGCCCACTGCCACATCTGCCAGCGGGGGACGTCGACACCGCCTCTTCGTTCAGTCGCCGCCACGCCCAATCTACACCGCCAAGTGATCTATAGGTTGAGGAAGCTTGAGAGGCTCGGGGACGGGGGCGAGGTTGCTCGATCGATTCGCACGAGATCTGATCGGGGAATGAACCTGCAGCGGAGGCGGCTCCGGGATTGAACGTGCAGCGGAGGCGGTGGCGCGCCGATGAACGGCGATGCGGAGGGGTCAACATCGGACGGAAGAGGATGTAACCGACGACGTCATCTTGAGCGAGGTATGGCTGCAGGCTCGTGGTCGTTGATTGGAGCGTCTGTGGGGAGTCCTCAGAGGCGGCGGTTCAGCGTGCGGGCGACAAGGACGTGGACACGCTAGCGCTAGCGCGGAGGAGCTCGGAGGCATCGTGCAGGTGGGCGTGATCGGGGAGGACCTGCGCCGGCCGGCGGCGCTAGGAGCGCCAGGGGCGACCACGACCTCGTGGTGACACTGCAGCGAGTTCACTCGAGATCCTCCTCATGCCCGCTTCCTCGAGCTAATAGAAGGCTACCAACCAATCTCCTCGGCAAGGCTGCTATGGATGGAAGCCGAGGATGCCCTGACTTCCACGATCAGAGACAACTCCAAGTCTCCAACCCCAACCTGATTACTAACATTTTTCTGTATCGATTTTATTGAATTTATCCCGTCTATTCTTATATGCAGTTTCTTGTCGACATTATGATTCTTTCATGGACCAGTTTTGTTACTTATTATTGTTTTGATCTTGGAATTGAGATCCAGTACTGCTTTTACAGTTCCGTATATTTGATATTTTGTTGTTGATGGTGTGTTGTAGTATGAAATTTCGTAGTCTGTTCATGCAGCAACCCTGCATCTCATTAGTTTCCGATACTTGCAATGTAGTAGTAGAGAATTTAGCTTTATGGTGACGTCCCAGGCTGATTATTATTGCTGAGCTCTGCATCATGAATGAACAGAAGTAGAGGCTTTTATCTGAAACAATACTTTAATATAAATGCCATGGAATGACAAATACAGACCGGATAATATAGGATTTTTATTGCTACAAGCTTTGCGGATACAAAATATTTATATCGGCTTGTTGCTATGTATGGATAAAAAAAAAGTTAAGAAAGAAGTATTAGGACAATTTAGGTATCAGCCTCAAAGTTCAGACTTGTCAGAACTGAGATTGTAACCTCACGATGGACATACCTATTCCTTTCCTTTAATTTCTTTCTTCATGTTTTTTAAGATTTTAAATATATATTTCTCTATCTTCTGAATGTACCTTGTTTGGTTTTACTTAGCTCTCTAAACTGAATCCCATGGTGATCGGGATTGCAACTATTTTCTAACAATCATCAGGTTGAGCGATTCCATACTGACATGAACAGTCACACCTACACATAGATGAAGTGGAAAGACATCAACAACGAATGGTTCTAGGGAGGGATGTCTCTGCGAAACGATAACATAAATCCTGATAAAAATGGACACGTGTGTGACAATGCTGAGACACCAGGTAGCGGAGGATGTGCAATTCACCTATGAGGATCTGGACCACCGTCTCTACCTCAAGGCGGCACTTTTGGAGCCTTTCATCTTTGAAGAACGGACATTGTTGGTTGACGGAACTAAGTTTGTGCAACAAGACTTATACATATTCGTCGCTAGGAAGATAAGGGCCGTAGCAACGCACGGACATTTAGCTAGTGTTAGTAGTTTCTGGACCTGCATGCAGATAATAGAACACTACTTAAATAGATTTATATCACACACGCTGACTGATTAGATACTTCGTTTGGCTGATCTTCTTTTATAAGATATGGTAATTGTACATAGTAGAATTTACAATCTTGGTGGTCCGATTGCAGGTCAAATACATGTGGGTGATTCGAGATTCCATAGGCTTCACCAATCCTAAAGAAGTGAAATCATGGCTAATAGATTTATTATTGTATGATCTTGTGTTTTATTTCATCTGTGTTCTCAATATCGATGTACTGCTATCTCATACTATGTGCTACTAATGTATTGTAATAAAGTATTAAACTATGATTAGGTTGAGCATTTTTTTATCCGAAATCCACTTTGAATATTTTTATCGATTGTTCATATCGGCTTGCCGGCTGCAATCTTACAGCTCACATGCAACATGGTACATCATCGGTCTCATCCTACAATTTCTGAAGGAGCCGTTTCACTCTTCTCCTTTCTTCAGATTGTATCTATCTCTTGTATACATAAATGCACCATTAGATTGCCAATTAGCATCACGATATTTCCTCTTTGCCAGCCTCAATCAAGTTTGTTCCCCTCGATCCTATAAGTTGTTCATGCAAACCATATCATCATCAAGAAAAAAAATAAACAACATAAGCGAAGAAATTTGTTACTCCCTCCGACCCATATTAGTTGACGTGAATTTGTCTAAATTTGGATGAACCTATATACTAAGTACTCTTTCATACCTCATGACAAGTCCAGTCTTGGTTAGCAGGCTCGCTGGTATCTGTCCGGTGAGACCGTTGTTGTTTAGGTATCTGGCATTGTCCAGAGCAAATGTATGAGGGAAAGGAAAAAAGCAAGGGGAAAGAACCACCGAAGGAGAAATTGGTGAGTACTTCACAGCTCCCTAAGGTTGATGAGCTTTCCCAGTGAAGGGTTGATGGGTCCACTGAACTGATTGCCGTCAAGATGCCTTTTTGAAATGTGAAATGTTACTCCAGCATGAAGGAGGATAAATCCTAGGATGAAATGTGAAATGGTATATGCAATGAGCTTACAATGCAGTCAAGTTCTGCATGTTGCTGCTGAAGTCAGGTATGGGGCCTGAGAGTTTGGTGCCACTTAGTAGGCAGAAGGTAAATTAATTCAGAGGCAAGATTAGAGGAATATTTATGTCTATTTTTTCCATTTACACAGGATTTTTTCTGTGTAACTTACATGGTTTGCATCCCAAGCATGCAATTGCTTGAGTGTGATTCCAAGCATGCAATTCTTAACTGAGTATGTTACTACCGGCTCATTTTTTCTGTTCAACTTCAGAAATAGGCGGGTGCAACATAGTCCGTGGGCACATATTGTTGTTAGATGTATATTGTATATTGTATTTTTTCCCATATGTTAGGGGCTTTCTGCATATTTGCATCTGTACCTGTACTATATATTGTGGCCTTTGGCCCCAGAGGAATACAAGTTGCATATTCCTGACATGGTATCAGAGCTAGGTTAGCCTCCTCCTACTCGCAACTTCGTCGCTACGGCCGCCACCGTCCCTATTGCCGACGGCCTTGCCGTCGTCGACGCCGCCGGTCGTCGCCGTTGCCCGTTCTGTCTTCCGATCCAGATCCATTACTGATTCAGATCTTCTCCTTCAGATCCGTTCTTGATCCGGATCGATCTCCACCTGACGCAGGACTGCTCCCGAGGAGCCTCCGATCGCCCGCGGGACTCCACCTGACGCGGGACTGCTCCCGAGGAGCCTCCGGTCGCCCGCCTGCCAGGGACGCCTCCCGACACCAGCCTCTGACTGCTCCCGAGGAGCCTCCGGTCGCCCGCCTGCCAGGGACGCCTCCCGACGCCAGCCTCCACGTGCCGTTGACCGCTTCCACGCGGGACTCCACCTGACGCGGGACTCCTCCTCCAACTGCCATCCCGCCCGACGCCCGATCTCCACCTGACGCGGGACCGCCCATCCCGCCCGACGCCTGCCAGGGACTGTAGCCACGCGGGACTGCAGCCGACGCCCTGCCGCCGCCTGCTGGTGGCCTGCATCTCTGCTCCCCCACGCGGGCCAGCATCACTGCTCCTCCACGTCCTGCTGCCCCTCCCCACCTCCCGGCGCTGCATCCCTGATTGGATCTGAGCACAGATTTCTTTTCGTCAGATCTGCGAGTTGACTAAAAAAAATGAGCTATGTCTTCTACATCGGGCTATGTTGCGATTCCTCGCTGCCCGGTGATCTTCGATGGCGCGAATTATCCTGATTTCGCTGCTTTTATGCGCGTTCACATGCGCGGTCTCCGTCTTTGGGGTGTGTTCTCCGGCGAGGTCTCCTGTCCGCCGTGCCCCCTGCTCCTTTGGCTCCTATTCCGCCGACACCGATTGTTCTCGGCGCTGATGCTTCTCAAGAGGCCAAGGATGCTGCTCAGAGTGCCGATGACAGTGCTGTTGCTGCTTATGACCTAAATTTCAAGCAATACTCTGCTGTTCTCGAGACCTATCGCCGCGACTTGACTGCCTACACTCAGTGGGTCGATGAGGATGCTCGTCTTCTTTGTTGTTCTCACCTCGATGTTACGCCTCGATTATCTTGAGTTCATGAGTCTCCCTCTTTTGCGCTCGGTGGGCACATCTTCGTCGGCGTTATCACCGTCTGGGATGCTCTTTACCGTCTGTGGTTCGCCAGAGCATGCTCTTGACGGGGTGATTTCACTATTGATGAGTTCTATACTCGAGTCTGCTATCTGGCGTCGACGATTCTCTCCGTCTTTGCTGTTTGTGGCACATGCTCGTGCTGCCAGATTGTGCGCTCGGATTTGGAGTTTCACCGCATCTATGAGTTTCTGTCTCGGCTTCGCCAGGAGTTTGAGCCCCGGCATGCTCAGCTGAATGCTCGTGGTCGTGTTCCGCTCTCTGAGGTGTTGTCTGAGCTTTGGGCTGAGGAGACCCGTCTCCGTGGTGCTGGTCTTCTTGTGGTTCCGTCTGTGCTTGCTACTCATGGTGCTTCTTTGCCGTCTGCTCCCTCGACTCAGCCGCGGTCCCCTGTGCCGCCGCCACCGATACTTCCTACTCCTCCAGGTCAGGGTCAGCTTCAACACCAGCAGCCTCAGGGTCAGAGTCAGCACCAGCAGGCTCGTGGTCAGGGTCGCCGTGGTTCTCTTCGTCACTGCTCTTACTGCAACAGGGATGGCCACAGTTGGGCCACCTGTTATACAGGACCCAGTTTCGTCAAGCTGACACAGGCTCGTGGGCAGTCGGCTCCTTCCGGGTCTTCAGCAGTTGCTCTCTCTGATCAGGACATTATCGGGAGTCTTCACGGTCTACTTGCTGCTACAGGCTCTTCTACGACGGGCACTGCTGGTTCTATGACTGATTCTTCAGGCCCTGCGCGACCACCATCTTCTACACAGCCAGGTACGTCCCCGTGGTATCTGGATTCTGGAGCTTCCTTTCATATGACCTCTGAGTCTTCTTTTTTGTCCGCTCTTCGTTCTCTTCCTTCTCCTGTCCGTGTTTTCACGGCTGATGGTACCTCTCTTCCTGTTTCTAGTCGGGGCACCCTTTCTACTTCTTCTTTTTCTGTTCCTGATATTTCTCATGTCCCTCTTCTTAAGATGAATCTGTTCTCTGCTAGCCAGCTTACTGACTCTGGTTGTCGCGTCATTCTTGATGCTGATTCTTGTGTATTCATGACCGTCGCACACATGCTCTGGTTGGAGCTGGCCCTCACAGCCGTGATTCTTCAGGGCTTTGGGAGTTAGATTGCCTTCGTGTTCCTTCCGCTGCCACTTCATCTGCCCGTTCTTCTCCGGTCGTCGCCTCTGCTACCATCTCCATTCAGCAGTGGCATCATCATCTTGGTCACCTTGGTGACTCCCGCCTGTCGTCATTAGTTCATCGTGGTCTTCTGGGGTCTATCTCAGGAGATGGGTCTTTACATTGCCAGGGTTGTAGGTTGGGCAAACAGATTCAGCTTCCCTACCCTACTAGCGCGTCTGTATCTCAGCGACCTTTTGATTTAGTTCATTCCGATGTTTGGGGTATGGCTCCTTTCGCTTCGAAAGGGGGCCATCGCTACTATATTTTATTCATCGATGATTTTTCTCGGTACACTTGGTTGTATTTTATGCGCTCTCGTAGTGAAGTGCTCTCCATATATCAGCGTTTTGCGGCCATGGTCCGCACTCAATATTCTACCCCTATTCGCGTGTTTCGTGCTGATTCTGCTGGTGAGTATATCTCCCAGATGTTGCGTAGTGTTCTTGCTGAACATGGCACCCTTGCTCGATTCTCTGTCACGCACATGCCCAGAATGGCGTTGCTGAGCGTAAGCATCGCCATCTTCTTGAGACCACTCGTGCCATGATGATTGCTTCTTCCCTTCCTCCGCATTTCTAGGCTGAGGCTGTCGCTACATCGGCTTACCTCATCAATATTCAGCCTTCTGCTGCTCTGCAGGGTAGTATCCCTCTTGAGCGCCTATCTGGACAGTCTCCAGACTACTCCATGCTTCGCTTGTTTGGTTGTGTTTGCTATGTTCTTCTTGCTCCTCACGAACGCACCAAACTGACTGCTCAGTCTGTTGAGTGTGTTTTTCTTGGATACAGTGATGAGCATAAGGGCTATCGCTGTTGGGACCCCGTTGGTCGTCGGATGCGTATCTCTCGTGATGTTACTTTTGATGAGGCGCGTCCTTTCTATCCTCGTCCCACCGCTGGTACCTATCCAGTGGAAGATATCTTTTTCCTTCTCTTTCCTGACACACCTCCTTCTACTCCTATTGTGTCTTCTTCAGGATCTTCTCCCCCTGATGTCTCTTCTTCGACACCGTCCGCCTCTGCTCCGTCTAGTTCTCATAGTTCTCCTCGTTCTCCGGAGTCTTCCTCTGCTATACCTTCTTATTTGTCGTCATCTCCTGAGTCGTCTTCCTTTGATGAGCTTCCCTCTACTCGTCCTGTTCGTCTGCGTCGTGCCCCCAACCGTTACTCTCCCAGTCAGTATGGTCTTTCTGTTGCCTCCGAGCCGACTTCTTATCGGGATGCTGAGCATCATCCTGAATGACAGTTGGCCATGGCTGAGGAGATTGTTGCGCTTGAGCGCACTGGCACCTGGGATCTTGTTTCTCCCCCTCCCGGTATCCGTCCTATCACGTGTAAGTGGGTCTATATGATTAAGACCCGCTCTGATGGATCTCTTGAGCGCTACAAAGCGCGTCTTGTGGCTCGTGGTTTTCAGCAGGAGCATGGTCGTGACTATGATGAGACCTTTGCTCCTGTGGCTCACATGACCACTGTGCGTACTCTTCTTGATGTTGTTTCTATTCGTCACTTGTCTGTGTCCCAGCTTGATGTTCAGAACGCCTTTCTCAATGGTGAGCTGAGTGAGGAGGTCTATATGCAGCCTCCTCCTGGGTATTCTGTTCCCGAGGGGATGGTTTGTCGTCTTCGACGTTCTCTTTATGGCCTCAAACAGGCCCCCCGTGCCTGGTTTGAGCGCTTCGCTTCTGTAGTGGCTGCTGCTGGTTTCTCCCCTAGTGCTCATGATCCAGCGTTGTTTGTTCACACTTCTCCTCGTGGACGCACTCTTCTTCTTCTCTATATTGATGATATGATCATTACCGGTGATGATTCTGCGTATATCGCCTTCGTTAAGGCTCGCCTTCGTGATCAGTTTCTTATGACTGATCTTGGTTCTCTTCGCTACTTTCTTGGGATTGAGGTCTCCTCCACTTCTGATGGCTTTTACATCTCCCAAGAAAAGTACATTCAGGATCTTCTTGCTCGTGCTACGCTTGGGGATGAGCGCACTGTTGAGACTCCTATGGAGCTTAATGTTAAGCTTCAACCTACTGATGGTGATCCTCTTCCTGATCCGACGCGTTATCGTCATCTTGTTGGGAGTCTTGTTTATCTTGTTGTCACTCGTCCTGCCATCTCTTATCTAGTTCATATTCCGAGTCAGTTTGTTTCTGCTTCCACCACCGTTCACTATAGTCATCTTCTCCGTGTTCTTCGTTATCTTCGGGGTACGATCACTCGTCGCCTTTTCTTTCCTTGTTCCAGCTCCCTCCAGCTCCAGTGCTACTCGGACGCTACGTGGGCGAGTGATCATTCGGACCGCCGTTCACTTTCTGCTTACTGTGTGTTTCTTGGTGGTTCGCTCATTGCTTGGAAGACGAAGAAACAGACAGCGGTTTCCCGTTCGAGTGTTGAGGCTGAGTTGCGTGTTATGGCCTTGTTGACTGCTGAGGTGACCTGGTTACGGTGGTTAATTGCGGATTTTTGGGTCTCTATTACCACACCCACTCTGGTTTTGTCTGACAGTACAGGTGCTATTAGTGTTGCACGTGATCCGGTCAAGCATGAGCTTACCAAGCATATTGGTGTTGATGCTTTCTATACACGTGCTTAGGTGTAGGCTCGGGTTGTTGTGCTTCAGTATGTGCCTTCAGATTTACAGTTGGCGGATTTCTTTACGAAGGCATAGACCAGAGCTCAGCATGATTTCGTACTCTCCAAACTCAGTGTTGTTGATCCACCATGAGTTTGAGGGGGGATGTTAGATGTATATTGTATTTTTCCTATATGTTAGGATGCTTCCTGCATATTTGCATCTTTACCTGTACTATATATTATGGCCTTTGGCCCCTAAAGAAATACAAATTGCATATTCCTGACAATTGTATTGCACACATATTGCGCCAAGTCCAGAGAAGAAAGTTTACATGACGCCAAATGCTGCACACTCCTTTCAGAATCCAGGGTGTGAAACTAGGACTGGGGGATAGGGACTCACCGAAGAGGACCTGTGCGTTGTGAGATGCTCATCACATATAGCAACAAACCAATGGAGCAGATGTCATGTCTGATTAGGAACACACATATGCAACATGGTTGACCGTTGAGCATATCCCGTGCACGGTGTACCTGACTGTATACCACGATATAATCTTTTTCATCCTCCACTAGTGTGAGATTTATACTCCCTTCGTCCAGAAATAACTGACTTGGGATTGTCTATATCAAATATATCTAGATGAATTTTAGTTTATATATACATTCGAATTTAGATAAACCCAAGTCACTTATTTTTGGACAGAGGGAGTATTAATTTTCTCTGGTTTTGATGTGCTATGTAATGACAATATATAGATCTTATCGCCTTTTTCCTTACTATAAAGGATTGAGTGAATTCCACTTTTTACCCTCTACTTTTGCATTTGTGACACTAATTATACCCTATGTAGTGAAAATTCATCTAAATTACCAAGTTTGGAAATTTTAAACCCTCATTTTCTGATGCATATCTATTGGGCAAGGTGTGAGGTGACTATTGAACTTCAAAATTATCGAGATGGCAACAAAGAATAGAATATTTGGTACAAATAAGGGTAGATATGATCGACGACGACGTTCTCCGATCTTGACATATTTTGTGGCGGCGCGGCACATCGTCCTAACATGTCAGCCTTAACCAAGAACACGTATTGAATGCTAAAACGGGACAAAATTATGCTTATAATTTTCTTAAATAGAACATTCGGGTACAACTTCTACTAAGAAGGTGTTTGGTTCGACGGTGTAAACGAAAACGTAATTGGTATCAGAATACACCGGTAATGTAAAGGGAATGGGGTAAAATCGAAACTTGTTTGGATCACCCTGGTAACGGAATTACAGAGCTAGCAATCTTGACGACCTCTGTTTGGCTTTGTTTTCAAGACCGCTCGCTCGCCGCTGCCTGTGTACTGCTGCGAGGTGTCCCCATGGCATCTCCTCCGCATCTCCTCTTCCTAGATCTTCTCGTCGTTCTCCAGAAAGGCCATCGAGGGTCTGAAGTCAGAACATTGGTTTCCTGCAGGGCGGCGGCGCCACGCTCTCCTCCGTCAAGTGTCCAACGTCGCTCGCCGCCCGCTGCGGAGGAGGTCGACATGGAAGGCAAGGAGGAGGTGCTAGTGTTTGCTGGAGGCGGCGGCAAGGGAGAGAGAAAGAGAGGGAGAAGGAGAGAGGGGGAGAGCCGCCGCCGTCGCGAGGAGATCCCACGGAGAGAGGAAGCGGTTACCAGAGACAAGTGGGCGGAAACAGATTTGTATAGCACTGTAATTTGATTACACGGTAGCTGATTACGGCTAAGTCAAACCAAACAGAAACTAACGTAATCGGGTGCCACTGTTATCGGGTTCCGTTACAAAACGTTAAACCAAACACGTTCTAAATGGGGTAATTAGGGTCTCAAATGCACAAATAGAGAGTAAAAAGTGGAATTCACTCTAAATGATTGCGCTTTCGTCAAATCGTCCATGGTTGGATGAATTTTGTTCTCTCTTTTTTATTTTCCATGAACCCTGAAAGCGGATCTTTTCACTGTTGCTCGAGTCCCAAACCGATGTCAACCACAAAACCGACTTTTGTTACTCCTACCTACTAACTAGGAAGAACCACGTGCAAAGGCTTTAGTGGTTGGCCAAAGCGCGCGGGTATTTAAACTACGAGCTTGATTTGGAACCCTTGTCCAAGTCCGACGCGGTTCGCGTATGTATCCATCGGTTGGTAGCTAGGCATAGAAACTGCACATCCAGTCGGATTTTCTTTCCTCTTCCACGCAAACTCCCCTTCCGGCCGGTATGGCTCCAAGCTACAGGTTCTGAAGAAGCTAGCTATATAATCACCACGCACACACGACACACCACACGTTTAATCGACCGAGTTGATCCATGGCGGCGTTGATGACCTTTCAGCCTACTCAATGGGCCGACCTCCTGCCGGAGCTCCTAGGGCGGGTCATCGCCCGCCTCCCGTTCCCCGACGACCTCGCCCGCTTCCGCGCCGTGTGCCGCCCCTGGCACTCGGCCGTTCGCGAGCACGCATGTCCCGAGGTGCCGTGGATCATCCACTCGGACGGCACTTTCGTCACCACCTACGACTACGGCTTTCACCGGCGTATCCCGTTCCCCGACGGCACGAGGTTCATAGGCGCCGACGGCAGCTGGCTCGCCCTCTACCGCACCGACGACAGCGCCATTGACGGGCAGCGTAGCTACCTCCTCCATAACCCCTTCACCAAGACCACCGTGCCGCTCCCCGGCCTAGACTCTGTCATCGGGAAGGTCGTCTCTGCCCGGTTCAAGATTCGGAAGGTGCTGATGCGGGATGATGGTTTCGCCGTTGCTGTAACAACCAACAATTCAAAATACCCGGTCATCTTGTGCCGTCCTGGGAAACACGGCGCATGGTTTCCTCAACAAGGAGACACTTCATGTGCCTCTATATACGATGTCGCCTTCCACGGAGGAAATCTCTATGGGATCACGGTTGACAATGAGCTTCTCGTGTTGAGTCTTGATGAGGATGACGATGGCACGCCTACCGTTACAAGCGTTGAGTGTGTTATCGACTACATGCCAGGTGATGATGATGATGGGGTGGTGGAGGAGGAGGAAGAAGAAGGCGATGGAGAAGCACCCGGCAATGGATATCAAGAAGAGGCGGAGTACGATGACGATGATGATGCATCAAGCTTTGATGATGAGGAGGAAGAAGCCAATGAAGATGATGGAGAAGATGAATACGAAGAGTGCAGTACCGCATCGAGCTTTGATGAGGACTACATCAACAATAATCATGACGGTGAATATGTGTCGTCGAGCAACGAGGACGAAACGGATACATCAAATGGTCTAGATGAGTACTATGAAGATAATAATGAAGCAAAATCGGATACTTTAGATGATGATGATGATGATGATGATGATGCCAAGTACTTCGAAGGTGATAGGTTTGATCACGATGAGTGTGATGTGGACATGCCCCGGAACCACCCGAGGAATTACACCGTGACAACTCGGCGTCTCATCGAGTCTGATGGCAAGCTGCTCATGCTACGGCGCCAACAACGCATACTGCATTCCTCCGACAGCTACACTTTCGATGTAGAGGTTCTTGAGGCAGACATGAGCGCCGGCGAGTGGGTTCCCACAGACATGACAGGCACGCTCTACGTGAGCGACCATAACTCAACGTATGTTTCAGCGCCTAGCGACGATGAGGAGAATGAATTGGCATGGTACTTCGCGGATGAACATGACGTGATAGACCCAGAGTCCCAAACCTCCGAGGAAATTATCAGGCGTATGTCGACGTGGTTTTTCCCGCAAGAGTTTGTTGCTCAATAAGTACGGTAGTAATTAAACACTGTTTAGTGCGATCACTAGATTAGTTCGAACATATACTCTTATGTCTATCTTGCTTTGATTGATTTGCTTTCCAAATGTTAGAGTTAATAACGCCAGTGGTATACAAACTTGTTTGAGATGTGCATTTTCATACACAAACTTGCAACCTGTGGCACACGAGTACACTAACTTGACAATCTGAATGTACTTGGTCCATTGAGTCCGAAAAGGTGCCACGCCAACACCGAGCATGGACGACCAGGAGGAGGCCGCCGCCACTGATTTCATGTCAATGGCGGCCGATACACAGCTCCGGCCGTTTAATGTGGACGAGGCTCCCGAGTATGTTACTCCCTCCGGTCCTTATTAAGGGTCTCAATTTTGTTTAGATACGGAATGTATCTACTAGAGTATGTTTCTTTGTGCTTCCTTTTCCCTATCATATCCACCGCTCAGGTTTAGGGTGAGATGATCCACATGGATTTAGGACCTTAGATAGGATGGATTTGGTCTGGCTGTGCCTCTTGTACGTGAGGTTTCATGTTTTTGGATGATTATAAGCAAGACCCTGATTGGCGATCCATTGTTTCGGTATGACCGATAGAGGCATGCAAGTGAATTAGTGAATATGATGGGCTTACAATGAAGGGATGACCATGGTACAGTAGATTCTTTTAGATGTGAATAATTGATATAACGTAAGGAAAAGCATGGACTATTTGATTTTCGCCAGTGTCAAATAAACTCTTTTTTTCAGTGCGTAGGCTGTTAACTGAATTTCAGTTAATTGTACGAGTGTCCCCTTTTTTGAATTTTAGTTTATTGTAGTAGCAGTCGAACTAAATTTCAGTTAAGTGTTCCATGCAATCTCTTGACTAGTTTCCATGTAGCCAACCAGCAGTGAAGTAAATCAGACATACAACATGTACTCTGATGTTTATCTCTTAATTTGATGTTTTCAGTTTGATATTTATCTCTTATACTCTGATATTTATCTCTGATATTTATTTATCTCTTAATCACCAAGCAACAAGTACTAAGTGTAAGCCTTTTCAGTTTGATGTTTATCTCTTAATTTTTCCTGCATAAATCAAAATAGCCTGTGTATATGTTTGTGATCAGAAATTTTCATATTCTTATTTACACTTAGTACTTGTTGCTTGCTAGAAACTGGTTAAATGCCTGAATTTGTGGGTGCAATGTTCAGTCCAGTGTACAATGATGTGAGTGCAACGTTCCATGCAAGATTTTGGTCAGTACTAGGGGTCTGTTTAGCCGAACCAATATTTTGGCGTTGACCCTAGGCATAGGCCTCCGTTTGGATTGCTGCCAAAATTTGGGATCGGTGCCAGTTCATTTTTTCTGCCAACAACTTGGCGAATCAGCGGCGGCAAAAACCTACGCCAAATAATTGGTGCGCCCAGCTTTGGTAAGGGCAAACCAAACAGTCCCTAGATCATGTATTACTTGCTGTGAAAAGATGTACTTGCTGGCTGTTTTCTGGATTTTAGTTGTGCTTATAGGATATATGTCATTGTGAACTAAAAAATGCTATATACTAGTGCTACACTTGTGTTTTGCAGGAGCCAATGGACAATTGTTCTCGGTTGAACTAGAAACCAATGGGTTTTTCTACGAGAAAGGAGATCATTTGACATACATTCAGCCAAGTATTGCATACATAGATTATTGCGGCACAGAAACATTGTCTATACTGTGGATAGAAGCAGACATTCTACAACAATTAGGGTATATATAAAAGGGATGTCAAGTTACATGTGTACTGGAGCCCACCAGGGAAAGAAATTTGTAAGGGCTTAGTTTGCATTGAGAGAGGTGCAGACAGACATGGTGGAAATGATAAAAGCTGAAGAGAATAACAAGACATTTGTCATGCTCGAGCAATGACCAACAACACAATCGATAACAATTCGGCAGGATTACAAAAACTAATACCTACAGACTGACAGTAGAACACACCTAAAAAAGAAAATCTATACAGAAATGTCCTAATTCCTCCACAACTTGATGGCCTCGATCTGCTAGGCTTCTCGCTGTACATGAACTGCAGGTCTCCTTTTGCACCTGACCGGACTGTGTTGTAAGGGAAACCTTGAACTTCTTCCTGGCTTGTAACCATAGCTGCAACAAGTGTGGTCGAGCTGAAGCTACAGTACATACCATGCCAATGTGCTCCCCTGTAGAACTCGAAGAAACAGTGGACAGGTTGCCGTAAAGATGAGAGACGTCGTGCTCCTCCGCTCAGAAGCTCTCGTTGGCCGGAGGAATAGGTGCACAGACCTCCGGTGGTGGAAGGGAGCTCAGACCGGGTCTGACGGGGGAAAGAAATGTGTTGGCGAGCTCAGACCGGGTGGGCGGGAGTGATTGTTTTGATTTTACCAGACAAGTTCAATGATTAGCGATGAATTTAACTCATCATCATCGGCTGGTTTTGACATTCCTTTTCCCTCTAGAGCGACGACCACGTTCGCAGCCCTGATGGAAACATGATCTCCGTCACGCATAAAAATAGCTCCAAAACTTACACACAGTAGCACACAACCTAGAGATCTGTACTCTACTATTTTTTTTAGAGCAAAGAGCTCTGACGTTTCTATTGGACGAGGAAATCAAATGGTCACCGTACACACAGTCATGTTTGAACTATGGTGTAAACAAAATCACCAAGAAGCATAAAAACACTGAAAAATTAATCTGGTTCTGCTGGGATAGCGGTCCCATGCGCAGCATGAGCGGTCGATCTTTGGAGAATGTCTTCTCTAGCCTTTGAAGCCACCTCAAGGTATGTCATGCATTGATATGTGAAGATTCGTCTATTGCGTTCTTTCCAAACGTTCCACGTGACGTATAGCAAGCGCCCGCTGAGCCTATTTTGTTCCGATGTCGCCTTCCCTTCAATCAAGTCGTCCCACCATTTAGAAATAGACCGGAAGGAGTGACCCTGGCTTCTCGTAGCAACATTGTCCTAGGATTGGGTTTTGTTCCACACCGCTGTCATGAAGGGGCGGTCTTTGCATAGGTGAGCAGCATTTTCCGGAGCCAAGCCGCATAGCTGGCAGGTTGGGTCCTTAGGCCATCCATGGATGGCCAACATGTCAGCAGTGAGAAGTTTCTCGTGTAGAGCCATCCAGGAGAAGAGTTTACATTTCGGCTCGACATGAGGAGACCATATTTTCTAGGCCTTGAATCTGGAGAAGCAGCCATTGAATTGGGCGTGGTAGGCCGAACTAGCCGTGTAGACCCCGTCAGCAGTCAGAGTCCACCTGATGGAATCCGGTTGTAGTGGGTCGAGCTGGGTGTCCTGGATGACGTGCTAGACCTCCAAGTATTGGGATAGCTAAATGGAAGAGTGGAGGCTAGCAACCGATCGGATCCAGTTTTCGTGGTTGATCTCTTTCGATACCGTTCTTCTTTTACCGGTGGTGATGCTATAAAGGTCGGGTGTCCATTGCTTGAGCGGCCCGCGGCCACTCCAATTGTCGTGCCAGAAGGAGGCAGTTTCTCAGTTCCCAATTGTTATTTTCGTGCAAGCTCTGAACAGATCCATATCATCCGAGCCGCAAGGAAGTTTCGTTCCTTCCCAGGTTCGCTCTGGGTCGGTCCATTACAGCCAGGGCCACCTCAGTCTCAATGCCCTCCCGGTACGACCAAGGTCTGGCATCCCTAGACCCCCGAAAGCTTTTGGCCTGCAAACAGTCTTCCAGTTGACAAGCGATTTCCCCTATGCGGCATGCTCTCCCTCGTCTCCAGCCCAGACGAAGTTCCTGAAAATCCTATTGATCTGCTTGCGGGCCCATTTTGTGAGCGGGGTGGCGGTGGGTTGATAGACCGCAGTGGCCATGAGAACAGATTTAGCCAGGGCGACTCTTCTAGGACGCGCGATGTTCTTTCCGTACCATCCATGGAGCTTCCCTGCAATCTTATCGAAGATGGGCTGGAAGTCAACTTTTCGTAGGCGACGAATGTGCAGAGGTAGGCCCAAGTAATTTTCGGGAAAATTGGCAAGCTTTGCAGGAAAGCTGAGAGGACGTCATCAAGGTCGATTGTGCCGCACTGCACCAGGAAGATTTTAGTTTTTTCCATGTATGTCACGAGGCCGCTGGCCTTCCAAAAACTATCCAGGATGTCTTTGATGGCGAGAAGCTCTTCTTTGATTGGGGTAACGAAAATTCTGGCATCGTAGGCGTAAAGAGATATTCGGCATCTGGTCGTGCGTGAGCGAATAGGCGTAAGAATCCCACCGTGAGTGGCTTCAGCCAGAATGCAATATAGTGGGTCAATAGCCATGATGAAGAGCATGGGAGATAGCGGGTCTCCTTGTCTAAGTCCCCTTTGGTCCCAGAAGGCCGTGCAAGGGTCACCATATAGAAGAACTCTTGAAGATGCGGACGCCAGGGAAAGGCAGATCCAGTCCAACCACATGGGACCAAAGCCGATGGCAGCCAGAACCTCGATCAGGTAGGCCCATCCCATGGAGTCGAAGGATTTGGAGATGTCCAGCTTCAGGAAAAGCTCAAAATTTTTGAGGAGTGGAGTTCTTTAATTAGATTTTGCACATGCATGAAGTTGTCATAAATGCTCCTTTTCTTCACGAATGCGCTTTGGCATTTGGAGACAATGTCGGGTAAGATAGGATCCAACCAGTTTGTGAGGATCTTGGACAATATCTTGGATAGGCTATGTATGAGGCTGATGAGTCTGTAGTCACTCACAGTCGAAACTTCGGGTTTCTTGGGGATGAGGATGATGTTAGCTAAGTTGATGAGGTGGACATATTTGGCTCGGAGCTTGGACATGTGGGTTATAACATTGATGACATCGATCTTTATTATGTCCCAACACGATTTCGATTTGGTTAGATTCCTTCGTCCGGAAATAAATGACTTTGATTTGGTTTAGATGCACATGTATCTATACAGTAAAATATGTTTAAATAAATATGTATCTTGACAAATCTAAATTACTTATTTTTTGAAGAAAAAATTATTTTCTGATTTGATTTGCCAGCACAAGCTAGCCGTCAAACCGCAACTAATCGACAAAAGAAAAATCAGTAATAAACGTTCCACAAATGTACGTGCGCTACCAACCCCACATTGGACTGGACGGCAGCCAGCCGCACAGAGGAGGAACTCAAGAATGATTGGGGTACCTGAGAGCTAGGTGGGCGGCCAATTGGATTCCATCACACCCCATGTGACTATGTGCGAGGCTCGAGATATAATAATCGGTGGCGAGTGATTGAATAAGAACAAGCTACTAGTAGTAGATCATAGTAGATGAGTCGCATCGCATCATGCATATGCTGCTGGTGTGTGAAGTGTGAACCAACCTCCTAGCTGCAGATGCTAGTACTGTACTTGCAAAGTGTTTTATACAGATAGCCTGGTTGTTGCATGATGATGTAGTGCAAGTGCAGTAGGGTTTCTTTAGTATGTTTATGCATTGCTAGCTCATGTCAAGATCAGGGTTTGTTTAATCAAAATGCTCCTCCCTATGTGACCAGTTGATCACATCATAGACTGTCACCATGGCCTAATCAGGGATTGTTTGTTTGAGACTTTTGGGTGCCACACTGAGGATTTAGTAATGTGAGGATTCCAGAAAAAAACAATTCACTGTGAATTGATTATATGGGGATGGATTCCAGAGAAAATAATTCAGAGAATCTTGCAGGTTTGATATGCTGCCCTACCATTGGATCTGCATTATTGTTTGCGTACGTACTAGATGATAATTGGAGTCAGCAGCATCAAACACTCAAAACAATGAAATTGAATGTATATTGAATTCAATTCAGGTACTCCAGACATCATCAAGATGGCAGCTGAACACTAATGCAGGGGAGGAAGGATGGCAGCTGCTGGAATTGGCAGGAGCTGATCATCAGGATGCGACGAGCCGACGAGAGCGGGTGTTTTGGTCATCGATCGATCACGCCGGCATTTTCGTCAGAGAGTTCAATCAGAGGTCGAGGAACCCGGTCTGGCGGAGCACGGCGTTGCGGACGCGGCGGAGGTCGCGGCCCTTGAGCGTGCGCCCGGCGCCCTCCAGCACCGACGACGACCGCGCGTGCCGCCGCGCCGTCACCACGTGCGGCGGCACCATCTCGTCCTCGTCCTCGTCTTCCTCTTCGGACTCCTCGGCCTTCTTGGCGTTCTCCGCGGCGCGGCGCCCGGATGCCGACTTCCCCGGCCACACCGGCACCCTCACCGGCGCCGACTGCCTCGGTGCCGCGGCGCCGTGTCCCGCCGCCGCCGCCCTCATGGGCACGGCCACCCCCGCGCGCAGCAGCTGCTGCTCCTCGCCGCCGCCGCCGCCCTCGGCCAGGAGCGACGACAGCCCGAAGCTCTGCGGCACGGCGTGCGCCGCGCGGCGCCGCGCCGTGGCGCGCCTCGGCGCCTCGGGCACCGGCGCGGGCGCCCATCCGTCCGCGTCCCCGCCGCCAGCGCCAACGCCGGCCGGCCACACCACGTCGCGCTCGTCCAGCTCGAAGCACGCCGCGTCCTCTGGCCCCGCCTCCGGCAGCTTCAGCAGGCCAAGAAACCGGAGCGAGCCCGCGCCTGTGGATCGCGGCATCTCCATCGATCGATCAGCGACTCCCCGCAACCGTCCTCTCCTTCTCGCCGTCCACGGCGGCCTCGTGACGGCCAAGTGCGTGCGTTGGTTCCGGCCGCTTGTTTTGCCACTCCTGGCTTTGGTTTCGCTTTGTTTATATAAATGGTGGGATCGGCGGGCGGAGCCGGGCTGGAATTGGAGAGGAAGGGGGGAGTGGGCGAAGGCCAAAAGGGGTGGAGAGGACAGCGACGGTGCTGCTGCTGCTGCTGCTGCGTCATCGGGGTGGGTCCCACGTACATGGAATCTCCAGGTAGATGCAGTTTGGATTCCTCCCTGGATTTCGATCTACTCTGCTAGTAAATGCTGATGAGATCTCTCTTTTATCCTTGATTGATACTACTGATGTACAGGCACGGCCGCCAGCACAAAGCACTGCTCCACGATGGAAACTGGTGTAACTAGTCTGACGACGGTGACTGAACGGTTAATTGGTGAGAAAACCACGCCCAGCGGTCCCAATTCTTTGACGATATCTTTCTTTGAAATTGCGCATCTGAATTTTAAATCTTTGATTTAGCCAAGGTTTTATTTTGCTCTGACCGCTTTGATATGTCTACGTGGCGCTTTTGACCACCGTCGGATGTATATATTTTCAAAAAGGTCCCTGGGTCCTCGGGTGAATCACGTCGGAGCCTCGGAGGGATACCCGATGGTTGCTTCCTCGTCGAGTCGGCCAACTCCAGATGTACCATGGCTACATCGCCGCCTATGACGATGTGTCTAGGAAGGACTACGGTAGGGCGGCGGTCAGAAATGCATGCGGCCGAGGGCGTGGCGGCAGCGATTCCCCAGTCAACGTGGTCTAGAGTGGCGGCGCCCGTAAATAAGTATACTCCTAGCTTTATTCTAAACTAAAATTAGTAAAATTGACCAAATTTATAGTGAAATATATAAAAAATTATGACTCTAAATTGCTCCTGTAGATATGTTTTTTAAATTAAGTTTCATAATATTTCAATTTAATGTAATATATGTTACTGTATTTATCTATAAGGTTGGTTAAAATTGATGAAATTTGACTTTGGCAAAAGGTGGCGCAACACTTATTTGCGGATAAAGGGAGCATGTACACTCGCAGAAAAGTAAGCGCGCGCGACGAGCGTGGCCGTCCATTCAGAGGCATGGAAAAGACCATATGGAAAACGCATGCGCATAAAAGCGCACCAGCCAACCCCTGTGTCCTCCGAGAACAGACGTGTGCGTACGCATCTTGTGTTTTGCTCTCCGAGAACAGGCGGTCCGGCGCACGGACGGCTGCGCGCAGACAGAGGCTGGCTGCTGGCTCCTGGCTCCATCCATGTCCCGGAATGATTAATTGGTGAGAGCGGGGATGGCGCGCCGGAGATCATTGGGACGACGGACGGGCCAAGGTACTCCTGATGACTGACACCGCGGGTCCGGCGAGCAGCGGCCCACGTACGCCGCCGTGCTCCAGGCCACCTCCCGACACGACACGCCGTGCCACCGTGGTTACTACTAGGGATTGGTCGGCGGGCGTCCAGCCGCCCACCGCGCCGTGCTGCCCTGTGCATGAGCAGAGGTTGGCCGGGCACACGGCACATTGAGTTCACCGCTACCCGGCGCGCGGCCACAGAACGTCCGTATCGACCCGATCGAGGGCTGGCTCCCGCCCTCGCGTGGACGCGTCCAGCTGATGAGACCAGCTTGCTGGGCTGGGGACGGTTCGATCCCGGTGTGAAGTGCACGCATGTGCGTGGTGTGAGCGCGCCAGCAGGAGTGATCATTCATTGTGCCACTGCAAGTGGAGGAAAATGATACTGCTGTACACGGGTGATTGGATGAAAAGATATGAACTACCCTACGAGGCTGATCACCACTGACTGACTGACTGCGACAAGTGAGGAGAAGGCCTTCGCGCATGCAGCAGGCTATCCAGATTTGTGCACGCACGGCACACCAGCACAGCAGCCCCAATACGTCACCCAACAGACCTAGTACCTAGTATTGGGGTACCGGCCAGAGTTTGTGCTCATACAAGAGCCGACGATTTCCTATGCTTTTTTCTGGAAGGAAGGCAAATGAATCTATCTTAATTCAATGAATAAGGAGAAGCAAAGACACAAGTCCCAAGAAGTTGTGCCCGTATGCTACAACCCAAAATAAATCACATTAATCTTCCGGTAGAAGATGACCCAACTGCTTAGCCCCGACTAGGTTCGGCTGGTGGAGCTCCGAAGATTTTAAGAAATCCCCTCCAGCTTGCAGCAAGGATGGCTCGGGTGGTTTGCCGACATCAGTGGTTTCGCTAGCCAGTTCCCGACGCCCCCTCCTTCAACCTCCGACGGGAGGCCCTTCTACCTTGCTTGTCAATGGCGAGGACGCGGTTGGCGAGGGTGGCAATTGCATAGCAGGAGAGGTCGGGATTTACGCAAGGACTCGATGGCTTTTGGAAATATTTTCTAGGGCCCTCTATGTAAATTTAAAGGATATAGTTGTAATTTGTTCTCTTTCAGGTCCTTTCTGTAGCATTGTAATAATTTGATATTTTAATGCCAGTTCTGGGACCTTCGGGTCCCTTCCCATGTTAAACAAAAAGGTACCCGTCTCGATTTTAATATATTCTAAGACCCTCATGCCCATTATATGCTCTTGTTCTTGATGACCCTCACATTTCGTTCATTCCAAATATATCACAAAACAAGCATCAAGAGAGAGAGACCATCGCATTTCTCCCATGGTGGCCATAGATGACATGAAGCCACCAAGAATTGACGTCATCGAAAGCACTCCACTCGGTAGGCTGAAAATCATGAGAATTGACGTCATCGAAAGAACTCCACTCGGTAGGCTGAAAATCATGAAGATCAAGCCACCTGATGACCCACAAGTGTAGGGGATCGCAACAGTCTTCGTGGGTAGTATTACCCAATTTATTGATTCGACACAAGGGGAGCCAAAGAATACTTGCAAACCTTAACAACTGAGTTGTCAGTTCAGCTGCACCTGGAAATAGTTTTTGCTTACAGAAGTTTATCAGTAGCAACAGTTTGTAGTAGCAACAACAACAGTGAAACATGAGAAATAGTAACAGTAACGATAACGGTGGGATTTGAGTGTGGTAGGCATAGGGATGGATGGACGAGCGTTGCATGGACGAGTCTAAATATGTAACTTCAAGACATAGGGCATTGCAGATAAATAATAACAAGCATCCAAGTACTAAACAATCCTGGGCATGTGCTCCAAATAGTCATACGTGCTCGCAGTGAGAACTTGCACAACATCTTCTGTCCAGCCAGCCCGTGGCAGCGGGGCCTCTAGGGAACTACTGGCAATTAAGGTGCTCCTTTTAATAGAGCACCGGAGTAAAGCATTAACACTCCGTAAACACATGTGATCATCACACCACAGCCATCCCCTCCGGTTGTCCCAATTAGTGTCACTTTGGGGCCTTTGGATCCGGACAATGATATGTGTACACAACTTGCAGATAAGATCACAAACAATACTATCATAATGATTCAATAATAAGTTTAGATATGAGATCGTGGCACTCGGGCCCTAGTGACAAGCATTAAGCACAGCAAGTTGCAACAAAATCAAATAGCACAAGAGATACTAGGCACTATGCCCTAACAATCTTATTCGATTACATGATAGAACTCATCCAATCCCTACCATCTCCAAGCCTACATTGGGAGATTACTTACTCATGGATGAGGGAAACATCGGTGGTTGATGGAGATGCGTTGGTGATGACGATGCCGATGGTCCTCTCCAAATTCCCCGTTCCGGAAGGATGCCAGAATGGAGTTTCTGCATCCGAATCTTGGTTTCTGGCGGCGGCGGCGGAGCAGAACTCTTTTTGGAAAACTATCGAACCCCCCTCTGTTTTTAGGTCAGAAGGAAACTTATAGGCGCGGAGGGAGGCCGAGAAGCTGCCTGGGGTGGCCAAACCTCCCCCGGGCACGGGGTCAGTGGGCCCGCGCCTGGGGTGGGTCTGGCCCCCCCAGGCCTCCCCTCTGTCTCCGTGAATCTTCTGGTAAAATATAATTTTTGGCATATTTTCCGGCATTTTTCCTGATAGTTCATTTTTTGTCAAAAAACAAGACACCAAGGTAATTCTGCTAAAAATTGCGTCGGTCCGTGTTAGTTGTATCCAAATCACACAAGTTTAGAGAAGAAACAATAGCAAAATGTTCGAGAAAGTAGATAGGTTTTGAACGTCTTCCTACTCGCAGCGAACAAACACGTCACACGCGCCCCTACCAGTACCGAAGAACAAAGCTTCATCGCCACCTCGTCATTCATGCAACATTGCCTTCCGCACGCCCTCGGGCCCTTCTCACCAACAGCCGTCCCCTTCCTCCAAGAAGGTCAAGGAGCAGCTCCTGTCTCCCAAGAAGGAGAAGAAGCCGTTCCCATCCCCCCCTTTTAAAAAACAATCCCCGACTAGGAGGAGCGGTTTTTACAAAATTATAAACTGCCCCTTCCCCAATTTCTCTTATAAGCCACTTGGCATATTAGCCGAGACTTGATCGGTTATGGAATAACTATTCTAAAAAGCCTGACTAATAAGCCCGGCTGATTATGAAATAAGTCAATGAGGCAGCAACTTATTATTTTTCAAGGACACGTACAGTGCGAGATCTAAGCACCGAAGCTAGGATCAGATTTCCTGCGATTTTACAAAGATTCCGGCAAATTGTAGAAAAATAGCTAGCGCCGGCAAGAAAACAAGAGTCGGCGCTGGGACGGACTCCATGGGAGCACAAACAACAAACTATATTTAGCGGCCAGGTTTAGCGGCGCACAATGAGAGACAGCGGCGCGCGCCTAATTTTTTTCCACACGAATTGTTTTAGCGTCTATCTAAACGTCTTGTATTATACATGCCCTAAGCCGCCACAAAGACTCCGTAACTTTTCAGAGTTGGTGGTAAACGTAAGAGTGCCGACAGGGGCTAGGCTGTACGGGCCGGGGAAATGTTTCCACCACGATGTTTACAGCTTGAGATGAACTGCACTTTCACAATCACAGCCGCCAGCATGATGAAGCAGTGCTCGACGACCAGTGATGGAAACGGTTGGTGAGGTAAAAGTAGAGATTCGGGATGGCGACTGAATGGTTGGTTCATCTTCTGCGGTTAAGAAGAAGACAAACTAAGTAAGCACGAAGGCGGTGGTGTACCGTGGTGACTACATGTAGACCGGAGGAGAGATGCATGTTTCGGTACAGATGCATGGTGGCGGCGCTGGCCTACGGACCTCTTCCAAATTAATTAACGACCATAATTAATTCTCTTGAATGCCATGCATCTTCTGCCGTTAATTGATTATTAGTAACTTTGGGACATTTTCTTCTCTTCATGTGTGCGTGCTGCGTGCACATGCATGAGCGTCGAGCGTGACACCGCCAGAGATGAGACATGGAAAACGCATGCCGTATATGATGATGTCTGTATGTGGACAGTTCGTTTTTTGGCATCCTCTTTCCATTATTCCATGTGCGAAAAGTGGAAACAATAATCTCGCTCCTGCTGCTGCTGACGCCGTTCGATCGATTTGAGATCACATAGCAGCATCGAAAACTGAAACCGGCCGGCCGGACGGACGGCTCTGCGCGCGGGCGGACGTACGTACAGTGGCTGGCTGGCTGGCTGGATAGCATGCTCCATGCCGTCTATGATTGGTGAGAGCAGAGATGCATGCATGGCAGACCGCACAAAGTTCTGGTGATGCCACCGCTGGGTCTGTCCCACGCCGCCGGCCGTCCTCCAGGCCCCACCTCCTGACGCACTGTGCGCGACGTGACGCTCAACGTTACCCTACTTAGTACAAAAAAAAATGAACTAAATTTAACAAAACACCATTCTTTTTAAGAAAACTAGTTCATCTTTTTTAAACTAGGCTAAACTAGAAGGTATCCTAAAGGTTTCAAAGTTCCATTTCTAACTAGTGTGACCGAAGGGTTGGTTTGTTCCGCTCGAGCTTTTCTTCCTTTGTCAATCTGCGGTTAAGAAGACCACAAATTAGCTAATTTAGCACGAGGCTAGCTATGTGTAGCCGGAGGAAATTGTTTCGATGGTGACAGTAGCCTTTGGAAGTCGGAACGTTCCAACAAACGACCTTAATTAATCCCCTCCCCCTCGATGATGCAATAATGCATCTGCCGCCGTTCATCATCTGAGCTTTCCGTCCGTTTCGTCAACAGCAGCAAAAGGCCGGCCTTTTCACCCTCTGATAATTCTTGCTTTCGCTTTCACGTACGTGTGCACGCATATTGGGTCTCCAAGTTCGGGCGTGGGCGTGGGATAGATTGATCCGGTATAAATATACCCATTCGAGCAGAATTGATGCGTGCGTGGCTGATTACTGATTGGATTGGATTGGACTGCTGCTACTACTAGTTGCAACTTGTGCAAATCAGTCCGACATTGAGAGATACTAGAAACTTACCCTACGAGGCTGACTGAATGCGATGGGTCACGCTGCTGTAGCCTTTCCAATCTCTCTCTTCGCTGCCAACCTGGACCTTCGACCGGCCTGTCCCAGCATTTTACTCTGTTTTTTTCTTTTGTGAAATTTTATCATAACTTTGGACCGTAGTTACCTCATACCGTGTATTAACCTTTTTTTTGTGTGTGTTTATAGAAGGTCCGAGAACAAGAATATAACCCGCGAACATCATAAGTTCTATATATACTATGTTGCCATGAAAAGGTGGTACCACTAACCTCTTGGAACATCATAACCTCTTGGAACTCAGGTAAGTACATGGTACCATTAATTAAGAGTGGAAATGACAAGGAAAAAAGCAGATCTCGACATGAGGAGAGTTTATTACAACCAAGGAAAGCGGATGCCCCGGGAAAGGTCGTGGAATCTCCGGGTAGATGCAGCTGGGATTTCCTCCGTGGATTTCGATCTAACTCTAGTACTAGATGCTGCCTGAGATCTCTCCGGCCACGACTAGGACCATCGACGAGCACAGCATGCCACAATTGCTTTACTAAAACGTGTTTCTTTTTGGAGTACTAATAAATAAAGGAAATAAATGTACCTTAACCAAGTCAATTGTTAAGGGTGTTTCCGAGACGAGTTCAATGGCATATCTTAACTCCTTACGAACGACCTTACCTAACTCCTTGGATGCAATACTACTACGACACTTTCACGTGTGCACTTGTGCGCGTGCGCGTACGACGACGTCAAGTATGACCAGTAGTATCATGGCCATTTATACGTATATACGTAGGTTGTATTTCGTGTTTGCTCTCGTCACTACTAGGAAAATGGTCGTCTCTAGCGCACCTAAAAGGCCCATCCGTGGCGCACCCTTGCGCTACGGCTATCTCTCAGCCGTGGGCCGTGGCGTTGTGTAGAGATAGGCGTAGCGCACCACCTAGTGCGCCAGAAGTTGGCGTGCGCTACCCTTGATCTTCTGTGGCTACCCAAAGCGCCACTAAACATCCATGGTCTTGCTTTAGGCGTAGTCTTGTAAGGTAGAACATGTGCATACAGATGTATTTTTTGTTTTTTTTTAATTTCCAAGCCAGATTATATGCAATACAGATTATATACAATATTACAACAGATATACACATACAGATACAAGATATACAATTATATATATAAATACTCGATATGAAAAACAAGATTGAAACAAATACATATAGATAAGTCTCATACATGAATACATAGTCCAAGTTACATTGTTTTGATCATGTTACAAAGTAGTAGTTGGTGACACTACTAGGAAAACGGCTATAGGTAATCAGCACATCCGTGGCTCACATGGTTGAAGTGCCCCACGGCTAAAACAGGCGTGGCTCACCTGTGGGCAGTGCCCTACTAATAACTAGAACATCCGTGGCGCACATGACCCTAGTGCGCCACAGATATCAATGGGCAGGGCCTGCTGGCCACGCCAAACTTCATGGCGCACCATGCACCGCGTGCGCCCACGGTTATTAGGGTCATCTGGCGCGTGTGCATGGTGCGCCACGACCGAGCGCATGCCCACCTGCCTGCAGACGGCCACTAACCTCGTGGCGCACTCCGCCTAGTGCGCCACGGGGACTAAAACATCGTGGCGCGCTCGCCTAGTGCGCCACGAGTTTGTACTCACATGGCGCCTTTGTTGCCGTGTGCGCCACGGATGTGTCGATTTTTAAGACAGTGTGCACATGTGTGACCACATCCACCACCCCACACTTCACTTTGCCTTCTTCTTCCTCCTTAGATCTAGTCGGGATCTTCTCCTTCCCACCTCAATTTCTCCACATTCACCATTTTTAGCATGTAAAACTTGCTTTGGATGTTACATAAGTAATAGAGGAGGTCTCCGGTCTCTCATCTATCCGTCTCCTGGTCGACCTTGCACCTCTCCTTTCCATCTTTCTCGATCGGTCTTTCATCTCGGTAAGTTGTCCATGTAAGGATGTGTTCATGTGTATATGGATGATGCATGTGCTCATATGTATGTAGATGATCGATGCTCATGTCATGATGTGTGTATGTGTGGAGAGCTAGGATCAATGGTCATATGTGTGTGTATATGGAGAGTATCGATGATGCTCATGCATGTGTGTATGGAGAGGATAATGATATGTTCATGTGTGTATGGATCGGTCTCTCTCTCTCTTGTGTTTGTATGTGAACAAGTTGCCATTGTTTTGCCAAAATGTTGATTCATTTCCATTTTGGCAAGACTTTAACATTCATAAGGTCCTAATTTTAGGATAGGTCATGCGAAATTTTCTATCGACCATTGCATGCATGCATTCATTATGTGGTTCTAATAGACTTCAAAATTGTATCGTGTACATCGTGCGAGCAAAATGGTCCGCATAATGGCGAAGGCATTGTGGCTAGATTTTTGAAATGTGACGGCCGACATGATACGAAATAACAAGACAGATATAAGATGTCCGTGCGTAAGATGCAAACTCAATGGGTGATCGACCCAGTTCCGGAATCTGCAGCACTGCTCGCCATGGTTTCATGGATGGATACCCTCGTTGGATAAGCGATGGCGTAGATGATGGAGCCGATGAAGAAGGTGGCCAACATGACGATGATCATCATCACGGCGAGAACAGGCGAGATGATGAAGAGTCTCCTGGAGATGGTGAAGGTGCGGAAGCAGACCGGGATGATGATGATCTAGATGCCGGAGGAGCAGACGACGATGGAACAACGTCAGGCTGGGTGCGGGACCCTTATGTGCAAGAGCTGCTTCTCAAGCAGACGAGTAACGCCAGGGCTGCCGCTAGAGAGAAAGCCAAGCTTGCGCAACTTGAGAAACGCGGTTACTCCATTGTATGAAGGATGCAGCCCGATGATACCGGTTGAATGTAACGCTCAAGGCTATGGAGATGAAGGCAAAGCACAAATTGAGCGACGCAAGCTTGACGATATGATGGCATTCTCGCACGATCGTCTCCGGAGAACACATGTCCAACTAGTATCGAGGATGCCAAGAAAATCATCCTCTCGATCTACCGCACGTTAGATATCACGTATGCATCAACGATTGCATTATTTATCGGCGAGGCGGAGAAAACCACATGTCCGGTGTGCGTGAGTCGATACAAGAAAGGGAAGAAAGCACCTCGAAAAGTGGTATGGTACTTTCCTATCACCCCTCGTCTGCGGCGCTATTTCGCGGACCCTAAGGCGAAGCTCATGCGATGGCATGCGGAAAGGAAGAAGCCGGAGATGATGATGACCGAAAAGGATGAGCTGGCGCACCCTTGGATGCTAGCGATGGAAAGCATTGGACCTCGAATTCCAGTTGGTGGAGATTCGAGGAACATCGGGCTTGGTGCGAGCACCGATGGACTCAATCCGTTCGGTAGCCGAGGAGCACGACAAAGACTTGGCCTGTGTTTGTATGGATGTACAACCTCCTCCATGGTTGTGCATGAAGAAGAAGTACATACAAATGAGTATGCTAATTCAAGGGCGAAACAACTGGTACCGACATCAATCGTATCTCGGGCTGTTGAAAGAGGAGCTAGCCACGTTACGGAATCTGGAGCCAATACTTACGACGCTGTCGCACAAGATTATTTCACTATGAGCCGCGTTGGTCACTCTGATTGCAAGACTATCCAGTTGCGGGTATATCTCGGGCAGGTTATCCAAGGATTCCACGCATGCGTTAGGTGCATGGATAACACAAGCTATCTCCAACTAGAGAAAGATCCGGGGTCATCGAAAACCGTGTTCATGGCGCACCGGAGGTGGCTCGGCAAGAATGATCCATGGAGAAAGCGTGGAGACCTGTTCGATGGCAAATCGAGACCCGAGGAATCCCGGGCGTAGGAGCAGCGAAGAAGTGGAAGAGTTCTGAAAAAGCGGAAAGATTGTCCTAAGCACGGAAAGAAGCGAAAGAGGCAACAAGACAAGCCACGATGAAGGTATGGAAAACAAGGTCATTTCGGGAGTTGCCATCTTGGAAGTTTCTCCATGCGCCTCATAGCCTCGACATCATGCATATCACGAAAACGTAAAAGAGTCTGGTCGCCACCATAATCAACATGCGAGATAGGACGAAAGATGGTCCAAAGCAAGGCACGACCTGATATGCTTGGGTATCCGGAAGGAGCTTCACGGAGGGCGACTACTCGATGATCGGAAGATGGCGATGATCATGAGTCGGAGGCGACACAAGGTCGTCGGAAGGGTAAAAAGTTCAAGAAGAAGCGAATATTACTGCCCTCCTTCTTGCTTCACTCTAAGCCGTGATGAGATCAACAGTTTTCAAGTGCCTTCTAGGAGTCAAATTTCCTTACGGCACGCTGGCAAGATAAGCGATACCTAGGCAGTGACAGAGGTTCGATGGCATGAAGTCTCACGGTATGCCGTGCTAATGACGCAGTACTTCCGGTCGCACTAAGAGGATAATGGCGAGCACGTCCGTGAAAGCGTTATTTGGCCTATGCAAGTTTTTCGACGTCATCTCTAGGAAGTCGATTGGCTTGAATCAGCTCGGAAGGCTACGGAGGAGATCGTGGTGATACTATGTGAGCTTGAGGTCTACTTCCCACCGCATTCTTCGACATTATGGTGCATCTGCTGGTCCATGTCGTGGAGGACATAGTACAACTCGGGCCGATGTTTCTCCATGACATGATGGCGTTCGAAAGGATGAGCGGACACATCAAAGGATACGTTATCGCGAGGTCCCGTCGGATGGAAGCATAGCCAAAGGATTTACGGCGAAGAGTGCATCTCTTTACGCACGAATTATCTAGACATCGAGAACCTGTCGGTCTTCCGTCAGCGAACACCTTGGCAAGCTCGACGGATCTGGTCACCGAGTCGTCGCATCATGCGGAACTTGATTTTCGACGCGGACTTTGATCGAGCAAACCTCGTCGCGCTACGATTTAGAACTGGTCGATCCTTGAGTACAGCACAAAAGGTTAATCGAGAAGAAGTACATGACCGGGCATCTGAGAGGGCGCAGGAGAAATAATCAAAGAGCACAACTCAGTTTCACGCGTTGGTTTAGGCGCTCCTTGATAATCCCAGCGCCGCATTCTTCCGACACGGAAAAGATCATATTCACCTTGTCGCGAGGACCGATGCAAAACCTGGTGACCTATCAGCGTATGATATCAGCGGCTACACATTCTACGGAGGAAAAGGACAACAAGTGTGATTATCGAACTCGGTAGCGTCGAATTCTACACCGATGACAACGTGAAGGAAAGATTCTCTGGAAGAATCGAGGAGATGGGAGCTCGACTACATGGAGAAAAGGTGCCGATGTTCCGTGTCGGATGGGCAAAGAACGTCGAAGAGAAGACCGGTATTTCACAACCATGGTTATACCAAGCAGCCAAATCCAAGGCCGCGGTGCAAGCGTGGCGCGAAAAATGAACCGTGGTCGGCTACCAAAGTGGACCAATGTTTTTCATTACCGACCCGACAAAGCCTAGCCGTGTTGTCGTGAGGAGAGGAAAAAGAACATCATCGGAATGGATGGAGTCGCCAATGAGCAAGACTTGACCGATCTGGCGATCAAAGATTGAAGATGGACGACTACGATGCGACAACATACATCACAAGAAGAAAAGGACAACCCTACCCAAAAAGGTAGCCCGTTCGAAAGAAGAAACATTAAAGTGCGGGGCTAAATTATTCAACCGCGACAAAGAAGGAAAAAAGATTGTAAACGCTAGCTCAAAAAATATTGTAAAGCTAGCTCAAAAAATATTGTAAAGCGTGGTCAAAAAAAGATTGTAATATTTATGGACAAATTATTATGACATATTTGAAGCATATTTAATTTGTACCACTTTTATGACATATATTATTACTTTTGGGCATTTTTGGAATATATAAAAGTATTTTAAAAACAAAACAAAACTTTTGTAGCATATATCACCACTTTTGGGCATTTTTGGAATATTTAAAAGTATTTTAAAATAAAATAAAAATGTGGGCACCAGGATTCGAACACAGGTGCTAACAGTTTAGAATAGACCGATTAGCGGAACCCGTGGGTAAGGCGTGCTAGTGTTAGCAAAGGGGTGGCAGCCCTCTTATCTAAGTAGTCGTACCCACTTAGGCGTAGCGCACCCTGGGCAAGTGCGCTACGGTTATCCGTAGCGCACTTGCCCAGGGTGCGCTACGCCCAAGTGAGTATGACTAGCTAGTCAACAACTCCCCATCGTCCTTAGCCGCATATCCCATCCCCATCGTCCTCCGACACCGCGCATCGACGCCACCGCATCTCGGCACGCCACCGCCGCATCCCAGCCACGCCAGGAGGAGGAGGAGGCCACCTTGCCCGTGCGCTCGAGGAGGAGGCCGTGCGCTCGAGGAGGAGGATCCCGCGCGCCCGTCGCTCGAGGAGGAGGAGGACGCTGCGGCTCGAGGAGGAGGAGGCCGTGGAGGAGACCGCCGTCGTCCTCATCTTAGAGGTGAGCCTCGCCCCTCCCCTCTCTCCCTCTCTCGCCTCTCTCTGCATCCATTCCATCTTAGAGGTAACCGCCGCTGCTGCTCGAGGTTAGGGTTCAGAGGATTAGGTTAGGGTTCAGACGATTAGAGGTTAGGGTTTAGAGGAGTTCTTGTTCAGATGGTGCAGCAGCGGTCGCGATGGGTTTTGCTTAGTTGTTTCGCCCTATTTTTGGATGGCAGAATGTGAATGAGCAGGGAATTTGATATTCAGTGGTTGTTTTCCTTTGTCAGTGACAAAATTCAGGTGACTTTTAGTGCATTCTCTGAGTCATGTTCAGTTAAATTACCAAGAGCACATCACTGGCCTTCAAAGTCTATGCAAGCTAGGTGTGCAAATATTCACTCGACCCTCTTCTGCCATTTATCTACTTGGTGGTGTTTCTACAAGTGTTTTGAAACTGTGGCATATTCCTTGGTTCGATTTCCTCTTACTTGGTCTGACTAGTGAAGATCCATATGGCTTGGCATTATTGTCTGGGTTATTGTCTATACAACCTTAGTATATACAACTAGCCAGCACCAAGCAGCTAGCTAGTTCATTTTGTGTAGAGCAAAATAAAATGGAGACCAAATGCTCCTGGATATTCTTTAGAGCCAAGTACATAGCATAGATTATACAACAGCAATATTGTACGATGTCAAGCATAAGCTTGTGGCTCGTTAGGCCAAGAAACATTAGATTCATATACTTCTAATGAGATGGAAAACTCGCGATGTGCGATAATAAATAAAATCCTAGGTTGTGTACAATTGTTTTTCAAGAGACTATTTGTTTGAGATGTAAAGTCTGAAATCTGATCTGACACCTGTAGCATTTCTATTGGCTGACCATTTTTTGTAATGGCTGGTATCTAGTTTAAAAACTATAAAGTATCAACTTGGGTCAGTGATGCACAGTCTGAGACCTAGGCTGAAGTTTGAACAAGTGCTATTTTACTGCCCCTTTTCTTAAAGATCCTATGATGTGTAGACCATGTCTCTTGCATGATTACTGAGGATATTTCCCAACAACTATTGTATATACATGTATGTGATCAAGTGTTGGATCAAAAGATTGGAGGTTTACCTTGTGTTGCTGTTGCCTTGTGTTGTTGTTGCCTGCTACCCTAGTGTCTGCAGTTGCTGGTTATTCCTCCTTGACCTTGCCTTGGAACTCCTGGAACTATAGCTAGTACCAGTACCAGTGCTAGTGCTAGTGCTAGTGCTAGTGCTGACTAGTGCTAGTGCTAGTACCAGTACCTAGTGCTAGTACCAGTACCAGTACCAGTACCTACAGAAGTTAAATTCAGACACAAACTTTGCTAGTGCTAGTGCTAGTACCAGTACCTACAAAAGTTAAATTCAGACACAAGAATGTGCTAGTGCTGACACAAGAATGTCCAGCATTTGCAGAAGTATTTCTTGATTGATGTGATATCTGAGCTACTTTATTATGTCGTGTATGCGGGTTCTTGTATGAAACGAGTCACGATTTTGCGGAATGTTGATTAACTTCCGTTTTGGCGAAATCGGGCACTCCTAGTTTAACAAAATTAGCAAAGGTCATGCGGATTTTTCGTGCATTTAACCAATTATTTGTTTTTATTAGTGCAAAGATGTGTGATAACGACGAGGCTGGATGTTCTAAGCGCATCAGTTGAAGGAGAACTCGGACCTCCGAATAAACAATTGACATTACAGGCGGCCCGGCGTCTAGAAGACGATGAAGAATACCATCCTTGGAGGCGAGGATGATGAGATGGAAGACGCGGAGGAAGAAGCGAAGGAACGGCGGACGATGAAACCACCGATGGCGGCGAGGGCACGAGTGGTAGCAACCTCCTAAGAAGAAGCGAAGGACCGGCGCCGGCACGCAGTCGAGGAAATTACCAGTGAGCCCATCGGGGTTCCTTTGGAGCCGCCCTTGTCGTCAAAAGTGCGGTGGGCAAGTGGCGGCGATCACCGGACAACCATCTCGATCAACACGAGAATCTCGGCATAAAGATAATGGCCACTTGCGCACTCCTCTTGAGAAAGCCGCGGATACAAGTTCCCGCTAAGTATCGAACACAAATTATCATGGGAGCAAGTAAACAAATCAGCCCTCACAAAGATGAGCATACCGCCCGGTGGAGGCGGATAAAGAATAAGATCTATAAATAAGGCAAAAGTCTCGAGGAGATCCGGAAGATTGACCCGAGATCACGAAGATCAGTTCGGAGTTCAAGGAGAGGTGTGAATCCGAGAGCCACAGCCAATAGTAATCGTCGGGAAAGGTGCTGCAGGCGATGAATATAGGTCATCACCATCTCGGATCTGGTGGATACAGAACCGCGAAGGCCAAATGGAATAAGGAGGACGAAGAGTATAGATCAAATGGGATATAAAACCCCTTTGCTAAATTCGAACCCGGGCAGGTTCGAAACTTCATCAGGGCCTGTTACCATGTGGACCCAAAAACCAAACAACTCCCCGCGGATCCTGCGGTGAAGGAATTCGAGAAATTGTGGTAAGTATAATCTAATTACGGTGATCAACACGATTGCAATCTAATCGATGATCTAAATGATTCCTTTATTACTTCTTACGGGGAGGAGAAATTGTTGCTAGTCATGGATCGGGGTTCCTCATCCCGGTCGACGGCGGCCACCGGTGGGATAACCCTTTTAACGAGGCGATGAACCGGCCAAGAAAATAGAGCGATTCTGAAGAAGCCGTCGTCTGGCCGTCTGCGACCTCGGGGTAAGAATTGGGTGGATCATTTTGGTCCACCGCCGAGGACGCATGTGCGCCCGTCGGGAAGGGCGAGGAGGAAAACAGAGAGGTTCAAGAACTTAAGGCACAAGTGGCGCGGATCCATGGATCGTCCAAGACAACTGGCAATCACCCTTACGTCCTTCACCTACCTTGGTGGAGTCAATAGCCAGAGTGCGGGTGGTCGAGTAGGGCGTGCGATTCAAGCATGGTCGTGACCACTCGAACAACGGCGCCGACGAATCGGCGAACTACGTGTTCGTGACTCCGCCTTCTAGCACCGCGGCGCCGCAAGTGTTGGTGACTCCTGCCATCACCGCGGCGCGGAGTACATTGGTGCCCCCCCGCCATCGTCGGCGGCACGAGCTCAAGCACCGTCGGTGGGAGAATACACCCGGCCAGCACCGCGCCATCAAGCAACCCTTCCGTCTCTTGCCGCCCGTCGCCGTATGCGGTGCGTCGACATTAGCCGATCTCGGCGCCATCACGGTAAAAAATTGCTTTAATTACCGCCTTTCATGCCATCTATATATTACTCTTGTGGCATCTCGCTCACGACGCCGTACATGTTTTCCGCAGACGGATGTTCCTTGCACTCTCTTATGCTACGTGAACAACGTGAGGATGTTGCCAAGGTACCATCGTTCAACCCTTGCAGCGCCGTTCCACTCAAAGCCGATGCGGATAAGCGTGCAGGGTTAAAATTAGTGGTGCTAAGGGGCTGCGGCGACTGGAACCTCCCATTCAACCCCGAGGCGGATGAAGAAGAGTCGTCATCCTCGAAGTTGCTTCGCTTGTTCATGCTATGGCCAAAGAGCATGATCCGTTTGGGGGACGGCGGGCCATCACGCCATTGAACAACGACCTTTGTCGTGCCGCGACAAGCGGTGGCAAAACCCTTCGCCGTCACCTCCACGCGGTGGGTCGGATGATCATGTTGATGATATGCACATGGCGCGAGATCCGGTGAGGACTTGACTGGAATGATCACTTCTTCAGACTCGGTTTGGCAACGAAGAAGACCTAGCTGGTGGCCCCACAGAAAGCCACTATCACCAAGCGTCTGTTTGGTTCTCGAGAGCGCCTCGACTTGCGCCTTCTGAGCCGGTGATACAACCAACCCTTTATTCTAAGCCGACACACTACATAGGGCGGCGATGCTCAGATTGGTGCCTGCCCGCTCTCCAAAAGGAAAAAGGGCGGAAAAGAAAATCTAGCAGCTCGAGCCAGTAGGTGGCGTCAACAAGCTGAATCCGATCGGTTTGGGACGGGCCACCAAGACCGAGGTATTATGTGGAGGATTCATGTGGCGGGTGAGCCCATGCTACCTAAGAATTTGCGGAAGCTTCGCCATTCGGAGCTGCGAGTGTGCATGACGTCTTGGCGATAGAAACGCCTTCTATCGGAGAAAGATCCCTACCGGTATTCGTGGTTAAGGTGCCACCGAGCTTGGGCTTCGTCGACACTTCCCGCGGATCTGTTCTTCCTGCGGTTCGAGGACATCTTCAATATGTTCCACCTATACCCATGCACTATACCATGGTCGTCTCTTTTCTCTCAGCACGCGGATCATTAGAGAACACACGGGCATCGCTATAGTGGACCCCTACTACATGCGTGGCCATGCTTGGGTTCCCCATGAGCGGCGTATCGTGCCTCGTACCTAAAAAGAATCCTCGTGGCGAACAAGACAAAGGAATACATTCTCGTGCCTTACTTTCCGAGTAAGTCGTTATTCGATCGCCACCGTCGATTGGCTTTATTAGATCATCATCATTCTTTTTCAACACATTCCATTTGAATTTTTTCTTGTGAGATGAACCTTGCACGCTCATCTCCTTATCGCCAAGCATTCCCACGCCCGTATTTCGACTCGGGAGTCTAGAAAGAAGAAAAACTACGACAAGATCAAGGAAGTTACGGATGATGCTCTCCGGCTTTGCCTCGACGGAAGGCACCGGCGTGCGTAAGAAGGTCAAGTTCGGCGGCACGTCTTCAACCACGTGAGTTCCCTGCAAGCGGTAGGAAAGCGATGAAGGAAGCCTACTCGCACTCCATCACATGAGGCGTTCCTATGACCGGCGAAATTCTCGCTGCGGATCATCTCAAGCGTGGGCGAAGCAAAGGCCAAGATCAATGATTCGGATATTAGACAAGAGATGTATCGCATCCGGCGATTTGGGGCAATCATCTTCGTGATGTCATGACTTCGGGAGGGATCTTCTACGGAGGAAATATCGAATAACCGTGACATAGAAGATCGCCTAGAGATGCGGGGTGACTATAGGAAGTTCATGGCGAGGCGTCCTCCGTTCCCTAAGCGAGCGGAAGGCTTGATGTTGGCCTAGTTGTAGTTGCAAACTATAGATGACCTTTGTGTGTGTGGACGACAAGTGTACTTATCTTATTAGGTTTATGTATCACCGCTTACTTATTTTGCTTATTATTATTATATATCAATCAATGCTTGGTTTTTGCTTACTCTTTGGTTTTTGCTTACTCTTTGGTTTTGCTTACTCTTTGGTTCTCGGACGACAAGTGTGAGTTATTTTGTCTTTTTCGAGAATATGCGATGATTGAAATGTCGTGGCACAATATATGTGAATGTGCTATGGCGGGATTATCGACCTTGTGATATGCACAAGTCCGGGGTGTGCATCCTACTTGGTGTGATCCGTCATAAGCAATTCTAATCCAACGACCTAGCTAGTTATATATGAGGCATGCTTTTGAGTTATTTTTGTCTTTTCGAGAATATGCCGATGATTGAAATGTCGTGGCACAATATATATGTGAATGTGCTATGGCGGGATTGTGAGCCTTGTGATATGCACAAGTTCGAATTGTGCATCCTACTTGGCTCACAGTCCGTCATAAGCAATCTGTCCAACGACCTAGCTAGTTATATATGAGGCATGCTTTTGAGTTATTTTTGTCTTTTTAGAATATGCGATGATTGAAATGTCGTGGCACAATATATATGTGAATGTGCTATGGCGTGATTGTGAGCCTTGTGATATGCACAAGTCCGAGAATTGTGCATCCTACTTGGCTCACGGTCCGTCATAAGCAATTCTGTAATCCAGACCTAGCTAGTTATATATGAGGCATGCTTTTGAGTTATTTTGTCTTTTCGAGAATATGCCGATGATTGAAATGTCGTGGCACAATATATATGTGAATGTGCTATGGCGGGATTGTTAGCCTTGTGATATGCACAAGTCCGAATTGTGCATCCTACTTGGCTATGATCCCGTCATAAGCAATTCTGTGTCCAAACCTAGCTAGTTATATATGAGGCATGCTTTTGAGTTATTTTGTCTTTTTAGAATATGCCGATGATTGAAATGTCGTGGCACAATATATATGTGAATGTGCTATGGCGGGATTGTTATCCTTGTGATATGCACAAGTCGGGGTGTGCATCCTACTTATTAACGGTCCGTCATAAGCAATCTGTGTCCAACGACCTAGCTAGTTATATATGAGGCATGCTATTTGAGTTTGCTCTTTTTGATTTAAGAGTACTTTCTATAAGTGTATCTTCATATGCGACTTTAATTATACATGTTTTTCAATCACCGGTTAGTTATTATTGTCAACTTGTAGATGGCGTACGTCGTGTACAAGGGACGGATTCGAGTCTCGATGATTGGGAAGACTGGGAAACAGTGCACCGTTTGGTGACAATAGCTACAAAGGTACAACACTATGGCGGAGGCGGAAGATGAATACAGCGCTATCTAGCGGGAGTTAGGACAAGGAACTGGATGAAGACCTACACCTTCGTCATGGCGGTGATCATGCTTATCTTTTTGGTTATTTATCCAGCGTTTGTGTCTAGCTAGCTAGTTTAGATGTCTAAGCGAGCTTAGAGCTCTAACTTGTTCGATCGACACATGTATTCGCATGTCACCAACTACTACTTTGTAACATGATCAAAACAATGTAACTTGGACTATGTATTCATGTATGAGACTTATCTATATGTATTTGTTTCAATCTTGTTTTTCATATCAGTATTTATATATATAATTGTATATCTTGTATCTGTGTGTGTATATCTGCTGTAATATTGTATATAATCTGTATTGCATATAATCTGGCATGGAAATTAAAAAACAAAAAAATACATCATGGCGCATGTTTTACCTTCGTGGCGCACTACACCTAAAGCGCACCATGGATGTTTAGTGGCGCCTGGGTAGTGCGCCACAGATAAAAGGGTAGCGCACCATGCCAACCACGTGGCGCACTAGCTGGTGCTCGCCTATCTCTACACACCGTGGCGCACTAGGTAGTGCGCCACGGTGAGATAGCCGTGGCGCCAAGGCGTCAGGCGCACTTTGGTGCGCCCACGGATGGGCCTTCAGTGCGCCTGGCGACCATTTTCTAGTAGTGTGACATGCGAATACATGTGTCGATCGAACAAGTTAGAGCTCGGCTCGCCTAGACATCTAAACTAGCTAGCTAGACACAAGCGCGGGATAAATAACCAAAGAAGATAAGCATGATCACCGCCCTGACGAAGGTGTAGGTCTTCATCGGTTCCTTGTCCTAACTCCCGCTAGATAGCGCGTGTATCTATCTTCCGCCTCCGCCATAGTGTTGTACCCTTTGTAGCTATTGCCTGAAGCGGTGAACTGTCTCGGCGGTCTTCCCAATCATCGTAGACTCGGAACCCGTCCCTTGTACCGCACGCACGTCATCTACAAGTTGACAATAATAACTAACGGTGATTGAAAAACATGTATAATTAAAGTCGCATATGAAGATACACTTATAGAAAGTACTCTTAAATCAAAAAGAGCAAACTCAAAAGCATGCCTCATATATAACTAGCTAGGTCGTTGGACACGAATTGCTTATGATGACATTAGCCAAGTAGGATGCACAATTCACGGACTTGTGCATATCACAAGGCTAACAATCCCGTCATAGCACATTCACATATATATTGTGCGACATTTCAATCATCGGCATATTCTCGAAAAGACAAAAATAACTCAGCATGCCTCATATATAACTAGCTAGGTCGTTGGACACGATTGCTTATGACGGACTCTAGCCAAGTAGGATGCACAATTCACGGACTTGTGCATATCACAAGGCTAATCCGTCATAGCACATTCACATATATTGTGCCACGACATTTCAATCATCGGCATATTCTCGAAAAGACAAAAATAACTCGAAAAGCATGCCTCATATATAACTAGCTAGGTCGTTGGACACAGGGAATTGCTTATGACGGACTGCTAGCCAAGTAGGATGCACAATTCGGACTTGTGCATATCACAAGTAACAATCCGTCATAGCACATTCACATATATTGTGCCACGACATTTCAATCATCGGCATATTCTCGAAAAGACAAAATAACTCGAAAAACATGCCTCATATATAACTAGCTAGGTCGTTGGACACGAATTGCTTAGGATGTGACCAGCCAAGTAGGATGCACAATTCTGGACTTGTGCATATCACAAGGCTAACAATCCCGTCATAGCACATTCACATATATATTGTGCCACGACATTTCAATCATCGGCATATTCTCAAAAGACAAAAATAACTCGAAAAGCATGCCTCATATATAACTAGCTAGGTCGTTGGACACGAGGTTTGCTATTAATGAGATGTCGATAAAGTAGGATGCGCTCCCTTCGGACTTAATGACAATCCCGTCATAGCACATTCACATATATATTGTGCCCGACATTTCAATCATCGGCATATTCTCGAAAAGACAAAAATAACTCAAAACATGCCTCATATATAACTAGCTAGGTCGTTGGACACAGGAATTGCTTATGACGGGACTGTTAGCCAAGTAGGATGCACAATTCACGGACTTGTGCATATCACAAGGCTAACAATCTCGACATAGCACATTCACATATATATTGTGCCACGACATTTCAATCATCGGCATATTCTCGAAAAGACAAAAATAACTCGAAAAGCATGCCTCATATATAACTAGCTAGGTCGTTGGACACGGGAATTGCTTATGACGGGATTTGTCCAAGTAGGATGCACAATTCACGGACTTGTGCATATCACAAGGTCGACAATCCCGTCATAGCACATTCACATATATTGTGCCACGACATTTCAATCATCGGCATATTCTCGAAAAAGACAAAATAACTCGAAAAGCATGCCTCATATATAACTAGCTAGGTCGTTGGACACGGGGAATTGCTTATGGACGGATTTGTCGGCAAGTAGGATGCACAATTCACGGACTTGTGCATATCACAAGGTGACAATCCGTCATAGCACATTCACATATATATTGTGCCACGACATTTCAATCATCGGCATATTCTCGAAAAGACAAAATAACTCACACTTGTCGTCCGAGAACCAAAGAGTAACAAAAAACCAAAGAGTAAGCAAAAAACCAAGCATTGATTGATATATAATAATAATAAGCAAAATAAGTAAGCGGTGATTCATAAACCTAATAAGATAAGTACACTTGTCGTCCACACACACACACACAAAGGTCATCTATAGTTTGCAACTACAACTAGGCCAACATCAAGCCTTCTAGGCATACTGCCTCGTCATGAACTTCCTATAGTCACCCTGCATCTCTAGGCGATCTTCTATGTCACGGTTATTGGGATATTTCCTCCGTAGATCCCCGAAGTCATGACATCACGAAGATGATTGCCCAAAGCTGCTTTGGATGCGATACATCTCTTGTCTAATATCCGAATCATTGATCTTGGCCTTGACCACTGTTTGAGATGATCCGCAGCGTGAATTACGCTGGTCAAGTAGGAACGCCCTCATGTGATGGAGTGCGTAGTAGGCTTCCTTCTTCGTTTTCCGGCTGCTTCACGCAGGAAACTCTGTTACGTGGTTGAAGGCGTGCTGCGAACTTGACCTTCTTACGCACGAAGGCTGGTGCCTTCCGTCGAGGCAAAGCCGGAGAGCATCATCGAACTTCCTTGATCTTGTCGTAGTTTTCTTCTTTTCTAGACTCCCGAGTGAAATCGTGGCGTGGGAATGCTTCGGCGATAAGGAGATGAGCGTGCATGTTCATCTCGCAAAAAATTCAAATGGAATGTGTTGAAAAAGAATGATGATGATCTAATAAAGCCAATCGACGGTGGCGGTGAATAACGACTTACTCGGGAAAGTAAGGCACGAGAATGTATTCCTTTGTCTTGTTCGCCACGAGGATTCTTTTTTAGGTCGAGGCCACGATACGTCGTTCGGGGGAACAGCCGTCACGCATGTAGTAGGGTCCACTATAGCGATGCCGGTGTGTTCTCTCTAATGATCTGCGTGGCGGTGAGAGAAAGAGCGGACCATGGTATAGTCTTGTGGTATAGGTGGAACATATTGAAGATGTCCTCGAACCGTAGGAAGAACAGATCCATGAGGCGGTGTCGAAGCCCAAGCCAGTGGCACCTTAACCACGAATACCGGTGCGAGGATCTTTCTCCGATAGAAGGCGTCTCTCTATCGTCAAGACGCCGTCATGCACACTCTGCGATTCGAACTGGCGAGCTTCGCAAATTCTTAGGTAGCATGGGCTCACCCATACATGAATCCTCCACATAATACCTCGGCGTCGTCGAGCGAGATGCCACAAGAGTAATATATAGATGGCATGAAAGGCGGTAAAGCAATTTGTTTACCGTGATGGCGTCGATATCGGCTAATGTCGACGCGCACCGTCTGGCGGCGCGTGCAAGAGGCGGAAGGCTGCTTGATGGCGCGTGCTGCGCCGGTGTATTCTCCCTACGACGGGTGCTTGGAGCTCCGGTGCGCGCGGCGATGGCGGGAGGCACCAACATGTACTCGGCGCGCGGTGATGGCGAAGTCACCAACACTTGCGGCGCCGTGGTGCTAGCGGGCGAGTCACGAACACGTGGTTCGCTGATTAATCGGCGCGCGTTGTTCGAGTGGCTGCGACCATGCTTGGAATCGAACGCACCCTACTCGACCACCCGCCTCCGATTCGCTATTGACTCCACCAAGGTAGGCGGGAAGGGCGTAAGGGTGATTGCGGTTGTCTTGGACGATCTGCGGGATCCGCGCCACTTGTGCCTTAAGTTCTTGAACCTCTGTTTTCCTCCTCGCTCCTTCCGGCGCGCCACATGCGTCCTCGGTGGACAAAATGATCCACCCAATTCTTACCCCGAGGCGGCAGACGGCGGCCGGCAACTTCTTCGTAACGGCTCTATTTTCTTGGCCCGGTTCATCACCCTTTTAAAGGTTATCACCGGTGGCCGTCGACCCACAGGATGAGGAACCACAGGATCCATGACTAGCAACAATTTCCTCCTCTGCGGAAGAATAACGATGAATCATTTAGATCATCGATTAGATTGCAATCGTGTTGATCACCGTAATTAGATTATACTTACCACAATTTCCTCGAATTCCTTCACCGCAGATCGCGGTGAGTTGTTTGGTTTTGGGTCCACATGGTAACAGGCCTGATGAAGTTCGAACCTGCTCGGGTTGAATTTAGCAAAGGGTTTCCTATCCCCTTGGATCTATACTCTTCGTCCTCCTTATTCCATTTGGCCTCATGGTTACGTATCCACCGGATCCGAGATGGTGATGACCTATATTCATCGCTGCGGCACCTTTCCCGATTACTATTGGCGGCTCTTTGGTTCACACCTCTCCTTGAACTCCGGAACTGATCTTGGTGATCTGCGGGTCAATCTTCCGGATCTCCTCGAGACTTTTGCCTTCTTTATAGATCTTCTTCTTTATCCGGGTTCTCCAGGTGGCAGGCGGTGCTCATCTTTGTGAGGCGGATTTGTTTACCGTTCCATGATAATTTGTGTTACGATACTTAGCGGGAACTTGTATCGGCGTGCACTTCTCGAAGAGGTGCAAGTAGCCATTATCTTTATGCGGAGATTCTCGGTGTTGATCGAGATGGTTGTCGGGTGATCGCCGCCACTTGCTCACCGTACCCTTTGACGACAAGGCGGGCTCAAAGGAACCTGATGGGCTCACTTGTAATTTCCTCCGACCGTGCCGACCGTGTTGGCGCGGTCCCGCTTCTTCTTCTTAGGAGGTTGCTACCACTCCTGTGCCCTCGCCGCCATCGGTGGTTTCATCGTCCGCGTTCCTTGGCTTCTTCCTCCGCGTCTTCCATCTCATCATCCTCGCTCTCGAAGGATGGTATTCTTCATCGTCTTCTAGGGCCTGGGCGCCTCGAATGTCAATTGTTTATTCGGGTGCAGTTCTCCTTCAGCTGATGCGCTTAGAACATCCACCTCGTCGTTGTCACACATGTTTGCACTAATAAAAAACAAATAATTGGTTAAATGCACGGAAAAATCCGGCATGACCTTTGCTAATTTTCTTAAACTAGGAGTGCCCGATTTCTGCCGAAACGGAAGTTAATCAACATTCCGGAAAAAATCGGGACTCATTTCATACAAGAACCTGCATACACGACATAATAAAGTGCTTCATATACAAGCACAAGCACAATTTCTAGTTCTACAATTATATTACCACAGATCAGTACTACTAGACCATCTCCAGCAAGCAAACCAGTACTAAAACCATCACCAGGATCAGTACTAACACCATACAACATAACTAGGATTTCAGCATGAGCATTTCATCAGTATATACATCATAACTAGGATTTCAGCAGGAGCATTTCATCATTATATACACATTGTTTCATCATAACTAGCATTGCAGTAACAATATAAGATGTACTGCATCCCAGTGGCAGTGCTTGACAATGTCTCTGTTTGGTAGAGTCTTGACACTCTGTTAGGTGGAGGAGTAGTAGTACTGGTACTCTGGTAGGGTTATTACTAGGGTCTGTAGTATATATTGTTCAGGTGTTTGTTTAGGAGATGTTAGCTGGCTGGAATAGGACACTTGAACAAAATAAGGGGCTTGCAAAAGCAAGTACCAGCTCAACATCAACACCATAACATGTCTCTATCAGCTGTTCGAAGCGGTGGCTGCATAAGATTAACAACTGGAGCCATCACTTGAACAAATGGAGCCATCACTTGAACAAATGGAGCCATCAGCATCAGATTAACAACTCATTTGACAGCAAACTTTATTTATACAAGGGAGACCTCTGGCTCTGCATACATGGCGAGGATGCCATATTCCAAGATGACATGTGATGTTGTTTATTGGATTGATTGATGCTCACATGGAGACAGAATATTGGAGTTCTTAATATGAAAGTGCCAACATGCTCAACTCATTTATTAACAGGAAAACTACTGCACTGGTTTAACTAGCCCATTTCAAGCCAAAAATAGAAGTGACATGATTGACTGATTTATTAACAGAACATGGAGAGGTCCAGTGTAGTGAAATTGTGGTACCCTAACCCATTTTTGTCTAACATTCTGCAAGCACTAGCACATTTTTGTCTAACATTCTGCAAACACCAAAGTACAATAGCCTAACCCTAACCAGATGCAATGGATTCAGGAAGAAAATAGCCTAACCCTAACCAGATGCAGAGGAGGAGAAGGATAGAGGGGAGGGGCAGAGCTCACCTCTGAGATTGCTCGAGGAGAGAGGGGGAGATGACGACGACGAGGGCTGGCGGACGACTCTGCAGGAACCTCCTCCTCCTGGCGCGGGCAAGGCGGCCTCCTCCTCCTAGCGTGGAGGCCTCCTCCTCCTGGCGTGGCGTGGCGGCCTCCTCCTCCTCTTGGCGTGGCGTGGCGGCCTCCTCCTGGCGTGGCGGCGGCGGCCTCCTCCTGGCATGGCGTGGCGGCCTCCTCCTCCTGGCGTGGCGTGGAGGCCTCCTCCTCCTCTTGGAGTGGCGTGGCGGCCTCCTGGCGTGGCGGCGGCGGCCTCCTCTGGCGTGGCGGCGGCGGCGCGATGCGAGGATGGGGATGGGGATGGACGATGTGTGCGATGAGCGACGATGGGAGGGCTGGCTCACGCAGCGATTGACTAGTCCAACCACACGCGTGGCGCACAGCCAAGTGCGCTACGGATAACCGTGCGCACTTGGCGAGTGCGCTGCGTGTGTGGGTTGGACTATCGAAAAATACTTGGCCGTCCACTAGTTAACACTAGTACTGTCTTACCCCACCGGTTACGCTCTTAGCTCTATTCTAAGCGATGAGCACCGTGTTGAATCACGGTGCTCCACTTTTATTTTACTTTAAAATAATTAAAATGTTCCAAAAAATACTTTAAAATGTTCCAAAAGTGGTGATACATGCCATACAAATTTTGTTTTGTTTTAAAATACTTTTAAATATTCCAAAAATGCCCAAAAGTGGTGATATATGCCATAGAAGTTTTATTTTGATTTTAAAATACTTTTAAATATTCCAAAATGCCCAAAAGTAATAATATTCCAAAAATGCCCAAAATATGATTTAAAGTATAACTAAATTTCATAATACTTTGTTCATGAATATTACAATCTTTTTGACCAGCGTTTACAATATTTTTTGAGCTAGCGTTTTACAATCTTTTTCCCTTCTTTTGTCGGTTGAATAATTTAGCCCGGCACTTTAATGTTTCTTCTTTCGAACGGGCTACCTTTTTGGGTAGGGTTGTCCTTTTTCTTCTTGTGATGTATGTTCTTTGCATCGTAGTCGCCGTCATCTTCAATCTTTGGATCGCCCGTCTTGTGAAGTCTTGCTCGTTGGCGACTCCATCCATTCCGATGATGTTTCTTTTCCTCTCCTCACGACAACACGGCTAGGCTTTGTCGGGTCGGTAATGAAAAACATTGGTCCACTTTGGTAGCCAAGACCACGGTTCATTTTAGCGGCCACGTTTGCCGTGACCTTGGATTTGGCTGCCGGGTATAACCATGGTTGTGAAATACGGTCTTCTCTTTCGGACTCTTTGCCCATCGACACGGAACATCGGCACCTTTTCTCCACAGAGTCGAGCTCCCGGATCTCCTCGATTCTTCCGTAGAATCTTTCCTTCACGTTGTCATCGGTGTAGAATTCGGCGTTACGCTGAGTTCGATAATCACACTTGTTGTCCTTTTCCTCCGTGTAGAATGTGTAGCCGTTGATATCATACGCTGATAGGTCACGGGTTTTGCATCGGTCCCTGCGACAAGGTGAATATAATCTTTTCCGTGTCGGAAGAATGCGGCGAGGATTATCAAGGGCGTCTGCCTAAACCAACGCGTGAAATCTGAAGTTGTGCTCTTTGATTATTTCTCCCTGCGTCCTCTGTATGCCCGGTCCTTGTACTTCTTCTCGATTAACCTTTTGTGCTTACATGCCCAAGGATCGACCAGTTCTAAATGTCAGTAGCGACGAGGTTTGCTCGATCAAAGTCTGTAGCGTCGAAAATCGAAGTCGCATGCGTGTCGACGACCCTCTCGGTGACCAGATCCGTCGAGCTTGCCAAGGTGTCTGTTGACGGGAAGACCGACAGGGTTCTCGATGTCTAGATAATTCGTGCAGAAAGAGATGCACTCTTCGGCCAGAAAGCCCTTGGCTATGCTTCCATCTGGACGGGACCTGTTGCAAACGTATCCTTTGATGTGTCCGTTCATCCTTTCGAACGCCATCATGCTGCGGAGAAACATCGGCCCGAGTTGTACGATGTCCTCCACGACATGGACCAGCAGATGCACCATAATGTCGAAGAATGTGGGTGGGAAGTAGACCTCAAGCTCACATAGTATCACCACGATCTCCTCCTGTAGCCTTCCGAGCTGATTCAAGCCAATCGACTTCCTAGAGATGACGTCGAAAAACTTGCATAGGCCAAATAACGTTTCACGGACGTGCTCGTCCATTATCCCTCTTAGTGCGACCGGAATGTGGCATCCCGCAAAACCACTACTAGAAAATCGCGTTGAATTTGTGCATTGCATCGTCATCATCATGCATTGTTTGCCAAAACTATTTTCGCAAAGCCCGGTTTGTTTTCTAAAACGCCCCATCTTTATTCAAACTCCAAAACCCGGTCCCCGGATTATTTTGTTTTGGCCGCTATCGGTTTGCACGCGGCCCGTTTAAATCAAATAGAAGTTTAATAGTTTTAGTAGGGGCAGTCGAACGGGCCGATCGACCCGAACGACCGCCCCAGTTTTTAAATCGGTCCAACCTGCAGCCCCATCTAATCCTATTCCCACCTAAAACTCTACCCACCCCTCCCAGCCACATCACCCCAACCTATCCTAGCACGACACCTCACCACACCCCTCACCCCACTAACCGTGCTGCCACGTGGCAGCATCTCTCTCTCTCTCACCTCACCCTCTCAACCCCTGCCACACACCCACACACTAGCACATGCAACAGCCCTACACGCCACTACAGGCCACACCGCCCTGTCCCCCTGCCCGCTGGGGCCCTTCCACCCCTCTGGCCCACCCACAGCAGGCCGCCAGCCCCGCTCCTCGGTCCACCCCCTCCCACGCGGGTCCCACCTTGATGGCCCTCCACGCCCCCGCCTCCCCACGAACCTTCCTCCCAGTCCATCTTCCTCCTCTAGCGCCTCCTCCTCCACCTTCCTCGCCTCTCCTCTCCTCCTCATTGCTTCCTCCCAGGCGCCCTTTGCCTCCTCCTCCTCTCCCGGCCTTGCCTGCCTCTCTACATGCCTTTTCTCCCAGGCCTGCACCCAGCCTTCATGAAGCCGCTTGGCGTCGGCTCTCTCCAACCGCCGGCGCCTCACCTCCGCCCGCCGGACCGCTCCACCACGCCCATCACCGCTTGCCGCGCCTGCCTTCGCCCACGCCTTCGCCCCGGTCGCGTCTGCAGCCACCACCCGGCCGCGCCCGCCAGCGTCCGCCACGCTCCATGAGCTTCGTCGCCTCGACCCGCCCGGCTGCTGCCCAAGCCCGCCACGCCCGGTCGCCTCCGAAGCTCCCCGCTGAAGTCCGCCGCCCGTCCCCGACGCGTCAACCCGCTTCCGCAAGCACCCTCCGCGCCCTTCGCCCCTCCTCCTCCGGCCGCCGGCGCTCTCTCGCCGCTCTGCCGCGTCGTCGTCCGCCCGGCGCTCTCTGGCCGCGCCCGCCGCCGCCCGCCGCCCGGCTCGCGGGTCCCCAAGCCCTGGCGCATGCGCCACCATCTCGCCGCCAGCGGTCCCGCGTCGCCAACAAGCTCGTCGTCCGCGTCTGGCGCCGCCCCTCCGTCCTCGTCGCCGGCGTCGCCCCTCCGCCCTGACGCACCCCCGAGCCCGCTCAGGCCGCACCCCAACCTCGAACCGTCTCCCTCCGCGAGCTCCCCCGACGCCTACAAAACGACAAGATGCGTCCGTATGTGTGTCTTGAGACAACCGTCTTGTTCCCAAAACAACCATGCCAATGCAATCGACATCGACAAACCAAGGGGAACCACAAGATCTCCGAGAGAGAACATCAATAACTTCGATGTTAAGTCCAAGCTCGTCGACCACCCTCGCAACTGGAAACATGAAGTGGATAACGCCGCACTCCCCGAACTCCATCATGGAACCGCCAAGATCTCCCCCTCGGTCACGAAGCCGTCAAGACCCTGGAGACCCCGACATCGAACGACATGATCTTCGACACGGAACACTGAACCCTGACGAACCCCCCGTCACGCCAAGTTCGTCGACACGGATACGACAAGTACCCCTTCGAGGACGCCGAGATCTACATCGGAACCGAGGATGCCGAGATCGCCGAGAACGCCTAGTACTTCTTCCCGGAACGCAAGATCTGCCCCGTCACCGAGAGCGAGAGAACGAACCTCGCCGAACCCTGGACCCTGAGACCGACCCCGAACCCCGGAACCCAAGATCGTCGAGCCCCCTCTAATGTGTGAACCCCTTCCCGTAAACCCTATTTTATAAATGCATAATAACAACTTGATCGCATATTGAATTGTCATACTCGCATGCATATCTGTGGTTTGGGGGCCTTATGCCGATTCACCTAATAATTAAATATGGGGCCCATATGCGGGAAAATCTAGTCTCATATTGGCCTCATCTAAACTTGTGTAGCGAACCGGTACTATCTTATGTCTTGATAATACAACATTTAAATTGCGGGGGTTCTAAATAACTTGCACCATCTAACTAATTGTCGGGACCCCGGTTCCGCTTAATTTGACCTAATTGCATCGAACCTTTGCCATGCCATGCATCATGCCGATCTTTTGCCTTAGTATTAAATATTGCATCCGGTGTTTATTCTAGTGTTTTGCTTCTTCGCGGATAAGGCCGTTGAGTTGATGTGAGCTTCGCCCCGATCTTCGGGGAAACCTTCGACAATGTTTTCAGGCGAGCATCTCCCCCTTTCTACCTATCTTACTTTTATAGTCTTTATTTCCCTCTTGTTGATCTATTGCTAGCTGTGTTGCGATGCTTTAGTTTCCGTACCCGTGATGTTCCCTGCAGCCTTATATTGCCTTGGACACATCCTATTACCTGTTGTTTGGTATATAGTTGGACTTGCGCGTCGTAGTTGCTTGCTCAAGTGCTAAAGTGCGTCGTCATAGGCCACAGTTGCTGAGGTATTGCCGCATGTTGATGTTGGAGACGATTCTAGTTTTAATTATCGTCACTTTACTTTCTGTTTAACAACTAAAATTGAATAAGCAGAGGCATCGGTGGGTGATAGAAAATATTTGGTTTCCGAACGCCCACTTGTGTCCCGTGAGACCCCGAGTACTTGATACCTGTTCCTTGATTTATCGCGCTATCCACATCCGGGAGGTATATGGGACCCCCACAGGCGAGCTTGATTCAGACTTATTTCTTGGGGCCACAAACTAGTTTGAGGTTTTATTTACGATCTGTACTTATGCCATGCTTCTGCTTTATTTACGATTGTGCGAGCACCTTTGTCTGTTAGGATCGGGACACGATTCCGCGGTGTCGACAAGCCCAGCCACACTTCGGGTTCCCGATCGTTCACGTGTATTACCCGGACCTTGAGGCCGCCTCGAGCTTGCTTACTCCGTTTGATTCTACTTAAGGGTGGCCTGAAATATTTCTGAATCCTGTGATTGTTCACGTGAAAGCCTCGTTGGGTTTTGATTTGGTTTTCCGAGGTTGATCGGCGTGTGTTGCTATTGGTGCACCGGCGGGTAAAACTTTCAAAGCCGTGTCGCGGATATGGACGACTTAGACGATATCTCGATCATAGACAAGCATAACTAAAGTTCACGCTATAAATTTGACTTTATAATGACTAGTAATCAGCTTCACTACAATGGAATGGCCAATTAATACTGCCACAATTGCTTGATTGGTTGTCTTGCGACAAATGTATCGACTAGTAAGTATTACAACTACAACGAATTGGCTGAATAAAAGTACCAACAACTGCTGGGTTTTGGGTTTATCTCATGCTATCTGTATCTGATTAGTAAATGTTGCAACTATAACGGAATGGTTAACTAAAAGTGGCCACTGCTTACTTTATCAGGACAATTATCTCCACTTGACTAGTAAAGTGCCGCAACTATAATCGAATAAATAAAGCGCCAGCGTGTGAGTTCTCGGTTGCCTTCCTCGTTTGGTCTCGAGGAAACACCGGGATGGGTTTGTTTGGTGTTAGCTTCAGTTGGATCCGAATAGGTCTTTCTCACCTCTCGATAACCGCCATTGTATCGAGTCTCTATAGGTTGTTCGGTCGTGATGCGCCGCTCGATCCACCATACCTATGTAGGCGAGGACCGAATTCTAGCCTCGTGTCTTGGCCTCGATCGACGCTCTTTCTTTGTTTCTGCTTTGCCCTTTGTCGGCACCCTTTTGTTTAAGCGTGTTTGAGAACGCCACGTTAGCGAGGTTACCCTTCCGGCTTGGCACAGGCAGGGTTATGGACGCCATTGGTTATTCTTCGTGGCTCTTAGCCCCATTTGCATCTTGTCCGTAGTCGGACGCCCATCGCTTTTCAAGGTGATTTGGATCTTTACCGTATATTTGTATCCTTGACTCTTCGAGTCATTTATTATATATATATATCTGTTGTGGGTCCCATCGAGGACTGTTGTGTAATGTTATTACTTGCTTTCCACCCGCATCGAAGTGCTTGGTGGCACCTTTGAATCGTTTCTATGCGGGTTTGGCGAATTTTGCTCAAACTTGCATAGGTCCGATTCGAGGGTGTTACGGAAGTACTGCGTCATTAGCACACGCGATCGTGAGACTTCATGCCATGAACCTCCGCCCGCCTCGTCTAGGTATCGCTTATCTTGCCAGCGTGGCCGTAAGGAAATTTGACTCTAGAAGGCACTTGAAAAACTGTTTGATCTCATCACGGCTTAGAGTGAAGCAAGAAGGAGGCGTAATATTCGTTCTTCTTGAACTTTTTACCCTTCCGACGACCTTGTGTCGTCTCCGACTCATGATCATCGTCATCTTCCGATCATCGAGAGTAGTCGTCCTCCGTCAAGCTCCTTCCGGATACCCAAGCATATCAGTCGTGCCTTGCTTTCGGACCATCTTCGTCCTATCGGCATGTTGATTATGGTGGCGACCGGACTCTCGCACACGTTTTTCGTGATATGCATGATGTCGAGGCTATGAGGCGTCGGAGAAACTTCCAAGATGGCAACTCGAAAGCAGACCTTGTTTTCCATACCTTCATCGGCTTGTCTTGTTGCCTCTTTCGCTTCTTTCGTGCTTAGGACAATCATCCGGTTTTTACAACTCTTCCACTTCTTCGCTGCTCCCTCGCTCTGGGATTCCTCGGGTCTCGATTTGCCATCGAACAGGTCTCCGCTTTCTCCATGGATCATTCTTGCCGAGCCACCTCCGGTGCGCCATGAACACGGTTTTCGATGACCCTAGATCTTTCTCTAGTTGGAGATAGCTTGTGTTATCCATGCACCTAACGCGTAGAATCCTTGGATAACCTGCCCGAGATATACCCGCAACTGGATAGTCTTGCACCGTAGTGACCAACGCGGCTCTCATAGTGAAATAATCTTGTGCGGCGGCGTCGTAAGTATTGGCTCGATTCCCATAACGTGGCTAGCTCCTCTTTCAACAGCCCGAGATACATTGATGTCGGTACCGGTTGTTTCGCCCTTGAATTATCATACTCATTTGTATGTACTTCTTCTTCATGCACAACCATGGAGGAGGTTGTACATCCATACAAACACAGGCCAAGTCTTTCGTGCTGCCTGCTACCGAGCGGATTGAGTCCATCGGTGCTCGCACCAAGCTGATGTTCCTCGAATCTCCACCGGAATTCGAGGTCCAATGCTTTCAGCAGCTAGCATCCGAAGGGTGCGTCGGCTCATCCTTTCGGGGTCATCATCATCTCCGGCTTCTTCCTTTCCGCATGCCATCGCATGAGCCGCTTCCTTAGGGTCCGCGAAATAGCGCTGCAGAGGGGTGATAGGAAAGTACCATACCACTTTTCGAGGTGCTTTCTTCCCTTTCTTGTATCGACTCACGCCGGACATGTGGTTTTCTCCGTCCTCGCCCGATAAATGATGCAATCGTTGATGCATACGTGATATCTAACGTCGGTAGATCGAGAGGATGACGATTTTCTTGGCATCCTCGATACTAGTTGGACATGTGTTCCCCTCCGGGAGACGATCGTGCCAGAATGCCATCATATCGTCGAAGCTTGCGTCGCTCAATTTGTGCTTTGCCTTCATCTCCATAGCCTTGAGCGTTACATTCATCCGGGTATCATCGGGCCTGCATCCTTCATACAATGGAGTAACCGCGTCTTTCTCACGTTGCAAGCTTGGCTTTCTCTCTAGCGGCAGCCTGGCGTTACTAAATGCGCTTGAGAAGCAGCTCTTGCACATAAGGGTCCCGCACCCAGCCTGACGTTGTTCCATCGTCGTCTGCTCCTCCGGCATCTAGATCATCATCATCCCGGTTTGCTTCCGCACCTTCACCATCTCCAGGAGCCTCTTCATCATCTCGCCCGTTCTCGCCGTGATGATGATCATCGTCATGTTGGCCACCTTCTTCACCGTCTCCATCATCTACGCCATCGCTTATCCAACGAGTGTATCCATCCATGAAACCATGGCGGGCGAGTGCGCTGATTCCCGGAATCTGGGTCGATCACCCAGTTGAGTTTGCATCTTCTGCACGGACATCTTATATCTGTCTTGTTATTTCGTATCATGTCGGCCGTCGCACATTTCAAAAATCTAGCCACAATGTCTTCGCTCATTATGCGGACCATTTTTGCCTGCACGATGTACACGGTACAATTTTGAAGTCTATTAGAACCACATAATGAATGCATGCATGCAATGGTCGATAGAAAATTTCGGCATGACCTATCTTAAAATTAGGACCTTTGCGAAATGCCAAAGTCTTGCCAAAATGGAAATGAATCAACATTTTGGCAAAACAAATGGCAACTTGTTCACATACAAACACAAGAGAGAGAGACCGATCCATACACACATGAACATATCATTATCCTCTCCATACACACATGCATGAGCATCATCGATACTCTCCATATACACACACATATGACCATCGATCCTCTCCACATACACACATCATGAGCATCGATCATCTACATACATATGAGCACATGCATCATCCATATACACATGAACACATCCTTACATGGACAACTTACGAGATGAGAGACCGATCGCGAGAAAGATGGAAAGTAGAGGTCTTGGCGTCGACCGGAGACGGATAGATGAGAGACCGGAGACCTCCTCTATTACTTATGTAACATCCAAAGCAAGTTTTACATGCTAAAAATGGTGAATGTATGGAGAAATTGAGGTGGGAAGGAGAAGATCCCGACTAGATCTAAGGAGGAAGAAGAAGGGGAAAGTGAAGTGTGGGTGGTGGATGTGTGGGCACACATGTGCACATAAAGTGCTTCCTAAAGAATCGAAACATCCGTGGCGCACCAGCACGGCGCCAGTACAAACTTACATGCGCACTAGGCGAGTGCGCCACGATGTCTCTAGTCACTGCAGGCGCTAGGCGGGTGCGCCCGCAAGTTTGGCCGTTCGAGGCGGTGGGCATGCGCTTAGTCGTAGCACCTTCTGAAGTTTGGCGTGTATGAGCGCAGCCGCCTGCCACATCCGGCGCACTATGGTCATGTGCGCCTACGGTTGTTCAGTTATTAGTAGGCTTCGCCTCTGGTGAGCCATTTTTTAGCCATAGGCACTTCAACCATGTAATGGCGGATGTCTGATTACCTATAAGTTTTTCCTAGTAGTGCGTGATCTCGTCCCTTCCTGGGCAGACAGGGAACAGTAAACAGTAGTAGAACTGTTGTTTTCCAGTGAGCTGCTGTTTTACGTACCTACTTTGATCTAGTGATCTCGTGATTTACGTACTTTGGTCGGATCGACCCGCACATGCAGCAATTGTTTTCTAGTGAACATGTTTTCGAAGACAGCAGTATAAAGAAACTCAAAAGTATGACCGATGGAATTTTATAAAAAAAAATACTCTTAAAATAGATGTCTTATGTTTATTAAAATTTGGATGAATCTATATAGTAAATAATGTCTAGATTCGTTTAAATTTTGACAAATCTAAGACATCTATTTTATGACAGAGGGAATATGTTTTTGGAGAATCTTGGTGCGTACCCGGTCATTTTTTTTAGTGTCTTTCTAGGACGTCCAGCCGCCATGCTTCCATTACGATGGCCTAGTTCGGCTGGTACATGCACACAGGCACAGGCACATCAGCTAGCACAAAGCACTGCTCGACGATGGGAACTTGTGGTACTATATAAAGGTGACGTACTGGACAGTTTCAGGATGGCGACTGAACTTGTCTGCGGTTAGTCTGCGGTTAAGACGAGGACAAAACCAGCATGGAGGTTGTGGTCTGTCTACTGCCGTGGTGGCGGAAATTGTTTGGATTGCGACAGTGGAACGGTTCCGGACGACTTTAATGAACTCCAAGATAATATTCGAGTCCCTAGCCAAGAAAACTCCAAGATAATACTGTACCAATATTGATTATATTTTTGATAATGCTTGAGAATCGACCTTATTGAAACCTAATGCAACTTCGAAAAACTTTATGAAAACAGTTTGTTTCGCTGAGGTATAAACTTTGTTCATGTTGTGGTTCGCTATACCTTAAACTTGTGGTACACACGTTCGATTAATTTATGAGACAGTAAACCCTTTTTATGTTGTTTTATTTATTGTAAATCATGACAGTTCCTTGTGTTTCAGAATTCAGGTTATCATGTCGTGTGACCAGCAGTGAGCCGCAACACAGCCCGACATTCACATCTTGTGACAGGCAATCGTTCCAATAACCGTGCTAGTATTTCAGAAGGAACCATTGTGGTTAAGGTTCAGAGCTAGTATTTCAGAAGCAACCATTGTGGTTAAGGTTCAGACAGGCAGACGACCTACAGAATGATGTGCAGCAAACGATGTAGGTAGCTGATGGATGCTACTACTTCTGCTTGGTCACAAACATGGGCGCGGACAAACAACAATGGAACACGCAATACGACAACCAGAGTATATAACTGGGTTTCACTTAGTATCGACCGTAATACAGCAGAGGAACAAATCCAGGAAAGTCGATATACAGGGCAGTTACAAGCATCTGAGCTGGGTGACATTCGAACCTGTCTCTTAAGCGCAGCTATTACAAAGGCGTAACTTGGATGGCATGGGCATGTTTTTACAGATACAAAACGGCCTATAATTGGGACGGTCAATACCGCACTCTACACAAGCTGTGAACGAATCACGTACACCGGAGCAGTCAAGGGGATACATAAGAAAAGAAACAACTATGGGGGATTGAATTGACAAGAATACATGATATATGTTGCTCTACCCAGTCACACGTATAGCAGCAGGACCATCAGCCGGTGATGATGCCTGCTAGGACATCACTCCTCCCTCTTGCAAATATGGTGTACACGAGGCGGATAGCATCCAGCCAGCCATCAAGAGATTCCCAGCTCTCCGCGACCTGAAATAGTGAGAAGGAAACATGAATAATGAGCTCAAATCATTCCACTGGCCGGCCCTTATCAAAGGGTACAGTAAAAGGGATTCTCATTGTTATACATCGGACAATGGAGGGACTGAAAACAAGCAATTCTCGAAGATACAGTAGACTTGTTCTTGTTTTCACTTTAAAATCCGGTGAAGATGATAACTCTAAATAAAGGCATCAGATCAAGAATAGAAGAGGGTACATACCAAGAACACGGGCCCGTGAGTTGTATTTATACAAAGACCAGCACCAGGTGGCAGCGTAAGATCAGAGCACGTGGACACTGAAACTATATCCGCAACATCGACTTTAATAAATCTTTTGGTTTTCTCCACAAGACCATTTGATTTGACAGGAGTGCTTTCAGAGGTGTTGACCTAAATTTGTGATTGCAAAATCAGTATCGAACAAAGAATAATCATAGTAGTGGACATGAATACAGACACAAGTAGGTTATTTGTTACAGTAAACACAAATACCTGCTGGAGCTCCTCATGGTTTAGGATAAACTGTGATCTCTCCCACAGTTTATGTGGTGCGATGGGGTCATCTGCTGGAGGAGCAGTCAGATATCCCACTTTTAAATATGGCAAAGGTAGCTGCAAAATATAGCATAACACAAAGAATGTCACAAACACCATAATTGTTTATTTTGAGGGGATGATCTAAGATGAGACTGATCTGACATATGCATAATTAGCAAGAGAAATGAAGCAAAAAAAACGAAGATGAATATTCTGCGCAGTGCTCAAAAACTGAGGGTGCACTCACCTTTTTCAATTGGAAGGTACACTCATGAATTCAGAGTATTTACATTCGAATTTGCCGAAGCATCTTAACAAAATGAGGCATTTCATGATTTGTATGCTTTTGTTATTATACAAGTTTTTCAGCTCTGCACAGCATAAATTTTAGGACATTACTGATAACTCACAAAATCAAGGATCACATATCCTATTTAAATTTAGTCCTGACACCTGACTAATAGCAACATTGCAGAGCATCTCAGGTTCATCTAATACCTACCAGAGCACCAACAGCAATCAAATACAGGAGACACAATCGTACAGACTGTAGAGTAAAACAAAAAAGAAAGCCTAAAGCTGGCAACATACCATTGAGCGGACTAACCGTAGAGCACTGCGATAAACCTGCATTATGAAAAGCAACAGCATTTTCAGTAGGCAGTGACAACTGTTATGCCTAAATATTAATTAATCGAGTAATCAACTAATGGAATTTAAGGCTTTTAAGCTCATAGACACATCATGACGAAAGCCCCACACTCTTGTCTATGACAAGAATGGAATTCCTTCATTTGAGTAAAACTGAAAAACTATAAGATGATGCCAAAGCTCATGTGGGCAGTTGAAAACTGGAATCATGTAAAAATGGTAGATGCACATGCAAGTACAACAATCAAGAAAAAAATGAAATGGATGAAAAGTAAGCAGTTCTGCACCAAATGTTGCATTTCTGTTTTTACATGGAATGACTGAATTGCTTAAAATTGCAATGCCATATCAAGCATCCAGAAAGAACCGATAAAGATATTGGCAGGTAGCACGGTGGTAAACAAAGAAATCCACATACCGAATAATTGGGCTTCAATGCATGAGCAGCTGCGACATAAATAGCAGACTGACTATACAGGTCACTAGGAGAGTTATCAGCACCCCCAGACCTCGAAGTATCCTCTGCCAAGCCATACTGCGGCACAAAGGAATTAAAGGGCATTAATTGTTATTACCACAGAGCTGAATAAGCTAACAGGAATTCAAATACCAGTGATATTAAATAGACCAAGAAAACACACCAGCACAGTTCCCAAATTGTAAATAGCCCGGTGGAAATCGAACTGCAACTGGATGGCAGAACGGAACTGTGCCACAAAATAAAAGATACTTAGTTTCAGCACTTGTGGATACATTTTGTGATAAAAACACTGCTCAGAAGTTATTTCTCCCAACGATAGAATTTGAAAGTGCAACTACCTTACTTATAGCTGTTTTTATGATTGTTTGTTTATCTCGAGCAGGAACAATTGCACTTAATTCCTGCATCACAAGTTTATACTCACAACATTTAGTAAAAATCATAATGTGTGGATGAAGAGTTAGTCATTCTGACATAAACAGTGTTGTAAGGTAATGTACCTGTAGTCCAAGGCCCCAATTGTTGAGAGCCTGCAATCGAAGAGAAGAACAAAAAAAATAGTTGAAGCATGAAGATTGATGGACGATGGGAGAAAATCAGAGGATGGAAGAACGACGAGAAGAAATTAACTATCTCATGCAAGATCACAGAGTTTTGAATGTAAAGACCTTATTTTAGGGAATGGAATGAAAACATCTGACCTACAAAAGGCAAGGTAACTTGATGTATAAAACAGGATAAATGTACTCCCTCTGTCCTAAAAGGATGTCTCAACTTTGTAAGTTTGGCACTAATGAGTTGAATCATTTAAACGGTGTTCTCAGAAAAGGTCATTTGACAGAGGTGTGGGCCATTGTTATTTTTTATGGCGGATGTATACCAAATCATACAGATTGGCATCTCAGAAAACAACTGTGCAGCTTCTCACAAGGTTTTCTGCAGTCAAAACTTATAACTGTGGAAGTGTGGAATAAAGCTCAGGTTCATATGTGTAACTTATGTTTGGTCATGGTGCGTGTTTATGAAGATTGATGACTGCACCATAATGCATTGGTCTCCAAAGGTGAACCTGTTTACCACTTGTTCTAACTTACAACACTTCAAATATAGGAGGACCATTTCTTATTTTGCTACCCAATCAGTAAAGAGAGTTGGTCCTGACCTGTGGGCTGTTCCAACTTAACTGGACTGCCTTGTCGTAGTTCATTATAGCCTGAAAATGAAGAAAACCATGAGTACATAGCAACTCATCAAAATCTAGCATTTGAACAATATATAATATAGTATTATTTATAAAAAAGTCAAAAACAGGACCAACCCTTTTTCCAACTAAATAGTAAAAAAATCAAGGAATAGGACGTAGAGCTTTATTCTTAAGAAAGAATAGTACACAGCAAAAAAGCAGGAAAAGCAACAAGGGATTAAATATATGTTTTCTTAATGCTGAGAGTTGCAACCCAGTTAGGACTTAGGGATATTTTGATCATTTGGCTCCTATTTAAAAAAAATCAAGACAGCAACCATTTGACGGAGTAACTATGCAACCAAGATTTTGAAATAAATACTATCACATCATAAGTTCAGTTTAGCAACTTAAGAAAACAACGTTGCTCATTTTCAATTCACAGTTACTGAATCAGTAGATGGGAATTTGGAATATAGAAGAACAGGAAATATCTGAAAGCTTTTGCCCTTCGGACCGACATAATAAAAGCTTTTGCCCTTCGGACCGACATAATAAAAGTTTAACCACTGTAGAATCAAGCAAACTTATTAACATTGTTTATGACCTGCTGCCAGAGTTCTTCAGCCTCTTTGGTACGCCCACGCATTTTGGCCCGATCAGCAATAGCGATAGCCCAGTTGTAATATGCCTACAAGGATTAAAAAGAGGCATGAGATGCAATATGGCTCTGCAAAGTAGCAAGATAGCATGAGGCACAAACGCATACATTAAACTCATTAGCATCTCATTGGTTTCTATATAAAAATAGTACTGTGTGCCAGGGAAATTTGTAACTGATTCTTTGGCTATAATGAGGCAAACTTTCTTAACAGTTTCCAGTAAATTTAGGAACATTGACTAACAAAAGTATGAGAGGGTCAGAGCCTCAGAAGGCAAACTTACATCATACAGTGTTGGGCAAAGTCGTGTAGCTTCAGCATACTTCTTGCAAGCCTCCTCAAGTAATGAATCTTTCGAAGAATCAGAATCAGGATCCACGTTGTCTGCACTTTCCTGCAATTATATTGAAAAGGGGTTAAATATATATTTACAAAGAAAGTAAGAAACTTCTGCAAAAGTTTTCTTTCTCTTGCAATCGTCATTTCAATAGGATGCTTTAAGCAACAGGATGAATGAAACCCTGCAATGATCATCTTTAAGAAATTTATAAGAGCTGGTGTGTACTGTAAATAAGGAATGCAATTTTACCTGGAGGACTAGAGCCCAGTTATAATATGCATCAGGGTCTTCTGGATTTCTTTCAATGGCACTAATATATCTGCAAAGCAAATCTTTGGAATTCATGCAAAGTTTGAGCTAATTATAATATTACGACAAGATTGGGTTAATCAGGTGAGATATGAAAAAACCTTTTGGCTGCAAAGGTAAGAATACGTTGCCGAGAGCGGCCTTCCTCGTCAACTCCAGTGACACTATTTATCAAGTCCATGGCAACATCATGATGGGATGACAGCTGCAGGTTGTCCTGGCTGAAATGGACAACGTAAAGAATTGTAATTTAACACAGTTAAGTGAAGTATTTGAACAATTAAAGGCTATAAATACTATACTCTGTTATCCGTTTGTGAGAAGATAAATGAAGAAGTTATGTGTAACAAAGGCAACTTGTATCCCCATGAGGCCACAGGTGAGTATACACACGTACTAGAGTGGTAAATATGCAGGAAACCTCTTATACAATACAACAGGGATATTAGGCAGCTAATATATTTATATATCTAAACTATTAAACCAGTATATAGTACATTGATTTTTGAAGTTTTGAATCCCGTAGCTAGAAAGCAGTTTTAACCATTGATTGGAGCTGATCCAATGGCTGAGCGTGAAAGGATTTGCATCTACAGTACGCTCTGCCTGTTCTAGAATTTAGAACAATCCAAACACCAGCCACTCTGGTTTCTCTCGTATCTCATCCACAAGCTGAATTGGTGCTCTAGCTGCTGCTTGGGCATATGCAAAGCAGGTTGCCTGTGTGATGCCCTATGGCCTGAACCAACTTGGTTGCTACTCCTATTATTGATAATTATCCACTGCTTGCAACAATCCAATATGCCACAGCTGGGACATGGCTGGTAGACTACGCGATCAATTTCTGCTAATTCTGCATGTCCTTCAACATACTGAGACGATCTATATTTGATTATCAAATTTCAATCATCAATTATGAAAGAGTATTTTGTGATAAATTCAGTACTAGTATGGATTTGATGATGTTGACGTTCATAGAACATTGTAAACAGGAAGTAAAACATAAAATTGTTTGCCCAACGAAGATTCTAAAAGGCAAGTATTTGAAACGGAAGTAATATTTTAGAACTTTATTAGAACTAACTATGCCAGACTAGCATGTGCCTTTTACTAGTATAAAATTATACATAAATAACCTAAGAAAAAAAACATATAGCATCACACTATAACCAACAATTATAATGATGAGGTGTTTACATCTAAGTACAAATCAACCATGAGGGTCCAGCCCTGAAGAAGTTAAGCGAATAAACTGTTTGGTGTTAACGATGGGCCATTCAGAAGCAAATCGAGTCATAATATCGTCAATCTTAGTCAAATATGGTAACAAACCATGAGGGTCCGGTATTTTAAGGATTGTAGGCATGTAGCAGGCAGAAGCAAATAACAGTCTGTAATTATGGAGCTGCTGTTGCAGGATCTGAACACATGTGTGCAGTGTAGTCACTCATGCCATAAATATCATTTGGAAGCTAGAGACAGGGCGGTATCAAATCCTCCTTTTTTTCTTATGAAACACAGCAAATTTATAGAAAGATGAAGCCATTCATATTGACTGCGGGAAAAATCACTACACATGAACACAGCTAATTGTACTAGTCAAGCATCCCTAGTATTTCAGATTGGCGCTGCTACAGCACGACAGCCCCCTGCATTCCAGCTCCCCCTTCCAACAAGCCGTCTACCCCCACTGTTGAGGTCTGGCGCTACTCTCCACTGTGACCACCTCCGGCATCAGGTCAGGAACCACCGTGCCCCGATCAAGCTTTCACTAAGCCCAACAGGGAACCCGTTGCCCGTCAGAAACCACTTGCAAACTCATTGCCACTGGTTGCCATCCCGTCAAAGTCAGCCTCCCACCTCACCACTTACTCTTCCTCCCCCTTCTTCCACTTCCTCCTCCAGCACAAACGTCAGCACTGAAATGTGTGACTTCAAATGTGCTCGCCCTTGAATTTTTCGACTGGACGATAAAATCATGAAACTTGCGATGCCTAGTAGCACCAGCCATCTGAAGCCAGCATTATTCCTTCCAAACTTTGCAGAACATGAATTAGCATAGCTACTCGATGATCGAAGGTCAGAACAGGAAACACTAGTGTCACGTGGAAGAGATTTCAGACCTTGAATTATCCCGACTTGAAAAACGACTAGCAAGTGAGTTGGCCAAGCAAAGCCGCTTCATTATTTTCCAGTCTACTCATGCGCAATTGCAGGCAACATCTAAGCAATTCAATGCAGCAACGACCACCAGAGCTAGAGCAGCGAAAATTCACCAGATCTGAAGGAAGCTCTACAACTAAGCAACCCAACGGCACTAGTGGCGGAACTACTCAAACTAGAGGTCGCCGCATGACAGCTGAAGCCGATCGAGATCCGAATGGCTCGGCGCGGACGGAGAGAGAGGGGAGCCGACACTGACCTGGAGCGCTCGTGGGTGGCAGATCCAGCCCCATTCCCCTCCGCGTCGTCGGATCTCCCGGCGGCGGCCTCCGCGGCCTCCCCGAGGAGCTCCCCCATGGTGTAGGGCCGCCAGCCGTCCGCATTCGTCTGCGCGCCCTTGGACGGCGCCGATCTCGCAGGAACCTCTTCCACCGCCACCTCCTCCGTCTCCTCCTCTGCCGCCGGCGCCTCCGCGTCGGGCGACGCCGATCTCGTCTCAACCTCTTCTACCGCCACCTCTGGCTCCGGCTCGTCCGGCTGCCCCGCGCCGTTGGGGAGCTCTGGCTCAGAGGGGTCGGCGGGCGTCGGCTGCGCGGACTCCTCCATTTCTGGCATCTGGGGCTGGGGTTCGGGGCGCGAGAGATCTGGGAGCGGGAAAAGGAGGGGACGCGGAACCGAGTCGCTGATGGTCGCTGGCGCTGTCAAGTGCGGGCGATCTCGTGGCGTCGGACTCGTGGGGGGAAAGGAGGCGACTGACTGATAGACGGAGAAGGAAACGCTGCTTGGCTTGCCACGTCGTGCCGCGGGAATGGCCCCACCAGTCAGTTGGTCATGCGCTCCGCAATATGCACAATGCAAAATTACAAGCTTGTTCTTTTCATGCACTGATATGTCAAGATATAGCCTCTTGTGTGCACAAAATACACAGTTACAAGCTCAACTAAATTTTCAACAGCAACTATAGCCCAACGAGTCTTGGTAGTATGGTAGACTTTGCTCGTGGGCAATGATGATGTTGATGTGGTGTCAAATCGATGCTAATGTGGTAGCATGACAGGTTTTGCATATACTTCTACCGCTCATGTGTAGTATGTTGATATCTATTTCCTGGCTATCTATGTCTTGTAGATCAAATGATGTATTGCTCGTGTCCGTGCACATACTATCCAGGCACCAAGGAGTCACAAAACATCATCCTTCGTGGCCCTGTCAGGGCTGGTGATGATGTCCCTTCTCTTGAGAAAAGGGATGTCGAATATGCACTATTTAATACTGCCAGTAGCGATATATATCTGATCTGAGTGTGAATATATAGAAAACTCCCTAACAGATGGGGAAAACTATAGTACAAATATATACATCTAACATCCCCCCTCAAACTCATGGTGAATCCATAACACTGAGTTTGGAGAGTAAGAAATCATGTTGTGCTCAGTGCGTGCGTGAAGAAATCCAATCAGAATCAAGGCACATCTTGAGCGCAACAACTGAAATAACTGAAAGCACGTGTATAGAAAGCATCAACACCAATATGCTTGGTAAGCTCATGCTTGACCGGATCACGTGCAACACTAATAGCACCTGTACTGTCAGACAAAACCAGAGTGGGTGTGGTAATAGAGACCCTAAAATCCGCAAGTAACCACCGTAACCAGGTCACCTCAGCAATCAACAAGGCCATAGCACGCAACTCAGCCTCAACACTCGAACGGAAAATCGTTGTATGTTTCTTCGCCTTCCAAGCAATGAGCGAACCACCAAGAAACACAAAGTAAGCAGAAAGTGAACGACGATTCGAAGGATCACTCGCCCACGTAGCGTTCGAATAGCACTGGAGATGGAGGGAGCTGGAACGAGGAAAGAAAAGGCGACGAGTGATCGTACCACGAAGATAACGAAGAACACGGAGAAGGTGACTATAGTGAACAGTGGTAGGAGCAGAAACAAACTGACTCAGAACATGAACAGGATAAGAGATGTCAGGACGAGTGACAGCAAGATAAACAAGACTTCCAACAAGATGACGATAACGCGTCGGATCAGAAAGAGGATCACCATCAGTAGGTTGAAGCTTAACATTAAGCTCCATAGGGGTCTCAACAGTGCGCTCCCCAAGAGCAGCACGAGCAAGAAGATCATGAATATACTTTTCACGAGGCGTAAAAGCCATCGTGGAGGAAACCTTAATCCCAAGAAAGTATCAAGAGGACCAAGATCGGTCATAAGAAACCGATCGAGACGAGCCTTAACAAAGGCGATATACTCGAGATCATCACCAAGAATGATCATATCATCAACATAGAGAAGAAGAAGAGTCGTCCACGAGAAGAAGTGTGAACAAATATTTGGATCATGAGCACTAGGGAGAAACCAGCGGCGGTCACTACGAAGCAAAGCGCTCAAACCCGAACGAGGGGCCTGTTTGAGGCCATAAAGAGAACGTCGAAGACGACAAACCATCCTCGGAAGCAGAATACCTGGGAGGAGGTGCATATAAACCTCCTCACTCAACTCACCATTAAGAAAGGCGTTAACATCAAGCCGGGACACGGACCGGTGACGAAACAGCAAGAAGAATGCCTACAAGAGTCATATGAGCCACAGGAGCAAAGGTCTCATCATAGTCACGACCATGCTCCTGCTGAAAACCACGAGCCATAAGACGCGCTTTATAGCACTCAAGAGATCCATCAGAGCGGGTCTTAATCTTATAGACCCACTTACACGTGATAGGACGAACACCGGAAGGGGGGAGCAAGATCCCAGGTGCCAGTGCACTCAAGCGCAGCAATCTCCTCAGCCATGGTCATCTGCCATTCAGGATGATGCACAACATCCCGATAAGAAGTCGGCTCGGAGGCAACAGAAAGACCATACTGACTAGGAGAGTAACAGTTGGGGGCACGACGCTGACGAACAGGACGAGTAGAGGGAAGCTCATCAGAAGAAGACGACTCAGGAGACGACGATGAAGAAGGAATATCAGAGGAAGACTCCGGAGAACGAGGAGAACTAGGAGAACTAGACGGAGCAGAGGAGGACAGTGTAGAAGAAGAGACATTAGGGGTAGGAGATTGTGGCATCCCGCAAAACCACTACTAGAAAATCGCGTTAAATTTGTGCATCGCATCGTCATAATCGCATGTCTTGTCTCGGTGCAGCATAACATCAGCATGCATCTATCTGTTTGAAACCATTTTGCTAAAAACCCTAATTTTGTTTTCTATATTGAACGCCCCGTCTTTATTCAAAACCCAAAACCCGGGCTTGTCCGGATTATTTTATTTTGTCTTGCATTGGTTTGCAAAGGCCATGTTTTAATCAAATAAAAATATTAAATTATTTTAGCGGGGCAGTCGAACGGGCCGATTTAGCCCGAACGACCACCCCAGAAAAACCAGATCGGTCCAACTATAAATCCTAAAGCTACCCAGTTCCCTACCCACACCTCCACCTCACTCCCACCATTCAGAGCCGCCACGCGTCACCACCTAACTCTCTACCTATCCCACACCGCCACGTGGCCTTCCTCACCTCTCTCTCAAGACACACCCTTCCCAAACCACGCACACCACACGCAGACGCGCGCACCCTGCCCCCCGGCCCCACCGTACCTTCCTTGTCACCGCCTCTTCCCCAACCTCTCTCCCCACTGGCCCAGCGTGCCTCCGCCCCTGTGGCCGTCCCTCCCTCACCTCGCCCTCCCCTCGGCCTCGCTTGCTCCGCGCCCGCCAGCCTCGCTCTCCCTCCGTTCAGCCCGCGCGCTCCGTCCCGCCCTCCTCGCCTCGCGCCCTCGGTCGCGTCACGGCGCCCTTCCCTTCCCCCGCGTCGCCCCCGGCGACCACCCACCTCGCCGACCACCGCTTCCACCGCGCCCGCCCACTTGACCACGTCCACGCCCAAGACCCTCCGCGCCTCCACCTGAGCGGACCCTGCAGCCTCCGCCGGCGGACCCTGCTGCCACATTGTCTCCGGCCAAGCCGGCGGCCGCCTCCTCTCTCAGGCGTCCGCGTCGCCGTCGCCAGACTTTGCCCCGCGCGGCCAAGACCAACCTCTCCCCTGACCAGCTCGGCTCATGCCGTCTGCTGCTGCGTCGCCCGCCGCGTCACTTGCTGACGCCGCCTGTATGTCTCACTGGCCCCTTCGAAGTTCGCCCAGCTGTCGGCGCCTCGTCACCGCGGACCCCACCAGGGAGGGCTGCTCGAGTACCCGCGATCTGGGCTGCGGCCTCGGTCGGAGAGGTCCTCGTCACAGTCGAGGCCAACCTCTACGCGCCCGCCTTCTGGTCGGCCCGTGACGCCCGAACCCGAGACCATTTCCGCCGTATGTCAAGATCTCCGACGCAAGAGAACGGAACCCCAAGGTCTTCTCCGGGAGCGACGAGCTCTTCTACCTGGACCCGGAGCCGCAGACGCAACAAGTACTTCTCCCTGGATCAGATGCCCGAGGAACCAGACGCCAGGTCATCGACTCGAATACGACAAGTACTCCTCCCGGATGCGATGCTCGAGAACGCGAACGGTAAGAACACCGACGCAGGACGCCAAGTGCTTCACCCCGACGCAAAGCTGAACCGGCACGAGAACCCGAAGTTCGACACCGGCCGAGGCGAGCCCGATGCCGACGCCTGCACCGCACGCCAAGGTCCCGCGAGGAACGCCATGACCGACAACATGACCCGAAGACCCCGGATGCGCCAAGACCTACCCCTGAGTCCGAGAACGACCCCGTCGAACCCTAAACCCTGAGACCGACCCGGACCCCGGAACCCTCGGAACCCCAAGTTCGTCGAGCCCCCTCTGATGTGTGGCCCCTCTTCCCGAAACCCTATTTTATAACATAATACAACTTGTTGCATATTGAATTGTCATACTCGCATGCATGTCTGTGGTTTGGGGGCCTTATGCCGATTCACCTAATAATTAAATATGGGGCCCACATGCGGGCAATTCTAGTCTCATATTGGCCTCATTTAAATTGGTGTAGCGAACCCGGTGCTATCTTTTGCCATGCTAAAACAACATTTAAATTGCGGGGTAGATAAACAACATGCACCACCCAATTAATTGTCGAGACACCGGTTCCGCTTAATATGACCTAATTGCATCGCACCTTGCCATGTCATACATCATACATGCATCATGCCGAATCTTCTGCCGTCGTATTTAATATTGCATCCGGTGTTTCCTCTAGTGTTTTGCTTCTTCGCGGATAAGGCCATTGAGTTGATGTGAGCTTCGCCCCGATCTTCGGATGAACCCTCCAACAATGTTTTCAGGCGAGCATCTCCCCCTTTCTACCTATCTTACTTTCTAGTATTTATTCCCTCCTGTTGATCTTTGCTATCTGTGTTGCGATGCTCTAGTTTTCGTACCCGTGATATCCCTTGCAGCCATATATAGCCCTGGACACATCCTATTACCTGTTGTTTGGTAGATAGTTGGACCCGCGTGTCGTAGTCGCTTGTTCCAGTGTTTTGCTTGTCGTCAAGTACCACCTTTGTTGGAGAATTGCCGCATGTTGATGATGGAGATGATCATGGATTTACTTATCGTTCATTTTAATTCCTGTTTAACAACTAAAACTGAATTAAGCAGAGGCATCGGTGGGTGATAGGTAAGATTTGGTTTCCGATCACCACTTGTGTCCGTGGGACCGAGTTCTTGACACTGTTAGAGATCGAAGCGCTAACCACGGTGGGGAGATATGGGCCCCCATTGATAATTACCGATTTCAAAGTATTGTCTTTGGGGCCACAAATAGTTTGAGGTGTTTTACTATCCTGTACTTATGCCATGTTTACCGCTTTATTTACGTTTGTGCGAGGAGCACACCGTCTTGCTTAGGAAGCGGAGTGATTTTCATGTATCGGCGGTCCCGTTTGAGGCGTCGTCGATATCGCCACCGACGCAAACCCCGAGTCCGTCTCGAGACCGCCGACTCCGTTCGGTGTCGACTCGGTGGGGTGGCCCCGTGCTTGCTTTGGTCCAGGAACGTCGTGAATTAGGCCCACGACATACCGATGGGTGTATGTTAACCGATCCGGCAAAAAGGGTCAAGTGCCTGTGGATACTTTGGTGCACCTGCAGGTTAAATCTTTTCGAGAAGCCGTGTCCGCGGTTATGGACGACTTGGAGCACAGTGTCTGATCATAGACAACTATAACTAAAGTTTACTGTTTTAAAATTAACTTGTTCCGATATGATTAGTAATCAGCTTCACTACAACGGAATGGCTAAGTAAAAGTACCAACAACTGCTGGATTTTGGGGTTATCTCATGATAATTGTATCTGACTAGTAATTGTTGCCACTATAACGGAATGATGAACTAAAAATGCCCACTGCTTACTTTATCAGGACGATTATCTAAACCTGACTAGTAACGTGTCGCAACTATAACTGAATAAGTAAAACTGCCAACTGTGTGAGTTCCTCGGTTGACTTCCTCGTTCGGTCTCGAGGGGGAAACACCAGGATGGGTTTGTTTGGTGGTAGCTTCAGGTTGGATCCGGATAGGTCATTCTCACCCCCTCTGCTAACCGCCAGTTGTATCGAGTCTCTATAGGTTGTTTAGTGCATCTTTGCCGCCGCTCATCCACCATACCTATGTAGGCCGAATTCTAGCCTCGCTGTCTTGGCCTCAAGATCTTGACGCTCCTTTTCTTTTCCTTTGCCTTTGTCGGCACCCCTTTTGTTTAAGCAGGTTCTGAGATCGACGCCGTTAGCAGGGTTACCCTTCCGGCTTGGCCTGGGCAGGGTTATGGACGCCATTGGTTTTTCTTCAGGGCTCTTAGCCCCATTGCATCTTGTCCGTAGGTGGACGCTCTATCGTTTTCAAGGTGATTTGGATCTTTGTATATTATATCTGTATTCTTGACTCTTTGAGTCGCTGTTATATTTTTGTTCTGTGGGTCCCATCGAGGACTGTTGTGTAATGTTATTACTTTGTTTTTTCCACACCGCGAAAGTGCTGGTAGTCTTCGAATCGTTTCTATGCGGGTTTGGCGAGTTTCGCTAAAACTTGCATAGGGCCGATTCTGAGGGTGTTACAGAGATCCTGAAGAAGGCACAATGAGAGTAGAAGGAGGTGTGTCAGGAAAGAGAAGAAAAGAGATATCTTCCACCGGATAGGTACCAGCGGTGGGACCAGGATAGAAAGGGTGCGTCTCATCAAAAGTAACATCACGAGAGATACGCATCCGGCAACCAACGGGGTCCCAACAGCGATAACCCTTATGCTCATTACTGTATCCAAGAAAAACACACTCAACAGACTGAGCACTCAGTTTGGTGTGTTCGCGAGGAGCAAAAAGAACATAGCAAACACAACCAAACAAGCGAAGCATGGAGTAGTCCGGAGACTGTCCAGAGAGACGCTCAAGAGGGATGCCACCTTGGAGAGCAGGAGAAGGCTGAATGTTGATGAGGTAAGCAGACGTAGCAACAACCTCAGCCCAGAAATGCGGCGGAAGAGAAGAAGCAATCATCATGGCACGAGTGGTCTCAAGAAGATGACGATGCTTACGCTCAGCAACGCCATTCTGGGCATTGGGCGCCAGGACAGGAGAACTGAGCAAGAGTGCCCTGCTCAGCAAGGACACCTCGCAACAATTGGGAGATATTCTCACCAGTAGAATCAACACGAAACACACGAATGGGGGTAGAATATTGAGTACGGACCATGGCCGCAAAACGCTGATATATGGAGAGCACCTCACTACGAAAGCGCATAAAATACAACCAAGTGTACCGAGAAAAATCATCGATGAATAAAATATAATAGCGATGGCCCCCTTTTGAAGCGAAAGAGCCGGACCCCAAACGTCTGAATGAACTAAATCAAAAGGTCGCTGAGATACAAACGCGCTAGTAGGATAGGGAAGCTGAATCTGTTTACCCAACCTACAACCCTGACAATGTAAAGACCCATCTCCTGAGATAGACCCCAGAAGACCACGATAAACTAATGACGACAGGCGAGAGTCACAAAGGTGACCAAGACGATGATGCCATCACTTGAAAGGAGCGGTAGGCAGGCGGATCGAGAAGAACTGGAAGATGAAGTGGTAGCAGAAGGAACACGAAGCCAGTCTAACTCCCAAAGTCCTGAAGAGTCACGGCTGCGAGGGCCAGCTCCAACCAGGGCCTGCGTGCGACGGTCCTGGACAACACAAGAATCAACATCAAGAATGACGCGACAATTAGAGTCAGCAAGCTGGTTAGCAGAGAACAGATTCATCTTAAGAAGAGGGACATGAGAAATATCAGGAACAGAAAAGGAAAAAGTAGAGAGGGTGCCCCGACTAGAAATAGGGAGAGAGGTACCATCAGCTATGAAAACATGGACAGGAGAAGGGAGAGAACGAAGAGCGGACAGAAAGGAAGACTTAGAGGTCATATGAAAAGAAGCTCCAGAATCCAGATACCATGGGGATGTACCTGACTGTGTAGAAGGTGGTGGTCGCACAGGGCCTGAAGAATCGATCCTGAGCCAGCGGTGCACGTCAAGAAGAGCACATGTGACAAGCGCACGCGAAGACTCGATAATGTCTGATCGAGAGAGCAAGCTGAAGATCCGATGAGCCGATCGCCCACGAGCACGGTGCTACCGACGTAAGCGGGATCCGTGTATAACAATTGGCCCAAGTGTGGCCATCATTGTTACTGAAGAAGCGATGTGAAGAGAACCACGACGACCACGACCACGAGCTGCTGCCGACTCGGCCCTGAACCGCTGGTCTTGACTCGACCACAAGCTGTGGCGACTCGATCGACACGGAGGTGGGTAGTATCGGCGGCGGCACAGAGGACCGCGGCTGAGTCGAGAGAACAAACGGCATAGGAGGACCACGGGTAGCAAGCACAGATGAAATCGCAAGAAGACCAGCACCACGGAGACGAGTCTCCTCAGCCCGAAGCTCAGACAACACCTCAGAGAGCGAAACACGACCATGAGCATTTAGCTGAGCACGCCGGGGGCTCAAACTCCTAGCGGAGCCGAGACATAAACTCATAGATGCGGTCAAACTCCAAATCCGAGCGCACAATCTGGCAACACGAGCATGTGCCACAAATGTACGAAGAATCAAGGCGACGCCAGATAGCGCGGCGAGTATAAAACTCATCAATAGTAGAATCATCCTGCCGAGAGCATGCTCTGGTGAACCACGTGCAGTAAAGAGCATCCCCAGACGGTAATGCCGGCGAAGATGAGCCCACCGAACGGCAACATGGGGAGACTCATGAACTCAACAAAGATCTTTGGGCGAGAACATCGGAGGTGAGAACGGCGACGATCATCCTCATCAACCCACTGAGTGTAAGCAGTCAGAGCGTGTCGATAGGCCTCGAGATCAAAAGAGTACTGCTTGAACTTTAGATCATAAGCAACAACAACACTATCATCAGCACTCTGAGCAGCATCCTTGGCCTCCTGAGAAGCATCGGCACCGAGAACAATCGGCGTCGGCGAAAGAGGAGCCACAGGATCAGGGGGGCACGGCGGACAAGAGACCTCGCCGGAGAGCACACCCCAAAGACGGAGACCGCGCATGTGAACGCGCATAAAGGCAGCGAAATCAGGGTAATTCACGCCATCAAAGACCACCGGGCAACGAGAAATCGCAACATAACCCGATGAAGTAGACATCTCTCTCTCTCTCTCTCTCTAGACACAGATCAGATCTAGATCTGATCGATCCGACGAAATCTGACGCAAGCAGACGAAAACCGACAAAATCTGACGCAAGAAGACGAAATCCAGGCCGTGGCGGCGGGAGGGGAGGCGGGAGACAGCGTCGTCATGCAGCGAGCGTCAGAGGCGATCAGACGGTCTTCAGAGGAGGCGGCGGGCGCTCGTCGGTGGACGTCGAGCGAAGGACGCCTGGCGTGGGCGTGTGGATCCCCGCGCGGGCGGTCTTCCTAGGAGCAGGAGCAGGGGGCTCCTGCTCCTAAGAAATTTCTTGGACAAATATAGAGCAAATGTAATTTTAACGATAGTCTTAGCGGAAACACTAATACAATACATAACACGTTCACAACACATTCCAATGTTTACAATACAATCAAATATTTACAAGTTTACAAGCTAATATCCGCTAATTAGCCCTAGGCCTAAAGGTAAATATTTCCTTTTCTTTTCCATGGCTTGAAAACCACCATGTAACTCTAATCACTCTAGACATACATACTAAAAATTTAGATACATTTCTTTCACAAAGATAAAACATCTTAGAACAACTCTAGCAAACCCCTTAAAAGGGCGAAACCAGAAAAATAACTGTCACTTTCTGGTTTTCCCTACGAAAACTGGCCAGACTAGAAATCATATAACCCCCGAACCAGATTTTTTTTAGGGAGGCAAGAAAAATGCCCCTCAAAACCACATATTCCCAGGTTTCGATCACAACCTAGAGGCGACCCATATCGCCACGAATCGTTGGCGGGATGGACATTTCAGCTCATTCCCCTCCCTTTCGTGTCCACCCGTTGCCTCCGCCGCCGAGCGCAGCCGTCGACTCAGGCCCCGACAGACAAATTCCGTCCGCCGAGACGGCCTCCGCTGCTCGACTATCACGTTTTCAACCCGAGCTATGACATAAATTGATCCGGGATGAAGATCTACCTCGAGGCGGAAATAGACTAGTTCATTGATTTAAGAACGACTGCATCCTACAACAAGCTATGATACATAAATCTAGTTAACTAATTCACTTCCACTCGGGATTTCTGGTTCGGGATTTTAAGGGGTCTGCTAGAGTTACTCTTATACTCCCTCCGTTTTAAAATATAAGATGTTTTAGGTTTGTGAAGAAAATGAATCTAGACTTCTTTTAGTATGTAGATTCATTCCAAAGTTGAGTGAATCTATATACTAAAACAAGTCTAGATTCATTTTCTTCACAAAGTTAAAACATCTTATATTTTAAAACGGAGGGAGTATTATGAAAGGAAAGGAGTAGTTGGTGAATCATGAATTATCCTCAATAGGGTAATCTAGTACCACATCCCTGGTCAAAGCGGAAAATATACTTCCTCTGTCTAGAAATAAATAACTTGGGTTTGTCAATTTCGACGTGTATAGACATATTTTAGTGTATAGATATATTTAAATTTAGATAAATTTAAGTCACTTATTTAAGAATGAAAAGGAGTATATGATTTATATGATGGCATCGACCGAGTTTTTTTGTTATACTAGGCAACAGGGTGTGGTAAGAGTTTCATGAGATGTGGGTTTGCAGTTTTTGAGAATAGAACGAGATGAGGCACAACGAGTCTAGCTGAACCGTTGCGGTCAATGGTCATCGTCTGGTTGTGCGTTTGCTGAACAAGTCCACGGGACTGTTGTGCTTTGCCTTGCGGACCTGGACTTCATGTGGCAGTTTTTGCCCATCATGGTCACGTCCAGCAGTTTTGCCTATACTCAGTCCGATTTTGTTGGCTGAAAACCATCTCCGGCGCGCGAGCGTGAAGCCCGGACTAGGATGTGCTAGGATGTATGTGCTGACTAGATCATAACTTCAAACAATATTTTTTAAAAGTATCCATGATTAGTACCAATGGATAGGATATAGCTTTGCTATTCTAGATTTCTACGGTACATGAACTTTTTGGTTTCCTTTGGTGCAAATAAAATTATTTAAATTGGAAATAAGAAGCAATTCCCACATTGGTAGCAAAAAAAAATGGTTACCATTAAGCGGAGGAAACAATAAAAAAAATTGAGGGTCTGAAACATGAATACAAAGAAAAAGACTTATGCCGGCCCAAATATTTCAAAAGGAGACCTCGTGCTGGCGAGGTCACGAGGCTGGCCTCGGGCCACGCGGCCCAGATACGCGCACGCCGCTCTAGAGCATTCCACCGTTCGTACGGAAGCCTCGAGCCACGAGGCTCTAGAGCATTCCACGCCCCTCCCGCAACTCTCTGCACAAAAGCCACGCCGCTCCCCCTCCCTCTCTCCTCAGTCCCCATTCCCCAACCTCGACTTGGCGCCGCTCCTGCCCAAACCCCCTCCGCCGTTCGCCGAATCCCCAAAACCCTAGCTTCCCCGCATCGTCACGCCCCCCGCTGGTCGGTCGCTTCGCCATGGCGGCCTCGCTCCTCCTCCGGGCCGTGCGCCGCCGAGAGCTCGCGTCGCCTCTCGGGACAGTAAGCTCCCCCCTTTCCCCTCCCCACCCCAGAGCGCTGTCGCCTGTTCTCTTTTTCTGGTGATCGTTTGGTTGTGTGGTAGTATGCTGGTACGCGTAATTCTGGTATGTACCAGGGTGATCTGTGTGCTGTGATCCTGCGCGGATTTGGGCGAATCGAGGGATGGCTGTTCGGTTAGGTCTGTCCATGGAGTACCGGTATCTGGGTTTATGAACTTGCTAGGCTCGTGCTGCTCACGGGTTTGCCTTTCCCTAGTTCCTGATCTGATGTAGCGGGGGTGCACGTTTACATTTCCTGCTATTTGTGTTTTACCTGCCGGTAGATGGCCATAATCATGTCTGTGTTGCTGTATAGGTCCTGACTGTGATTTTGCTCTCTGCATGCGAGTTTGAACTGTCCGTTCGTGCTGATTCGGCGTGGCCATGTGCCATGTTCTAGATTAACAAGTTTCCCGTGCTCATGGTTGGGGTGAACAGCAGAACAGGGACACACTACAGTACAGTTCTGTATCTAGAGGTGTAAATGGGTCATCATTAGGGTACCCTTTACCCTCTTTAGTTCAGAAAAATGAACTCACTTTTTTCAAATTGATGTTGTCATTGGAAAAGTTACTTCATTTTGTTGAGTTACCCTATTGTTGACCCACTTGCATCTCTATCTGTATCTGCCCATTGTTGATAGGCATGTAACTGTATGCAGTTGCAACTGTTCGTACTGGCTACGGAATGATATGCAAATTTACACCATTTAAAAAAGTGTTGTCTTTTTTGTGCATACATCTTAGGGGCCAACAAGTTTATAGGGCTTAATTTAGTCAATGAGGTGACAATACTTGTTAGTATTAGATTGCACTATGTGACTTCCGGACTATTCTTCACTTTTCAGCTGACTGCCAGCGTCCAATCAGCGTATGGCGCAAATGTGTCCTCGAGATGGGGTAGTTTTGCAAGAACTTTCAGGTAACAATCTTACATTGGTTTGTATACAATCACTGGAGATTCTTTCAGTGTGCGCATATAACTTTTTTTTGTATTCTTTGTTCCTCAGTGCAAAGCCAACTGGAAATGAGGTTATTGGAATTGACCTGGGAACAACTAATTCATGTGTCTCTGTTATGGAGGGAAAGGTGCGTGGCTGACTACCTCATGTAATGTTCCATTTTCTGCCAGTTTCCTCCCATTATGTCTGATTAAACCTCTGAATGCAGAACGCCAAGGTGATTGAGAATTCAGAAGGTGCCAGGACAACACCGTCAGTTGTTGCCTTCTCTCCGAAAGGAGAGCTGCTTGTGGGAACTCCAGCCAAGCGTCAAGCAGTGACTAACCCACAGAACACCTTCTTTGGCACAAAGCGTATGATAGGGCGGCGCTTTGATGACCCGCAGACACAGAAGGAGATGAAGATGGTGCCATATAAGATTGTGAAGGCTCCAAATGGAGATGCTTGGGTTGAAACTACAGATGGCAAGCAGTACTCGCCGAGCCAGATCGGCGCATTTGTATTGACCAAGATGAAGGAGACAGCTGAATCTTACCTTGGCAAGTCTATTTCCAAGGCTGTGATTACTGTTCCAGCTTACTTCAATGATGCTCAGCGGCAGGCCACTAAGGATGCTGGTCGTATTGCTGGGCTTGATGTTGAAAGGATCATCAATGAACCAACTGCTGCTGCTCTGTCTTACGGGACAAACAACAAGGAGGGTTTGATAGCTGTATTTGACCTTGGAGGAGGAACCTTTGATGTCTCCATTCTAGAGATCTCTAATGGAGTGTTTGAGGTCAGTTATTGTAACTTGCTTCTTACTAGTACTTTTACTGTATAAAGGAGAACTGTTACTTATTGTTCCAATCCTGTCTCTGATCTGTTGATCATGTTCTTTTCAGGTCAAAGCAACAAATGGTGACACTTTCCTGGGTGGAGAAGACTTTGACAATACTCTGTTGGAATTCTTGGTCAGTGACTTCAAAAGGACTGAATCTATTGATCTTTCAAAGGATAGATTGGCACTGCAGAGACTGCGTGAGGCAGCTGAGAAGGCAAAAATTGAACTCTCCTCAACAACCCAGACTGAAATCAATCTTCCGTTCATCACTGCTGATGCCTCTGGAGCAAAGCATTTGAACATCACACTGACAAGATCAAAATATGAATCTTTGGTGAATAATCTGATTGAGAGGACTAGGGAGCCATGCAAGAGCTGCTTGAAGGATGCCGGTATAACTGTCAAGGATGTAGATGAGGTTCTTCTTGTCGGTGGAATGACAAGGGTTCCAAAAGTACAGCAAATAGTTTCTGAAATCTTTGGTAAGGCCCCAAGCAAAGGAGTAAACCCAGATGAAGCTGTGGCCATGGGTGCTGCTATTCAGGGTGGTATTCTCCGTGGAGATGTGAAGGAGCTTCTTCTCCTTGATGTTACCCCTCTGTCACTTGGTATTGAGACTCTTGGTGGTATCTTTACCAGACTGATCAACAGGAACACTACAATCCCCACCAAGAAAAGCCAGGTTAGTAATCATGTTCTTGTAACTCATGTATACAGTATAATAACTGTTCTTAAATACTACTCCCAGTCCAGATTATTAGACATTTTGGGTAGGCTAATAAACTGGAGCAGAGGGACTCCACCAGTTATGTAGTTGTATGTTCAATTTTTGTGGCGTATGAGCCACCTTTTTATGCTTGGTATTGTTATCTTCTTGAAATGTTTATATGACGTGTTCAATCCTGTCGTCCCATAGTTTTGATTCTTTCATTCTATGTATTAGTTCACTTGCCTTAAACTCCTGGTTCCCTTTCTAGTGGATTAACCTTAGATATGACTGCCTTCTGATGTCATGCATGGAACTGGCTTCTCATTAGCAGTACTGATTATTTCCATAGAGATAATAGTATGCGCGGAACTGGCTTCTCCATAGCAGTACTGATTCTTTCTATAGAACTTCAAAATTTGCCTTTCTTTGATAGAGTTCTGTATTGGCTGCTTGGCATCTCCATATTGTTTTGGCAGCAGCATACTTACCTATGTCTGTGCTCTCTGCAGGTGTTCTCAACTGCTGCTGACAACCAGACACAAGTGGGCATTCGTGTGTTGCAAGGTGAGCGTGAGATGGCATCCGACAACAAGCTCCTCGGTGAGTTTGATCTCGTCGGCATTCCACCAGCACCAAGGGGTACGCCACAGGTTGAGGTCACCTTCGACATCGACGCCAACGGGATCGTGACAGTCTCCGCCAAAGACAAGGCAACCGCAAAGGAGCAGCAGATCACCATCCGCTCCTCTGGCGGGCTCTCTGAGGCAGAGATCCAGAAGATGGTCCATGAGGCCGAGCTGCACTCCCAGAAGGACCAGGAGAGGAAGACCCTCATCGACCTCAGGAACACCGCGGACACCACCATCTACAGCATCGAGAAGAGCATGGGAGAGTACAGGGACAAGGTCCCCGTGGAGGTCGTGTCTGAGGTCGAGTCGGCTGTCGCCGAGCTCCGCAATGAGATGGCCTCGGATGACATCGAGAAGATCAGGGCCAAGATCGACGCGGCCAACAGGGCAGTGTCCAAGATCGGGCAGCACATGACTGGTGGTGGCGGGGCTGGCGGCTCGCAGACAGGACAGACAGGATCGCAGGGTGGGGACGACCAGGCTCCGGAGGCTGAGTACGAGGAGGTCAAGAAGTGAGAGGTGTCCTGAGGTGGTGACATTTCGCCTGTGGGATGAACTGAGATAATAGGTAGTTTTGGAGGAGCTCTTGAGATGGTAGAATTACGTGCGCTGTAATAATTTCCTGTGCGTTTTGTCTCATGAAACTTGGTAGGGCGTCCTGTGGTGATGATGATCCCTGTAGTAGTAGCAGCTCCGAAGGCGGGTTTGTATTTTGTTGAGGCTGAGTTGGACGCCATCTTTTCAGACTTCATCCCTGTTATCCCTGATGCCTGCCCTGGAGGTAAATTTATACCTGGTTGATGCTTGTTGTTGTGAAGTTGTGATGCTTGTTTGCTCTCGATGTGTGTACCCGTCTAAATTGTCTTGTCATCTTGTGCTTTCTATTCTGCATGTCTTGTGAAAACGGGGTCTGGATATAGAGGTCGAGGCTCTATGATCTGATGGAAGCTTCTTGCCATGGAGTGGACAGTGAGACTGCAAGAAGCGGTGACATGTCCTACGTGATGTAGCGACTGAGTCTACAACGTTTCTGAATGTGACTTGACGGAGGAGAGTGCCATGCAAGTTCAGACACACTGCAGCGTTGTTTCTTTCGTCAGATTGTGATTTTGGCGTCCGTGACCGGACTTACAGTTTGTGATTGGCCGAATTAATGGACTCAGATTTATCTAGATTTTAAAAATTATTCACGTTCGAAAAATATCTACTGCAGTAGATTTTAAAAATTGTTCAGATTTTAAAAATATTCAAATTTTAGAAAAGTTCCAACATTTTTGAATCCGCAAAAACTGACGGGAGTAATAAAAAAGAACAGGAAAAGAAAGGCAAAAACCAAGTAAAAACCGGAGAGAAAACCACTCACGCTAAAAACCAAGAGACACAGGGTGCGGTCACCGACCTGATCGATGTATAGGAGCCCCGCTTTGATTAACTTGGATTTGGTGTCCATCCGTATCAGATCATCAATCACAGCCTCCCTTCCCTCAAAAAAAAATAAAAAAAAATCAATCACAGCCTCCCTATAAAAAGCAGCACCATCGTCACCGCTAGCCGCACCCTATCTACACCGACGATCGTTCCATCTCCAAGATCGCCAATGGCCGCTTGCCGCTTCGTATCGGCGCGCGGCGGCGTCGACATGCGTCCGGCCTCCCTCCTGCTCTTCCTCCTCCTCCTCGTGGCCTCCCTATCCACGGTTACCAGTAAGCAAAACCCCAAGCTAGCAACGCGGCCATCGTTTTGCATTCCTTTGTCCCTGCGAGGATCTGATGCGTGGTCTCCCTTCTGGCTTTGTGCGCAGGGTCGGCATGGGTTGGCGACTACGCATCCGACCACATGTGCGGGAGGACGTTCGTAGAGGAGCACTGCGACCCGGCCGACACGACGGCGAACCACGCCTGCAGCGACGCCTGCCACTACAACGGCTGCGGCGGCGGCCGGTGCGTCTACCTCGGCTCCGGCGGCGTCGGCTCGGCCCGCGGATGCCACTGCCTGCCCTAGTATATATAGACATACAATTTCAGATCCCTACTCTAGAACTTGTCGCAGGTTTGTCAAAAGTTAGATGAATCTCGATACAAAATAGTGTCTAGATTCATCCAAATTTTGACCGCAACGTCTATTTTGAGATAAAAGAAATACATATATTCATTATATTCATCACAAAAATTGCTGGGGAGAGGATGTGTTAGGAAATTTCATGCATTGTTGTTTACAACATTTTCCCTACGAGTGTGATTGATCGATATGTTCATCGTGATTTTAGATCGGAATCGACGGAGAAGGAAATGCAGGAAATCTTTTTCATTCATTATTATTAATTATTGCATATATTCAATGCTTGACATTTATGGAAAATACTGACCCTTTATATGGGCTGTGGTACAAGGAACAAAATGGCAGGAGGTGATTTGTTTTCCCCGAAAAATGGCAGGAAATGATAGCCTTCGTTTTGGCAGGGGAAACGCACACTTTGACGCATATCTTGGCATCCATTAATCCGCGACAGAAATTCGTGAATTGCACCCGTTTTTCACGTATGCCGCCTGAAACGTGACAAACGTGCGCATCGATAGTTCATACCGTTTTGCTGCAGCAGATTTCGGACATCCTCATGCAGAGTGACCGGTTTATGAAACTGCTAGCAGCTTACTGCTGTTTTTTTCTTGTTATTTATATTCTGGTTTAATGGTTTTTTTTCATTTCGTTTGTTCTTTTTCGTTTTTTCTCCTTTTTGATAAAATGTTTATCAATTGTTTTTATGTTCATGAATATTCTTAAAGTCCTTGAATTATTTAGAACCTCAATGGGAATCTTTTCATAGTTGTAATTTTTAAATACAATAACTTTTTTTCAAATTCATGAATATTTTCTAGAACTTTTTCAAGGCCAGTGAATTTTTTAAATTCATGTATAATTTTATAGGAATTCATTATTTTTTAAGTGTGTACACATTTTTTCAGACTCATGAGCATTCTTTAAAGTTCGTGAACATTTAAAAAAATCGCATGGACGTTTTTAAAATTTGTGAATATTTGAGATTTGGAAATAAATTTTGATTTCACCAATGGTGTGTTTGGATGTATGTATTGGAGGGTTTGGAATTGAATCGAGACAAATACTAAATCTTCCTCTTTACTGAAATGGGTTCAATACAAATTCTAGTGTTTGGTTGTGCAATGGTATTTGGAAGCTGATAGAGCAGCCAGTTCCAAAAAACAATTTGGATATCTATCTTATTGAATACATATGTGGTTTCTCTAGAGTTGACGAAGAACAAGATCAGGAGATGGCCAGAGGTCCCCTACCACCGGCGTTCTGATCCAGTCCACCATCTTGGGTTAGGGCAAACCGAAGAAGGGAAGGGCGGTGGAGGAACCAAGACATGTTCACAGACTAGCTTACGTGTTAGCAGACTGGATACTTCGTCTAATGAAATACCAAGAAATAATATCATCTAGATATTTTTGCATCAATAAAATAACATAGGCCACATATATAAAACGCTCATGCATATGTTGGTTAGCATATCAATTTTATGTGCTACATGAATAATAATATTTATAGTAAGCCAACAACTAGAACACTAATTTGCAAATAAAAAAGAGGAAGTAGATAACTATTTTTTTAAAGGCAACACTACCTCAACAAAACATTGTAGACCATCAAAACCAGAAATATTTTTAGATTATTGATCATATAAGAGAAATGAATAAAAAAGCATAAACTTGTTCGAAATAGCCAAGGATACACATAAATAACATAAAACATATATAATACCATATCAATTTGTAAATAGAGGACTCGCTAGAAATAACACATTTTTTAACTTTCAACGGATTTAAATGTTATTAAGAATGGTAAGTTAAAACATCACTATTGGTTTTTTAATTAAAGGTGTCTTCATAACACAAGAGATCATAATATTTTATGTTTTAAGTTGTGATCTAGCAATAGTTATCTCGCAAGAATAAAATATATATATGAGAGAATTGAATTCATGTTCGAGTTGAATCTATTTCGATGGGGGTAAACAATAGATTAAGGAAGTCGGAGTATATAGTGTGAACCTGATATTGTGATTCACAAAATAGATAAAATATGGTAATTAGATTTATTTATACACACTCCAAAAGGACGAAGAAAATGAAGTGCTTATAGAGCAAATGGATTGTGGCATCCCGCAAAAACCACTACTAGAAAATCGCGTTGTTTTGTGCATTGCATCGTCATCATCATGCATTTGTTTGTCTGAAACTATTTTCAATAAGCCTATTTTTGTTTTCTAAAAATACCCTTCTCTTATTTCAAAATAAGTCTTATAATTATCTGTTAAATTAATTGTCTAAAAATACCCAGCCCCAACCCTCTCTCCCCCCACTCCCGCAGCAAGCAGCCCCACTCACCAAAACTACCCACTCCCCTGGTCAACCCGTCCCCACCGACGCGTCCTCCCCACCTCCCTGCCTCCCGGGCCCCAATCCCCACCCCGGGCCCCACCTCTCCGCCTCGACCCCGCACTCACCCACCCCGCACCTCCCGCCCCGCCTCTCTCCTCCTTCCTCCCCTCCGGCCTCCGCCCACCTCTGCTCTCCTCACTTGGCGCGCCGCCCGCCTTCTTTCTCCTCTCCGTCCACCGCAGAGCCTCCCTCTCCTTGCCTCGACCGGCCGCCCTCTGCCGGCGCCCTCCTGAGCCGTCGAGCACGCGCCGCCGCGCGGGCCCGCCCTCACCCGGCCAACCTCCTCGTCGTCGTGCCGGCGACCCCTCCTCTGCCTCCCCTTCGCGGGATCCCTCCCGGCCCCAGCTTCCTCGCTGGCCCGCGACTCCTCGCCCCGCCCGGCCTCCCTCCCGTCGGCCTCCTCGCCGGCCCGAGCCCTGGCGCCCACCTCGGCCTCCCGAGTGCCACTTTGCCATCCCCGCCGCCGCCGCCAAGGCCACCTCCTCCTCCATCTCCGACGCCCGTCTCCGGCGCCTGCCCATCCTCGTCGGGCCGTCTCCCATAGCACCGTCTGGCCGCCGAGCTCCTCCCTCGGCCGTCCTCACCGCCGCGACGCCCCTACCGCGCCTCTCCGTCGGACCCCGCCTTCCTTCGAGCTCCTCCACCCACGCCTCCGCGACCCCTCGCCTTGGCCCGCCGTCGTCCGCCACCGCTGCGCCCCTCCACACCACCGCGGGGCCCGGCCCGGCCCTCTTCTGTAGCAGCTCCTGCGAGCCCCGCAAGCCGCAGGCGCTCGCTGCGCCCTCCGCTGCGACCTCGTCTGCGCGCCTACACCTCCATCTCCTCTCGTCTCCGCGCAGGCGTGTCACCGTTCGAGCCACCGCCGATGCAAGCTACCTCTGCGGACCGTGTTGTTTTTGTGTGGGCTCCTACTGTTGACCTCCTATCGTGATGCAATCCTCGGTCTCGTGTTCCGTTCAATACAAGTTGCGGCTGATCCGGGTCTCCTAGTGGACAAGGTAGACCGTCGATAAGCTTTTCCAAGATCTTTCGAGGATCCTACCCAAGTTCTTCCACGAGACCCTCGAAGATCGATCCCGTTGTCCGAGACCCCGAAGGCCGATCTCGCCGAACCCGAACCCTGGAACCCCCGCCAAGATCTTCATAGAAGTCCCGAGAACTCCGCCGCGGTACCCGGGAATCTCCTACATGGAACCATCGGGCCACGTAAGACCATCGACACCACACCCGAGTCCGGCACCGACACCCGACAACCTCAACATATGATGCCAAGATCTTCTCCCCGGAACGTTGAGTGCTCCTTTCCGAACCCGAAGACCGCCAAGATCGCCACCGAAACGCGAAGTTCTTCATTCCGGCACGTCAAGTACTTCCTCTCGGATCCCAAGATGCCGAAACCCGGAACACCAAGATCTTCGCCGTGGAACGACACGACCCGACGACCGCGGACCCGACAAGATCTTCTCGACGACAAGATCGACCGCTTGGAACCAAGATCTCCAGCACGTCACGACAAGTTCTCCGTCTTGTATCCTCTCCCACTGATCCCGTCGAACCCTGAACCCTGAGACCGAACCTCGAACCCCGGAACCAAGATCTTCGACCCTAATGTGTGACCCTTTCTTGAGCCCTATTTTTATAAATGAAATATAAACTCGTGCATATTAAATTGTTCATGCATGCATATTGTCATGTGGTTTGGGGGCCTTATGCCGAATCACCTAAGTTAAATATGGGGCCCATATGCGGGCAAATCTAGTCTTATATTGGCCTCATTTAAATTTGTGTAGCGAACCGGTGCTATCTTTTGCCATGTTAAAACAACATTTAAAATGCGGGGTATCTAAACAACTAGAACCATATATTTAATTGTCGGGACCCCCGGTTCCGCTTAATATGGCCTAATTGCACCGCATATTACCATGCCATGCATCATACATGCATCATGCCCGATCTTTTGCCGTAGTATTAAATATTGCATCCGGTGTTTATTCTAGTGTTTTGCTTCTTCGCGGATAAGGCCGTTGAGTTGATGCGAGTGTCGACCCGATCTTCGGTTGAACCTTCGACAATGTTTTCAGGCGAGCATCTCCCTCCTTTCTACCTATCTTACTTTTATAGTATTTATTCCCTCCTGTTGATCTATTGCTATCTGTGTTGCGATGCTCTAGTTTTCGTACCCGTGATATCCCTTGCCGCCTTATATTGCCTCGGACACCTCCTATTACCTGTTGTTTGGTAGATAGTTGGACCTGCGCGTCGTAGTCGCTTGCTCAAGTGCTGTTGCGTGTCGTCAAGTACCACAATTGTTGGAGTATTGCCGTGTGTTTATTGTTGGAGATGATCATAACTTTACTTACTGTTTAACAACTAAAATTGAAGTAGGTAAGCAGAGGCACAGGTGGGCAATAGATGTTATTTGGTTGTTAACCATCCACTTGTGTCCCGTAGGACCCCGAGTACTTGATACCTGTTCCTTGAATATTCGCGCTATCCACATCCGGGAGGATTATGGGACCCCGAGCGAGCTTGATTCAGTCTTATTTCTTGGGGCCACAAACTAGTTTGAGGTTTTATTTACTATCTGTACTTATGCCATGCTTCTTTGCTTTATTACGATTGTGCGAGGAGCACTTTGTTAGGTAAGCGGAGTGTTTTCGTATCGACAAGCCCAGTTTTGGGTTCCCGATCGTTCTGACCAGCGCAAACCTTGAGTCCTTGAGTCCGTCTCGAGTCAGCTAACCGTTATGGTGTACTCAATGGGGTGGCCCCCTGAAATATTTCTGAATCCTGTGATTGCTTTGTCGTGAAGACATCGTTGGGTTTTGATTTGGTTTTTCCGAGATTGATCGAGTGTGTGTTGCTATTTGTGCACCCCTGCAGGGTAAAACTTTCTGAAAGCCGTGTCCGCGGTTATGGACGACTTGGAGCACAGTATCTCGATCATAGACAACTATAACTAAAGTAGTGCTATAAATTTGACTTTATAATGACTAGTAATCAGCTTCACTATAATGGAATGGCTAAATAAAACTGCCAACAATTGCTTGTTTGGGTTGTCGCTTGCGACCATTGTACCTGACTAGTAAGTATTGCAACTATAACGGAATGGCTAAATAAAAGTGCCAACAACTGCTGGGTTTGGGGATGCCTCATGCTAATTGTATCTGACTAGTAAGTGATGCAACTACAATGGAATGGTTAAATAAAAGTGCCCACTGCTTATTTTATCAGGATGACTATCTATATTTGACTAGTAATTGCCGCAACTATAACGGAATAAGTAAAACTGCCAACTGTGTGAGTTCCTCGGTTGACTTCCTCGTTTGGTCTCGAGGGGGAAACACCAGGATGGGTATGTTTGGTGGTAGTATCAGGTTGGTTCCGAATAGGTCTTTCTTACCCCTCTCTGATAGCCGCTAGTTGTATCGAGTCTCTATAGGTTATTTAGTGCATGCTGCCGCTTCAGTCCACCATACCTATGTAGGCGAGGACCGCCGAATTCTAGCCTCGCTGTCTTGGCCTCGATCTTGGCTCCTCTTTTCCTTGGCCCTTTGTCGGCACCCCTTTTGTTTAAGCAGGTTTTGAGATCGACGTCGTTAGCAGGGTTACGCTTACGGCTTGGCCTGGGCAGGGTTATGGACGCCATTGGTTATTCTTCAGGGCTCTTAGCCCCATTTGCATCTTGTCCGTAACTGGACGCTGTATCGTTTTCAAGGTGATTTGGATCTTTGTTCTGTATATCTGTATTCTTGACTCATGGAGTCGTGTTGTATATATATCTGTTCTGTGGGTCCCATCGAGGACTGTTGTGTAATGTTATTACTTCGTTTTCCACCCGCACGAAAGTGCCTGGTGGGCACCTTTGAATCGTTTCTATGCGGGTTTGGCGGGTTTCGCTAAAACTTGCATAGGGCCGATTCTGAGGGTGTTACATGGATCCAGTGTATGGAATTGTACATCGTGTCCCAAGATTGTAATGCATTTTAATTTTTAGGAAATTTTCTGGCATTTTGTAAACCTCACACGAAAGCAGACAACAAAACTAAACTTGCACCTTGCAATAAAACCTACTAACTAATTTGTTGACGGCTAATTTCTATATAGAACTAATTCTGCTGATTAATCCCATCAAGAATAAATGAAAGGGGCTGACGACTCATTTTTTTGAGAATCAATACCATGATATATTTATAGTAGTAAATAGTACATGGTAAAAATACATAAACTGTGTATTACAAACTAAACTCTAAAAGGAAATGAGAAAATCTCCAATGTATTCAAAATCTTCTTCTTCGATGACATAATCTTGTATTTTTTTGAAGCTAGCCGAATAAATATGACATAGATGTCAAACCACAAACCTGATAATACAAACGAGTGTTCTCTTGTAATTTGATCCACAATACTAAGACTACATGCACGCTCAGAGTAACCAACTAGCATTAGTAAGAGTACCACCACCGGTATTTTAGGGGGAAAATTCCGAATAGCCTGGTCGATGTCATAGGGAGGCGAGAGTACGAATCTCAATTATTGAGGATGCAGCAGCCGTGAAAAATATTATGAGGGTAATATTCTTGGCAGCAACCATGAGAAAAAAATCCAAAATTGATTCACCCAAGCAAGATTCAAAAGCCAATACCTATAGAACTTTAATGTTATAGCACCACCGCCAACACTGGAAAGATCTCGTCTTTGAACAAAGATGCGAAGATCACTTGTTGCGGACAATACTATCTTCATTAATATAGACGTGAAAAAAAGATGTTCACCAAAACTTCTAATGTAATATTTAAAAGCTCTATTTTATTTTCATTCATAGATCTAGTTCCCCACCCTCAGTCCCAAGGCTTAAGGCTTATATATTTTTTAAAATCAAACTATATAAAATTTGTCTGAGTTCATAGAAAAATATATGAATACTTACAATATAAAATACATACCGTTTGATACATCATGAAACATATATTCACACATGCTATCTATATAATATCATAATTTTTAATAGTTTTTTTAAAGTTTGGTCAAATTTTTCGTAGCTTGGCTTTTTTTTAAAATAAGCCTTAAGCTATATTACAGTTAGGCATATTTGGTAGTTCAAATATTTTATAATCCAATTCTATCTTTATTAGGCTTCTTGTCCCCAAGTCTTCTAGTACTATATCCAAGGGCTCGAATGTAATCATCTTTTATCCAATATCAATACAATCGGTACTTCAGTAATCTTTCACGATATCAAAGAGTTTCGCTTCTCAGCCTAGATTTTAGCCACCGCTGCTTCCGTCGTGACGCCCTCGGCGAGATCGATCTCCATGATCTCCGTCAGAAACATCGCATGTCGTAGATAGTTTTCTTCCAATTCCAATAAATCACTTTCTAGTTTTAGCAAATTTCGTTTTTCCAATTAGATATATTTTGTTTAGCCAACCAAGTCACCCTCGTTGATGCAATCAGCCAAATCCAGCATCGAATCCATAAAGGCCAGCCGCTGCTCCGTTCGCCTGGCGGTACACGCACCCGACGTCATGTAGGGGTTCGTAGCATGGAAAACAAAAAATTCTACCGAATGCACACAAACAAGCCAAGATCCATCTACTAGATTGTAGCAACGAGTCGATAGAAGCACTCACCCTCGAAGATTCCAAAACGGTTAACGAGAGCAGATTCTCGTGGGTGATGTAGTCGTACACTTGCCGATCTCAAGATCGCGTAGACGATCCTTCCGACGTTGCGTTCCGGCAGCGCTTCCGCAGTCGGTCACACGTTCGGTACTCGATGAATACCTTCCTATCCCTTGTTTCGGCAGCAAAGGTTGTAGTTCTCCCCTTGTGATTCCGGCAGCACGACGGCGTGGTGTCGGAAGTAGAGGGAAGATCCCGCAGGGCTTCGCCTAAGTCGGTGCGAGTTATGGTGGATTAGGGTTTCCCGGAAATCTAGGGTTTAGAAAACTGGGAGGAGGAGAGGATGTCGGCAACGGCTAGAGCGACGGCGACGGACCGGCGGCGGCTCAAGGCGGCGGCGGCTCGGGTGGAGAGGGGCTAGGGCTTGTGGTGTTGGGGCAGCCCTCCCCCTCTATTTATGAGAGGGGGACAGCCTTGGGAGGGGTGGGTTTGAATCCAAACCCAAACCCAAGTTGGATTGAGAGAAGGACTTGTTTCTTCTCCCACTAGGAAATCATTGTTCCAGTTTAACTTTTCAAACTTCCCGTTTGACTTTCAATTTAGAGTTTTAATTCTCTCTAGCAAATGCCCACACCAAGTGACCTAATGTAGGGGTTCGTAGCATGGAAAACAAAAAATTTCTACCGCATGCACACAAACAAGCCAAGATCTATCTACTAGATTGTAGCAACGAGTCGATAGAGGAACTCACCCTCGAAGATTCCAAAGCGGTTAACGAGAGCAGATTCTTGTGGGTGGTGTAGTCGTACTCTTGCCGATCTCGAGATCGTGTAGACGATCCTTCCGGCGCTGCGTTCTGGCAGCGCTTCCGCAGTCGGTCACACGTTCGGTACTTGATGAAGACATTCCTCTCTCTTGTTCCAGCAGGCAGCGGAGGTTGTAGTACTCTCCTCGCGATTCCTGACGGCGTGGTAATGCAGAGTAGAGGAGATCTCGCAGGGCTTCGCCTTAAGCCGGAGCGAGTATGGTGGACTATGAGAGAGGCCTTGGCGATCTAGGGTTTAGAGGCACCAAAGGAGGAAGCTTGGCCGGTGGCTAGGGCTTGGGGAGAGCGAGTTGGAGGGGAAACCCTAGACGGCGGCAATGGCTGCACTTGGAGGTGGAGGCGCCAAAGCTAGGGTTTGAGGTGTAGGGAAGAGGGGCACCCCTGCCCCTTCTTTTATAGGTGTGAGAGTGCGGCTTGGGAGGAGGAGTCCTCCTCCAACTCCTCCTCCTTGGCCGGCGGGTGGAGGGAGGAGACTTCCTCCCCAAGTAGGTTTCCTACTCTCCCTCCAGCAAGCAAACTTGCCGTTTGACTTTTCAAATTGGCGTTTGACTTTCAAACTAGGATTTGATTTCTTCCTTTATTTTGCCCAGCCAAGTAACATAGTACATGATGCAACCATTCCATATTGTCATGACACATCCATGTACCCTTCCCCTCCGGAGTGCCGGACCTTCCGAACCCTTCTAGAACATTCCCGATGAAAACACCGGAATCATTCCCCAACTCCGAAACAGGACTTTCCTTATATGAATCTTATTCTCCGGACCATTTCGGATCTCCTCGTGATATCCCGGATCTCATCCGAGACTCCGAACAACATTCGGTCTCTTACTCATCATTCCATAACTACTCAACAACATCGAATCCTTAAGTGTGTCTCCCTACGGTTCGTGAATTATGCGAACATGACCGAGACACTTCTCCGATCAATAACCAATATAGGAATCTGGAAATTCATATGGCTCACACATATTTATACGATTACTTTGCAATCGAATGAACCACTTACATACGATACCAATTTCCCTTTGTCTCACGATAGTTTACTTATCCGAGGTTTTGATCGTCGGTATCTCTGCATACCTAGTTCAACCTCATTACCGATAAGTACGATTTTCTCGTTCCCGTGATATGTGATCCCTTGTGAGCCAGTCACATGCTTGCAAGCTAATTGGATGACATTTCGCCAAGAGGGCCCAGAGTATATCTATCCGTCATATGGATGGACAAATCCCACTCTTGATCCATGAGCCTCAACCCATACTTTCCGAACACTCAATGCCACCTTTATAGCCACCCAGTTATGGTGTGGTGTTTGATGTCATCAAAGCATCCTTCCGGTGATGGTGATTAACATGATCTCATGGTCGAAGGAATTAGGTTACTATGTATCAGAAAGCTTATAGCAAATGAACTATATTAAATGACTTGATCTTTATGCTACGCTTAACTATAGGAGTATGTCCATCACATCATTCTCCTAATGATATGACCCTGTTGTTAATAACATCTCTATGTTCATGATCAGGAAACTATGATCATATATTAACCAACAAGCTAGTTTAACAAGAGGCTTTACTAGGGACTCTTTTATGTTTACAAATCACACAAGTATTAATGTTTCCTGTTAATACAATTATAGCATGGTATGTAAACATTTATCATAAGTATGAAGATATGATAATAACCTACTTTATTATTGCCTCTTGGGCATATCTCCAACAATCTCCCACTTGCACTAGAGTCAATAATCTAGTTTCAAACCTTTGTGTGTTCAACACCTATGGCTTTCCAGTGTTGTAAGTACACGATTGCTAGTGGTCAACTGATCTCCGGATCTGACACTTCCAGATCCGTGTGTAATTGCATGTATTTGCGTCTCTACGCATCACTCATTCTCTAATGAGATGGCTTCGTACAAATTTGGTCCTTTGGTGTGACCTTTAGTTCTTTGGGGTTAAAACAAATGCCCTCTTTTGCTGCTATAATAGCATTTATATACTTAACCTTTTGTTGTAGTATCTGTCACAATGTCTTAACTTTGGAACTCATCCAAATTCATTTTGGAACTTACTTTCCATTATATTGTGCCACCCTTAGTTTAGATTGAGATAAACTTAATTTATACTTTGTGACAAAACTAGTATCAATGTAATTCATTTACAATGAACTAACCATCTATTTGTCACTTCTACAAAACAATATATTCTTAGTTCTTCCAAAAGATCATAAGAATATCCTTACTATCGTCCAATTGCTTGTTTGGGTTGTCGCTTGCGACCATTGTACCTGACTAGTAAGTATTGCAACTATAACGGAATGGCTAAATAAAAGTGCCAACAACTGCTGGGTTTGGGGATGCCTCATGCTAATTGTATCTGACTAGTAAGTGATGCAACTACAATGGAATGGTTAAATAAAAGTGCCCACTGCTTATTTTATCAGGATGACTATCTATATTTGACTAGTAATTGCCGCAACTATAACGGAATAAGTAAAACTGCCAACTGTGTGAGTTCCTCGGTTGACTTCCTCGTTTGGTCTCGAGGGGGAAACACCAGTATGAGGTTTGGTGGTAGTATCAGGTTGGTTTCGAATAGGTCTTTTTTACCCCTCTCTGATAGCCGCTAGTTGTATCGAGTCTATATAGGTTGTTTAGTGCATGCTGCCGCTGCCGCTTCAGTCCACCATACCTATGTAGGCGAGGACCCCCGAATTCTAGCCTCGCCGTGTACTGGCCTCAGTACTGACGCTCCTCTTTTTCCTTGGCCCTTTGTCGGCACCCCTTTTGTTTAAGCAGGTTTTGAGATCGACGTCGTTAGCAGGGTTACCCTTCCGTCTTGGCCTGGACAGGGTTATGGACGCCATTGGTTATTCTTCAGGGCTCTTAGCCCCATTTGCATCTTGTCCGTAACTGGACGCTGTATCGTTTTCAAGGTGATTTGGATCTTTGTTCTGTATATCTGTATTCTTGACTCATGGAGTCGTGTTGTATATATATATCTCGTGGGTCCCATCGAGGACTGTTGTGTAATGTTATTACTTCGTTTTCCACCCGCACGAAAGTGCCTGGTGGGCACCTTTGAATCGTTTCTATGCGGATTTGGCGGGTTTCGCTAAAACTTGCATAGGGCCGATTCTGAGGGTGTTACATGGATCCAGTGTATGGAATTGTACATCGTGTCCCAAGATTGTAATGCATTTTAATTTTTAGGAAATTTTCTGGCATTTTGTAAACCTCACACGAAAGCAGACAACAAAACTAAACTTGCACCTTGCAATAAAACCTACTAACTATTTTGTTGACCGCTAATTTCTATATAGAACTAATTCTGCTGATTAATCCCATCAAGAATAAATGAAAGGGGCTGACGACTCATTTTTTTTGAGAATCAATACCATGATATATTTATAGTAGTAAATAGTACATGGTAAAAATACATAAATTGTGTATTACAAACTAAACTCTAAAAGGAAATGAGAAAATCTCCAATGTATTCAAAATCTTCTTCTTCGATGACATAATATTGTATTTTTTTGAAGCTAGCCGAATAAATATGACATAGATTTCAAACCACAAACCTGATAATACAAACGAGTGTTCTCTTGTAATTTGATCCACAATACTAAGACTACATGCACGCTCAGAGTAACCAACTAGCATTAGTAAGAGTACCACCACCGGTATTTTAGGGGGAAAATTCCGAATAGCCTGGTCGATGTCATAGGGAGGCGAGAGTACGAATCTCAATTATTGAGGATGCAGCAGCCGTGACAAATATTATGAGGGTAATATTCTTGGCAGCAACCATGAGAAAAAAATCCAAAATTGATTCACCGAAGCAAGATTCAAAAGCCAATACCTATAGAACTTTAATGTTATAGCACCACCGCCGACACTGGAAAGATCTCGTCTTTGAACAAAGATGCGAAGATCACTTGTTGCGGACAATACTATCTTCATTAATATAGACGTGAAAAAAAGATGTTCACCAAAACTTCTAATCTAATATTTAAAAACTCTATTTTATTTTCATTCATAGATCTAGTTCCCCACCCTCAGTCCCAAGGCTTAAGGCTTATATATTTTTTAAAATCAAACTATATAAAATTTGTCCGAGTTCATAGAAAAATATATGAATACTTACAATATAAAATACATACCGTTTGATACATCATGAAACATATATTCACACATGCTATCTATATAATATCATAATTTTTAATAGTTTTTTTAAAGTTTGGTCAAATTTTTCATAGCTTGGCTTTTTTTTAAAATAAGCCTTAAGCTATATTACAGTTAGGCATATTTGGTAGTTCAAATATTTTATAATCCAATTCTATCTTTATTAGGCTTCTTGTCCCCAAGTCTTCTAGTACTATATCCAAGGGCTCGAATGTAATCATCTTTTATCCAATATCAATACAATCGGTACTTCAGTAATCTTTCACGATATCAAAGAGTTTCGCTTCTCAGCCTAGATTTTAGCCACCGCTGCTTCCGTCATGACGCCCTCGGCGAGATCGATCTCCATGATCTCCGTCAGAAACATCGCATGTCGTAGATAGTTTTCTTCCAATTCCAATAAATCACTTTCTAGTTTTAGCAAATTTCGTTTTTCCAATTAGATATATTTTGTTTAGCCAACCAAGCCACCCTCGTTGATGCAATCAGCCAAATCCAGCATCGAATCCATAAAGGCCAGCCGCTGCTCCGTTCGCCTGGCGGTACACGCACCCGACGTCATGTAGGAGTTCGTAGCATGGAAAACAAAAAATTCTACCGAATGCACACAAACAAGCCAAGATCCATCTACTAGATTGTAGCAACGAGTCGATAGAAGCACTCACCCTCGAAGATTCCAAAACGGTTAACGAGAGCAGATTCTCGTGGGTGATGTAGTCGTACACTTGCCGATCTCAAGATCGCGTGAGCGATCCTTCCGACGCGTTCCGATGCAATCGCCAAATCCGAGATCGAATCCATAAAGGCCGGCCTTTGCTCGTTACTTTGGGTACACGCACCCGACGTCATGTAGGAGTTCGTAGCATGGAAAACAAAAAATTCTACCGAATGCACACAAACAAGCCAAGATCCATCTACTAGATTGTAGCAACGAGTCGATAGAAGCACTCACCCTCGAAGATTCCAAAACGGTTAACGAGAGCAGATTCTCGTGGGTGATGTAGTCGTACACTTGCCGATCTCAAGATCGCGTAGACGATCCTTCCGACGCTGCGTTCCGGCAGCGCTTCCGCAGTCGGTCACACGTTCGGTACTCGATGAATACCTTCCTATCCCTTGTTTCGGCAGCGAAGGTTGTAGTTCTCCCCTTGTGATTCCGGCAGCACGACGGCGTGGTGTCGGAAGTAGAGGGAAGATCCCGCAGGGCTTCGCCTAAGTCGGTGCGAGTTATGGTGGATTAGGGTTTCCCGGAAATCTAGGGTTTAGAAAACTGGGAGGAGGAGAGGATGTCGGCAACGGCTAGAGCGACAGCGACGGACCGGTGGCGGTGCAAGGCGGCGGCGGCTCGGGTGGAGAGGGGCTAGGGCTTGTGGTGTTGGGGCAGCCCTCCCCCTCTATTTATGAGAGGGGGGCAGCCTTGGGAGGGGTGGGTTTGAATCCAAACCCAAACCCAAGTTGGATTGAGAGAAGGACTTGTTTCTTCTCCCACTAGGAAACCATTGTTCCAGTTTAACTTTTCAAACTTCCCGTTTGACTTTCAGTTTAGAGTTTTAATTCTCTCTAGAAAATGCCCACACCAAGTGACCTAATGTAGGAGTTCGTAGCATGGAAAACAAAAAATTTCTACCGCATGCACACAAACAAGCCAAGATCTATCTACTAGATTGTAGCAACGAGTCGATAGAGGAACTCACCCTCGAAGATTCCAAAGCGGTTAACGAGAGCAGATTCTCGTGGGTGATGTAGTCGTACTCTTGCCGATCTCGAGATCGTGTAGACGATCCTTCCGGCGCTGCGTTAAGCAGCGCTTCCGATCGGTCACCGTTCGGTACTCGATGAAGACCTTCCTCTCCTTGTTCCAGCAGCGGAGGTTGTATTACTCTCCTCGCGATTCCGGCGACGCAGCGTACCGAAGTAGAGGGGAGATCTCGCAGGGCTTCGCCTTAAGCCGGAGCGAGTATGGTGGACTATGAGAGAGGCCTTGGCGATCTAGGGTTTAGAGGCACCAAGGGAGGAATCTTGGCCGGTGGCTAGGGCTTGGGGAGAGCCCCAACTCGCCGAGTTGGAGGGGAAACCCTAGACGGCGGCAATGGGTGCACTTGGAGGTGGAGGCGCCAAAGCTAGGGTTTGAGGTGTAGGGAAGAGGGGCACCCCTGCCCCTTCTTTTATAGGTGGGAGGGTGCGGCTTGGGAGGAGGAGTCCTCCTCCAACTCCTCCTCCTTGGCCGGCGGGTGGAGGGAGGAGACTTCCTCCCCAAGTAGGTTTCCTACTCTCCCTCCACCAAGCAAACTTGCCGTTTGACTTTTCAAATTGGCGTTTGACTTTCAAACTAGGATTTGATTTCTTCCTTTATTTTGCCCAGCCAAGTAACATAGTACATGATGCAACCATTCCATATTGTCATGACACATCCATGTACCCTTCCTCCGGTCTTGGGACCTTAGAACCCTTCTAGAACATTCCATGAAAACAGGAATCATTCCCCAACTCCGAAACAGGACTTTCCTTATATGAATCTTATTCTCCGGACCATTTCGGATCTCCTCGTGATATCCCGGATCTCATCCGAGACTCCGAACAACATTCAGTCTCTTACTCATCATTCCATAACTACTCAACAACATCGAATCCTTAAGTGTGTCTCCCTACGGTTCGTGAATTATGCGAACATGACCGAGACACTTCTCCGATCAATAACCAATATAGGAATCTGGAAATTCATATGGCTCACACATATTTATACGATTACTTTGCAATCGAATGAACCACTTCTGCGATACCAATTTCCCTTTGTCTCACGATAGTTTACTTATCCGAGGTTTTGATCGTCGGTATCTCGCATACCTAGTTCAACCTCATTACCGATAATACGATTTTCGTTCGTGATATGTGATCCCTTGTGAGCAGTCACATGCTTGCAAGCTAATTGGATGACATTCCGCCAAGAGGGCCCAGTATATCTATCCGTCATATGGATGGACAAATCTCACTCTTGATCCATGAGCCTCAACCCATACTTTCCGAACACTCAATGCCACATTTATAGCCACCCAGTTATGGTGTGGTGTTTGATGTCATCAAAGCATCCTTCCGGTGATGGTGATTAACATGATCTCATGGTCGAAGGAATTAGTTTACTATGTATCAGAAAGCTTATAGCAAATGAACTATATTAAATGACTTGATCTTTATGCTACGCTTAACTATAGGAGTATGTCCATCACATCATTCTCCTAATGATATGACCCCATTGTTAATAACATCTCTATGTTCATGATCGAAACTATGATCATATATTAACCAACAAGCTAGTTTAACAAGAGGCTTTACTAGGGACTCTTTTATGTTTACAAATCACACAAGTATTAATGTTTCCTGTTAATACAATTATAGCATGGTATGTAAACATTTATCATAAGTATGAAGATATGATAATAACCTACTTTATTATTGCCTCTTGGGCATATCTCCAACAATCTCCCACTTGCACTAGAGTCAATAATCTAGTTTCAAACCTTTGTGTGTTCAACACCTATGGCTTTCCAGTGTTGTAAGTACACGATTGCTAGTGGTCAATCGATCTCGGATCGACACTTCCGGTCCGTGTGTAATTGCATGTATTTGCGTCTCGCATCACTCATTCTCTAATGAGATGGCTTCGTACAAATTTGGTCCTTTGGTGTGACCTTTAGTTCTTTGGGGTTAAAACAAATGCCCTCTTTTGCTGCTATAATAGCATTTATATACTTAACCTTTTGTTGTAGTATCTGTCACAATGTCTTAACTTTGGAACTCATCCAAATTCATTTTGGAACTTAATTTCCATTATATTGTGCCACCCTTAGTTTAGATTGAGATAAACTTAATTTATACTTTGTGACAAAACTAGTATCAATGTAATTCATTTACAATGAACTAACCATCTATTTGTCACTTCTACAAAACAATAATGATTTAACCCTCAAATCTTGGTATTTGATTGTTTACCCGACCTACTTGTTTCAATAGAAAATTTGACCTTCGTAACCACAACCTTTGAGTCATGTGAGCCATGAGCATTGTTGCTGCCTCCGGAACACATTTCGGTGCTGCGCAATTTTGCACATATGGCTAAGGTCCTTTTAACCTTATCAAAGTTCTATGGTCCTCCCACTTATCTTTTCACGAAAAATTCATTCTCAAAGAAACTTGACGTTCTAAGTGACAAACACTTTTGTTTCCGATGTTATGGAGGAATACTTAACAGTTATTCGAAATAACCTACAAAGATAGGTTCATCCGACTTTGGTTGCAAACATCTTTCTTATGCATAGCATACCAACGTTTAAGAAAGGACAACTTGGGTTTTATCCCAAACCATAACTTTATATGGTGTCATTTCAACGGATTATGATGGAGCTCTTTTCAGTGAAAAACGGTAGTCTCTAAAGCTTTTAATTTTTTAAAATATAATGGCAATTTTATGAATTACACCTTTGATTTTACCATGTCAAACAAGGTTTTAATTACATATCTCGAATGCTCCATACTCTTATGGTGTTTCGGGAAATGCAAATCCACGGAACGATTCCTTAAATCTTAGGTATTATGCTAAACTTGTAACTCAAATATCTTCCTTTATGATCTTATCATAAACTATTTATATTCTTGTTACAATGATTTTGCACTTCATCTTAAAAATCTTTGAACTTTTCAAATGTTTCATACTTCATCCTTATTAAGTAAATATTAATATATTCACCCAAATTTTTGGAGAAAGCATATGAAGTTGAAATCCATCGCTCTTGACTACAAGTTCCAATAAGCTAGTCATTCGTTCCCTTTCGGCCTATGAACGAAGTTTTAATTATCTCTAGGAAAGTTTCAAAAGCGTCATTTGATCAAAAATCAAAAGACTCCAAAATTCCATCCACATGGAGTTTCTTCATGTTTTCTTTCCAATATAATTTAAACGGCGATGCCACTTCCAAAGTGATCTTTCAATCAATTTGTCTTTCGACATTTTTAGCACTAGTTTTATGGATGTGATTTCTCCAACGAGATTTGTGAATCATCCATATTTTATGGATTACGGCAATTATTTGAACAACCCTTTTGTTCTCATAATACCTGATAAAAGAAATCTTGAAGGCAAGCTTTGATGTTTAACGAGCAACACAATAACCCTTTATTTGTTCTCGATGAACATCATCACATATTATTTTGCTAGTTACTTAGGCTATTGTTGTTCATGAATTCTGTTGTTTCGTATGATGATTCATACCAACAAATTCAGTATCCAATACTTAAGAACCACATTATTTAACAAGCAAAGAATATAACCATAACGCGTATATCCTCTATATACCTAAGCTGAACAATTCTTGTCTTTTATTTTCTGCCATATATTTATGAGATTCTCTTTCAGTATTTCCTTTTCTGTTTGAAAGAATCTATCAACATCAATAGTGGATCCATATATATGACACATAGTCCAAAGCATGTATAGTTAAATACCAATGTCTTTGGACTTGCACTTTGAAGTAGATCACCATCATCAAATGTTTGGTGTTCTTTCCGATTCCTTTATTTAGTAATCTCTTGGTGTAGTAAACATTTTACCTACATCAGATATTCATCCTTATCATGGAATTATCCATGATCAAGCTACTTTTAGCTTATAACGGTGAATCACGAGTATAATGTTGCTCTCCAAACCCTTTTTGGAGGATTAGGACAACTAGTGTCTCCAACCTTTTGTAAATTCTCATCAAATATGAGAACATGAATTTTGCCATATTATACTCTATCATGTTGCAACCAAAATTTCGTTTCAAATATCACAATATCTTCCACACATCATGGTTTCTGAAACAACTCTTTCAGATCCTAGATAACCTTGATATTAAGACAATCCTTTGAATATCAAGAATCATGGAGACAAACATGATACTCATACACTAATACTAGGAATTGTCACTCTTGATTTAATACCAATTATTAAACTTCATGGAGTAACCGGAACTTACTGAAAGTTTGCAATAGGACTTTTAAACTTTAGATTAACACTTCAAAACATTACGATACCAGTTCGTAAAGTAACTAACCAGAATTCTATAGTTCTATCATCTCAATTATAACTAAGCGCAAGGTGGTAAAGGGATGCCAATGACTACAACAACTATGCAAATTCACTTTGATTTAATTTATGATAAATAGTGTTCAACTTTTAATCATATTGCTGTTGAACTCCCACTCAAAACAATATCCCTCACATTGTTTTAGTGATCACATGAAACAAATCCACCACATCAAAACCGATCATCACGAGAGTTGATGTAGCTTCAATGGCGAACAATCAACATGTTCATCATATCTACTATATGACTCATGCTTTACCTTTCGGTGATCCGTGTTCCGAGACCATGTCTGTACATGCTAGGCTCGTCAAGATCAAACCTTAGCTTCCGCATGAGCAAATCTGGCTTGCTCACGTTGTATACACTCGCAAAATCTAACACACCCGATCATCACGTGGTGCTTCGAAACAACGAGCTTTAGCAACGGTGCTTACTAAGGATGAACACTTTAAAACTTCAAATTGTGTGCTTGAGGGATCATCTTATAATGCTACCATCGTGAACTAAGCAATACAAGATGCATAAAAGGATTAACATCACATGCAATTCATAATATGTGATATGATATGGCCTTTCTTCTTTGTGCTTCCAATCTCCATCTTCAAGCACGAACATGATCTCCATCATCACCGGCATTGCATCAAGGTCAATGACGCCGCTCCATGGTTGTCGTCCACCAGCTTCAACTATTACAACTACTTTGAATAGACACGCGGGTCTTAACAGAATTTAAAGACAACCATATGGCTCCTGCCGGTTGCCAACTTACAATAAGGAACATTGCATACATCAAATATAATCACAATCATGGCCATATCACATCACAACACACCCCTGCAACACAAAGTTAGACGCCTCTAATTTTCTTTGCATATTTTATGTGGTTTGGGGCTTTCAATAAGTGTTGCTCTAACTTACGAACAAGAACCACAACATTGATACTAGTATTGTCAATCACCCGTTGTAAATTGAATCTTAACTATGTTGGGAGAAACAGGCACCCGCAAAGCCACTTATGCAATACAAGTTGCATGTCAAGCGTGGAGCAAGTCTCATGAATGATGTCATGTAAGGTTAGCCTGTGCCGCTTCATCCCACCATCCCGCAAGATGCAAAGTACACAAGAAGCAATCGACAACAAAAGCATCAACGTCCACAATGACCATTGTGTTCTACTCGTGCAACAGATCTACATATAGACACGACTCTGATACCACTGTAGGGGTTCGTAGCATGGAAAACAAAAAATTTCTACCGCATGCACACAAACAAGCCAAGATCTATCTACTGGATTGTAGCAACGAGTCGATAGAGGAACTCACCCTCGAAGATTCCAAAGCGGTTAACGAGAGCAGATTCTCGTGGGTGATGTAGTCGTACTCTTGCCGATCTCGAGATCGTGTAGATGATCCTTCCGGCGCTGCGTTCCGGCAGCGCTTCCGTAGTCGGTCACACATTCGGTACTTGATGAAGACCTTCCTATCCCTTGTTCCAGCAGGCAGCAGAGGTTGTAGTACTCTCCTCGCGATTCCGGCAGCACGACGGTGTGGTACCGGAAGTAGAGGGGAGATCTCACAGGGCTTCGCCTTAAGCCGGAGCGAGTATGGTGGACTATGAGAGAGGCCTTGGCGATCTAGGGTTTAGAGGCACCAAGGGAGGAAGCTTGGCCGGCGGCTAGGGCTTGGGGAGAGCCCCAACTCGCCGAGTTGGAGGGGAAACCCTAGGCGGTTGCAGCGGCTGCACTTGGAGGTGGAGGCGCCAAAGCTAGGGTTTGAGGTGTAGGGAAGAGGGGCACCCCTGCCCCTTCTTTTATAGGTGGGAGGGTGCAACTTGGGAGGAAGGAGTCCTCCTCCAACTCCTCCTCCTTGGCCGGCGGGTGGAGGGAGGAGACTTCCTCCCCAAGTAGGTTTCCTACTCTCCCTCCACCAAGCAAACTTGCCGTTTGACTTTTCAAATTGGCGTTTGACTTTCAAACTAGGATTTGATTTCTTCCTTTATTTTGCCCAGCCAAGTAACCTAGTACATGATGCAACCATTCCATATTGTCATGACACATCCATGTACCCTTCCCCTCGGAGTGTCGGACCTTCCGGACCCTTCTAGAACATTCCTGATGAAAACACCGGAATCATTCCCCAACTCCGAAACAGGACTTTCCTTATATGAATCTTATTCTCCGGACCATTCCGAATATCCTCGTGATATACCGGATCCCATCCGAGACTCCAAACAACATTCGGTCTCTTACTCATCATTGCATAACTACTCAACAACATCGAATCCTTAAGTGTGTCTACCTACGGTTCGTGAATTATGCGGACATGACCGAGACACTTCTCCGATCAATAACCAATAGAGGAATCTGGAAATTCATATGGCTCCCACATATTTCTACGATTACTTTGCGATCGAATGAACCACTTACATACGATACCAATTTCCCTTTGTCTCACGATAGTTTACTTATCTGAGGTTTTGATCGTCGGTATCTCTGCATACCTAGTTCAACCTCATTACCGATAAGTACTCTTTTCTCGTTCCCGTGATATATGATCCGTTGTGAGCCAGTCACATGCTTGCAAGCTAATTGGATGACATTCCACCGAGAGGGCCCAGAGTATATCTATCTGTCATATGGATGGACAAATCCCACTCTTGATCCATGAGCCTCAACCCATAATTTCTGAACACTCAATGCCACCTTTATAGACACCCAGTTACGGTGTGGTGTTTGATGTCATCAAAGCATCCTTCTGGTGATGGTGATTAACATGATCTCATGGTCGAAGGAATTAGGTTACTATGTATCAGAAAGCTTATAGCAAATGAACTATATTAAATGACTTGATCTTTATGCTACGCTTAACTATAGGAGTATGTCCATCACATCATTCTCCTAATGATATGACTCTCTTGTTAATAACATCTCTATGTTCATGATCAGGAAACTATGATCATATATTAACCAACAAGCTAGTTTAACAAGAGGCTTTACTAGGGACTCTTTTATGTTTACAAATCACACAAGTATTAATGTTTCCTGTTAATACAATTATAGCATGGTATGTAAACATTTATCATAAGTATGAAGATATGATAATAACCTACTTTATTATTGCCTCTTGGGCATATCTCCAACACCTAGGATATGATCCAATCATTCCACTTACCCACGACACTTTCATGGACCATTCTCCTTCCGGATCGGTGAACCTTCTAGAACCTTCTAGAACATCTCCGATGAAAACATCGGAATCTTTCCCGAACTCCGGAATCGGACTTTCCTTATATGAATCTTATTCTTCGGACCATTCCGGATCTCCTCGTGATATACCGGATCCCATCCAAGACTCCGAACAAAATTCGGTATCCCTACTAACATTCCATATCTACTAAACAACATCGAATCCTTAAGTGTGTCTCCCTACGGTTCGTGAATTATGCGGACATGACCGAGACACTTCTCCGATCAATAACCAATAGACGAATCTGGAAATTCATATGGCTCCCACATATTTCTATGATTTACTTTGCGATCGAATGAACCACTTACATACGATACCAATTTCCCTTTGTCTCGTGATAGTTTACTTATCCGATGTTTTGATCGTCGGTATCTCTGCATACCTAGTTCAACCTCGTTACCGATAAGTACTCTTTTCTCATTCTCGTGATATGTGATCCCTTGTGAGCCAGTCTCATGCTTGCAAGATAATTGGATGATATTCCACCGAGAGGACCCGGAATATCTATCTATCATATGGATGGACAAATCCCACTCTTGATCCATGTGCCTCAACCCATATTTTCCGAACACTCAATGCCACCTTTATAGCCACCCAGTTACAGTGTGGTGTTTGATGTCATCAAAGCATTCTTCCGATGATGGTGATTAACATGATCTCATGGTCGAAGGAATTAGGTTACTATGTATCAGAAAGCTTATAGCAAACGAACTATTGAAATGACTTGATCTTAATGCTATGCTTATCTATAGGAGTATGTCCATCATACCATTCTCCTAATGATATGATCTTATTGTTAACAACATCTCAATGCTCATGATCGGGAAACCACGATCATCTATTAAACAACAAGCTAGTATTTCAAAGAGGCTTTACTAGGACTCTAATTTAGTTTACAAGTCACACAAGTATTAATGTTTACTTTTTAATACTATTATAGCATGAATGTAAACATTTATCATAAACACAAAGATATAATAATAAACACTTTTATATTGCCTCTAGGGCATATCTCCAACAGTCTCCCACTTGCACTAGAGTCAACTAATCTAGATTACATGGTAATATACCGAACACCCATGGCGGTTTGGTGCTGGTCATGTTTTGCCCTCGGGAGAGGTTTAGTCAACGAATCCGCCACATTCATATCTGTGTATACTTTACAAATCTTTATGTCACCATCTTGGACATGCTCTCAAATAGCATGAAAACGTATTTTGATGTGCTTCAGCTTCTTGTGTGACCTTGGTTCTTGCGCATTGGCTATGGCGCCCATGTTATCACAGTAGATAGACATTGGGTCCAACGCACTTGGAACCACACCGAGCTCTGTAATGAACTCCTTCATCCATATCGCCTCTTGTGAAGCCTCCGAAGCAGCTATGTATTCCGATTCAGTTGAAGATCTCGCCACAACTCTTTGCTTTGCACTCCTCGAGCTAACTGCTGCACCATTCAAAGTAAATACATATCCAGATTGAGATTTAGAATCATCCGGATCGGTGTTGCAACTAGCATCGGTGTAACCATTAACAACGAGTTGTTCATCACCTCCATAAGAAAGAACCATATCCTTAGTTCTTCTCAAGTACTTAAGGATGTTTTTGACCGCTGTCCAATGATCTACTCCTGGATCACTTTGATATCTACTAGTCAAACTAACAACATATGCAATGTCGGGTCTAGTACATAGCATGGCATACATAAGAGATCATATGGATGAGGCATAGGGAGTCTTACTCATCCTTTCTCTATCTTCTGCCGTTGCAGGACTTTGAGTTTTACTCAAGGTCGTATTGGGCAACATGGGCAAGAACCCTTTCTTGCTATCTTCCATTCCAAACCTGTGGCATCCCGCAAAAACCACTACTAGAAAATCGCGTTGAATTTGTGCATTGCATCGTCATCATCATGTGTTGTTTGCCTAAAACTAATTTCGAAAACCTATTTTGTTTTCCAAAGCGCGTCTTCGTTCAACACATAAACCGGGTCCCGGATTATTTTGTTTTGGCCGCTATCGGTTTGTACACGGCCCGTTTAAATCAAATAAAAAGTTCAATTGTTTTTAGCGGGGGCAGTCGAACGGGCCGAATCGACCCGGACGACCACCCCCATATCTAAAACGGTCCACCCCAAACCAGCCCTCTAAATACTACAGCTACCTAAAACTCTACCCACCCTCTTTGGCCACATCACCCCACCCAATGGCTAGTCTCCACCTCACCCTCTCCTCTCCTCCCCACTCCCTAGCTGCCACGTGGCTAGCCTCACTCACCACCAACCCCCAGTGGCCCTCACCACCCGACTGGCCTCGCCTTGCGCTCTCCACTCGACACTGCAGTCCCCCAGCCCACCAGGATCCACCCCACCTGCCCTGTCCCCCCCCGCGGCCCCTCCCCATCCTCTCTCCCTTCTCCCTCTTCTCCACCACCTCCTTCCGCCGTCCGCCCGCCGCCTCACAACCAGCCCCGCGCCCGCGTCGCCCCGAGCCTCGCACCGCCCGGCTCCCCCGCCTCGAGCCTCTGCCGTCGCCCGCCCTAGCTCTGCGCGGCGCCTGCACCTCCTCCGCCCAGCAGGCGCCCGCCCGCCGCGTCCCTCCGCGCGGTCGTGCCTCCGTCAATCGAGCTCGCCGACCCGCGGCTCCTCCCGGGACCTGCTGCGCTCCGCCCGTCGCCGGCGCCCCGCCTCCAGCGCTCGACGCCTCCGCACCCTTCAACCGTCCGCCGCCCGCGTCCTAAGCGCAGCCGGCAGCGCCCTCGGCGACCCCAGCGCCGTCCGACTGCCCGCCGCCAGCGCTCCCTCGTCGCCGCGCCCTCCCCAAGCCCGACCGGCCCGTGCCGCCGACCTTCCCCGCTGCTCGACCTCGCCCGCGTCTCCTCCGTCCAGCAGGCCGCGCCGCCCCTGTGGCCTCGCATCCGCGCCGCCGTCGCCAACCTCGGCCCTGCTGCTCACCGCTCGCCGTCCCCGAGTCCTGGAACCCCGTGGCCGCACCCCTCCTTCCTGGCGCCTCGTCTGCTTCCAGCTACCAAGCACCAAGCTGCCCCCGCTGAGGCAACCTCCTGTGCGTCTTCACCATGCGTGCTAGTACCCGAGGAAAACATCGACAAGGTTACCAACAGGAACTTGAAGACCCCGAACCCGAAGGTCATCTACAAGGAACCCCAAGATCTCCTTCACGGAAATCGGAGCCGGACCCGGAGACCCCTGTCATGGATCCTCGAGCACTTCTACACGGACCCACGGGATGACATGTTCTTCACCAAGGGCGACAAGACTCTTCCCGGGTTTGAGACCGACATCGAAGCGACAAGATCGTCATCACACCGAAGACCTCATGCGACAAGTACTCCCTCGAGAACGTCGGTACTTCACCGGACAGAGACCACGGCGACAAGATCGGCACCAACAAGTGAAGTCGAAACACCAAGCCCTTCTTCCCGGAACGCAAGATCTGCCCCGCTATCGAGAACGAGAGAACGATCCCGGAGTCCGAGAACGTTTCCGCCGAGACCGATCCGTCGAACCCTGGACCCTGTCGAACCCCGAACCCCCGGATCCCCAAGACCGTCGAGACCCTAATGTGTGAACCCTTCCCGAAACCCTATTCTATAACACAATATAACAACTTGTTGCATATTAACCATTCATCTTGCATGCATATTGTTTGGTTTGGGGGCCTTATGCCGATTCACCTCATAATTAAATATGGGGCCCATATGCGGGCAAATCTAGCCTTAGATTGGCCTCATTTAAACAGGTGTAGCGAACCGGTTCCATCTGTTGCATTGCTAAACAACATATAATTTGCGGGGTAGACAAATAACTTGAACCACCTAATTAATGTCGGGACCCCGGTTCCGCTTAATATGACCTAATTGCATCGCACCTTTGCCATGCCATGCATCATACATGCATCATGCCGATCTTCTGCCGTCGTATTAAATATTGCATCCGGTGTTTTTTCTCGTGTTTTGCTTCTTCGCGGATAAGGCCATTGAGTTGATGTGAGCTTCGCCCCGATCTTCGGTTGAACCTTCGACAATGTTTTCAGGCGAGCATCTCCCCCTTTCTACCTATCTTACTTTTCTAGTATTTATTTCCCCTCCTGTTGATCTTTGCTATCTGTGTTGCGATGCTCTAGTTTCGTACCCGTGATATCCCTTGCAGCCATATATAGCCTTGGACACATCCTATTACCTGTTGTTTGGTAGATAGTTGGGCCCGCGTGTCGTAGTCGCTTGCTCAAGTGTTTTTGCTTGTCGTCAAGTACCACAATTGTTGGAGGATTGCCGCATGTTGACGTTGGAGATGATCATGGTTAACTTATTGTTCACTTTAATTCCTGTTTAACAACTAAAATTGAATTAAGCAGAGGCATCGGTGGGTGATAGGTAAGTTTTGGTTTCCGACCGCCCACTTGTGTCCCGTAGGACCCGAGTTCTTGACACCTGTTAGAGATCGAGCGCTAACCACGGTGGGAGATATGGGCCCCATTGATAATTACCTGATTTCAAAGTATTGTCTGGGGCCACAACTAGTTTGAGGTGTTTTACTATCCTGTACTTATGCCATGCTACTTATGTATTTACGTTTGTGCGAGCACACCTTTGTCTTGTTAGGATCGGGACACGTTTTGGCGGTGTCGGCGGTCCCGATTGGGGATCTGCTGTCGTTCCTACCGTCCACCCAAACCCTAAGTCCGTCTCGGAGACCGGCCGACTTCGTTGGGTAGACTTAGTGGGTGGCCCCGTGCTTGCTTTGGGTGCAGGGAACCGTGACTTAGGCCCCGCCGACATACCGATGGGTGTATGTTAATTGATCGGCAAAAGGGTCAAGTGCTGTGGATACTTTGGTGCACCCTGCGGTTAAATCTTTTCGAGAAGCCGTGTCCGCGGTTATGGACGACTTGGAGCACAGTGCTTGATCATAGACAACTATAACTAAAGTTTATTGTTATAAATTGACTTGTATCCGATATGACTAGTAATCAGCTTCACTACAACGGAATGGCTAAATAAAAGTACCAACAACTGCTGGGTTTTGGGGTTGTCTCATGCTAATTGTATCTGATTCGTAAGTATTGTGACTATAACGGAATGGTTAATTAAAAGTGCCCACTGCTTACTTTATCAGGATGACTATCTAAACCTGACTAGTAAAGTGCCGCAACTATAACTGAATAAGTAAAACTGCCAACTGTGTGAGTTCCTCGGTTGACTTCCTCGATGGTCTCGAGGGGGAAACGCCAGGATGGGTTTGATTGATGATAGTATCAGGTTGGAACCGAATAGGTCTTTCTCACCCCTCTCTGATATCCGCCAGTTGTATCGAGTCTCTATAGGTTGTTTAGTGCTTGCTGCCGCTGCCGCTTCAGTCCACCATACCTATGTAGGCGAGGACCGCCGAATTCTAGCCTCGCCGTGTCTTGGCCTCGATCTTGACGCTCCTCTTTTCCTTTGCCCTTTGTCGGCACCCTTTTGTTTAAGCAGGTTTTGAGATCGGCCGTTAGCGTGGTTACCCTTCCGGCTTGGCTGGGCAGGGTTATGGGCGCCATTGGTTATTCTTGGGGCTCTTAGCCCCATTTGCATCTTGTCCGTAGTCGGACGACTGTATCATTTTCAAGGTGATTTGGATCTTTGTACATTATATCTGTATTCTTGACTCTTTGAGTCAGTTGTATATATCTCTCGTTACGGGTCCCATCGAGGACTGTTGTGTAATGTTATTACTTTGCTTTCCACCCGCACGAAAGTGCTGGTGGGCACCTTCATCGTTTCTATGTGGGTTTGGCGAGTTTCGCTAAAACTTGCATAGGGCCGATTCGAGGTGTTCTGAGTGGTATCGAGCTCGGGTTGCGATACCCCACAAGTCCAGCCTGTATGATAACCTAGCTAACGGCCGAAGTAGAGTGTCAAAATTATTTTGCAAAATCGGTTGGATAGTTCTGATTAGGTCTGATTTTATTCCTTACCCTCTGCTGCTCTCCTCTCACCTCAGCGTGTTTTGAATCCGCTTATTATCTTTTCTGCGAGTCCAGGATTTTCTCGTGGTTGGGTTTCCGTCGTACCTTCAGGGTTTCGCTTCCTCCTTTGGTAACGGTGTTCTACTATCCGGTGATCATGCTATCCGAGGAATCCGTCTACGGTGTTACCATTCTTTGTTCCTTGTTTGTGCCTTCCGGTGTTTTCCGACGCGACGACATCCTTTACGCCAGATCCGATGCAGATTCTGCATCACTCCTTTGTTCCGAATCTCGCTTGTCGAGATCTTCAGTCTGAATCCTGAGAGTTGGTTGCATAATCTGTTTATTCGTGTACATAGTAATGCTTTGAGTGCGGGATGGAGTCGCGACCATACCACTACTCTTATCATTCGCTTGTGTACATTGGATGGTGGATCGATGCAATTAACTCCTTCCGCTGAAGTTAGAGGTGGCCTTACCTTTCACTTCGTCCGTTGTTTATCCGGCGTGTTCTCTTGACGAACAGGGACAACGACCTCTTGTTAGTGGTGTCGCGAGGATCTACACGAAGCGAGAAGACGCAGATCGCCGACCTTCCTTCCGGTACCATGAGGCGGATCTCGAGGGCGAGATCCATTGTTAGTGGTGTCGAATTGTGGCATCCCGCAAAAACCACTACTAGAAAATCGCGTTGAATTTGTGCATTGCATCGTCATCATCATGTGTTGTTTGCCTAAAACTAATTTCGAAAACCTATTTTGTTTTCCAAACGCCTCGTCTTCGTTCAACACGCAAAACCGGGTCCCCGGATTATTTTGTTTTTGGCCGCTATCGGTTTGTACACGGCCCGTTTAAATCAAATAAAAAGTTCAATTGTTTTTAGCGGGGGCAGTCGAACGGGCCGAATCGACCCGGACGACCACCCCCATATCTAAAACGGTCCACCCCAAACCAGCCCTCTAAATACTACAGCTACCTAAAACTCTACCCACCCTCTTTGGCCACATCACCCCACCCAATGGCTAGTCTCCACCTCACCCTCTCCCTCTCCTCCCCCACTCCCTAGCTGCCACGTGGCCTAGCCCTCACTCACCACCAACCCCCCAGCTGGCCCCTCACCACACACCCGACCTGGCCTCGCGCGCGCGCTCTCCACTCAGCACACGCGGTCCACCCCCTGGCCCATCGCGGGACCCACCCCACCTGTCCCCATGGCCCCTCATCCTCTCCCTTCTCCCTCTTCTCCACCACCTCCTTCCGCCGTCCGCCTCGAGGCGCCTCCATCAGCCAGCCCTCGCCCAGCGTTGCCCGAGCCTCGCACCGCGCCCGGCCTCCCCGCCTCGAGCCTCTGCCGTCGCCCGCCTAGCTCTGCGCCCGGCCGCACCTCCTCCGCCTGCCCAGCGCCTGGCCATGCGTCCCCTCCGCCGGTCGTGCCTCCGTCAATCGAGCTCGCCGACCCCTTGCTCCCTCCGGACCTGCGCTCCGCCCGTCGTGGCCGCCCGCCTCCAGCGCTCGACCGCCTCCGGCCACCCTTCAACCGTCACCGCCCGCCGTCCTAGGCCCAGCCTTGGCGCCCGCCCGCGACCCGGCCGCGCCGTCGAGCTGCTCCCGCCGGCGCCCTCGTCGCCCTGCCGCCTCCCGCAAGCCCGACCGGCCCGTGCCCCGACCTTCCCTGCTCGACCTGCCGCGTCTCCTCCGTCCGGCAGCGCCGCCCTGTGGCCTCGCATCCGCGCCGCGTCGCCAACCTCGGCCTGCTCACCGCTCGCCGTCCCAGTCCTGGAACCCGTGGCGCACCCTCCTTCACAGCGCCTCGTGCTTCCGACTACCAAGCACCAAGCTTCCCCGAGGCAACCTCATCTTTGAAGGGTTCGCGACATAGAAAACAAAAATTTTCCTACGATGTGAACTATATACCAAGATCTATTTATACTAGATACAAACAACGGGATGTATATCCGTAGAGAACATACCCTTGAAGACCGACAAAGTTTAACGAGTCCAAACTCGTGGTTGATGTAGACGATCTCTTGCCGATCTCAAGATCGAGAGGAAGTCCTAGCGCCAAATCAGCCCGCATCCGTGCTCGCACACGTTCGAGGCACCGAGCAACCTCCGCCTCCTCGCTCCAGCGATGCAGCGAGCACAACTCTTTCTTGCCGAATAGCCACCGGGAACATGTATCTCGCTAGTCCGAGACCATGGGGAATAAATTCTAGAGGAGAGAGATCCTTCACGAGGAGGTGTGAGTGAGAAGTGAGAGGAGGGCTCCTTTTATAGGAGGAGGGAACCCCAAGGGGTGGCGCGCATGGGGGCTGCCCCTTGCCCTCCCTCTTCATGTGGGTGGACACTCCACTCACAAAACTCCTCCAAATTCCCTCCACTCAAAGTCCACTCAAAAATCCCATTAAATTTCCACCAAATTTAATGCAATCTCTCATTAAATAAAACTCTTTTATTTTATTCAGAATTTTGTCAATTACTTTAATGACAAACATTCACAAATAACCTTGCTAGAATTCTATTTCACATGCATAACCACTTTATGCAATTTCACCCGAAAACCGTTTGGTATCTAGTGAAATAAATTCCTGCGCTTGTTTATTCTTTCGGCCTGAAACTTTTGCTCCAATTGGATGTGTGTCTCTTAAGTGTGTCACCCTACGGTTCGTGAATAATGCGGACATGATCGAGACCCTCTCGGATCAATAATCGAAGCGGGATCTGAGACCCATCTCGACTCCCACACATTCAACGATGACTTTCTTGTGATCGTCGGAACCTTTTACGCTAGTATCTTAATCCCTTTGTCTCACGATATATTACATGTCCGAGATCCGATCATCGGTATCTCCATACCTAGTTTGATCTCGTTACCGACATGCACTCTTTTCTCGTTCCCGTGATATAACATTCTAGTGATCAAATCACTTGCTTGCAAGCTAATCAATGTGATATCACCGAGAGGGCCCAGAGTATATCTATCCGTCATCGGGATGAACAAATTCCACTCTCGATCCATGAGCCTCAACATAACACTTTATTAGTTACGAACCCATCTTTATAATCACCTGATTACGGTGTGACGTTTGATGTTATCAAGAAACTCTTCGGTGTTAGTGATTGACATGATCTCATGGTCTAAGGATTAGGATCACTTGTAAGTTGTTATAGCAATATAAACTCAATGACTTTGATCGTAATGCTATACTTGGATGAATGTTCATCACATCATTACACTAATGTTGTGATCCCGTTATTAACAACATCCAATGTCCATGATCAGGAAACCTTGATCATCTTGTTAATCAACGAGCTAGTTTATGAGAGAGGCATAACTAGGAACTTTCTGTTAGTTTATTAAACACACATGTATTAACGTTTCCGTATTAATACAATTATAGCATGCAAAATAAACATCTATCATATACTTGGAATACACATAATAAACAATTTATTACTGCCTCTCCGGGCATATTCACTTCAGTCTCACACTTGCACTAGAGACAATAATCTAGTTACATAGTGATATATCTAACACCCATTGAGTTCTGGTGTTGATCATGTTTTGCTCTAGGGAGAGTTTTAGTCAACGGATCAGCTACATTGAGATCCGTATGTACTTTACAAATCTTTATATCTCCATCCTTGACATGCTCGCGGATGGAGTGAAACCGGCGCTTAATATGCTTGGAATGCTTGTGAGACCTTGGCTCTTTGGCATTGGCAATGGCACCATTGTTGTCACAATAGATCACCATTGGGTCCAACGCGTTTGCCACAACTCCTAGTTCGGATATGAACTCCTTCATCAAACGCTTCTGAGCCGCTTCAGCGACTACATATTCGGCCTCCGTTGTTGATCCCGCTACCACAGGTTGTTTGGAGCTCCTCCAACTAACCGCTCCGCCATTCATGAGAAATACGTATCCGGATTGAGACTTAGAGTCATCCGGATTGGTGTCAAAACTAGCGTCGACATAACACTTAGCGACGAGCTCTTCTTCACCTCCGTATACAAGAAACATATCCTTAGTTCTTCTTAAGTACTTAAGGATATTCTTGACCGCTATCCAGTGTTCCGAACCTGGATCCGATTGGTACCTACTAGTCAAACTAATAGCGTGTGCCACATCCGGTCTTGTACATAGCATGGCGTACATTATAGAGCCTATGGCTGAAGCATAGGGGACTTTGTCCATTATCTCTCTTTCTTCCTTGAAGCCGGGACTTTGAGTCTTACTCAATGTCTTGCCTTGCAACATAGGTAAGAACCCCTTCTTACTTCCGTCCATTTTAAACTTCTTTAAAATCTTATCAAGGTATGTACTTTGCGATAGCCCTATTAGGCGCCTAGATCTATCTCTATAGATCTTTATGCCTAATATGTATGACGCTTCACCTAGGTCCTTCATTGAAAATTTCTTTGTTTAGATAACTTTTAACACTGTTTAAAAGTTCTATATCATTCGATCAATAATATGTCATCCACATATAATATCGAAATGCCACATTGCTCCCACTCACTTTCTTGTAAATACAAGCTTCTCCATAAGTTTGGACAAATCCAAACTCTTTGATCACCTCATCAAAGCGGAGATTCCAACTTCGTGATGCTTGCTTCAATCCATAGATGGATCATTGAAGCTTGCACACCTTGTTAGCATCCTTAGGATCGACAAAACCCTTTGGTTGTATCATATACAACTCTTCTTCAATATTACCATTGAAACGCGGTTTTGACATCCATCGCCATATTTCATAATCGAAATATGCAGCAATTGCTAACATAATCCTAACGACTTTAGCATCGCTACGGAGAGAAAGTCTCATCGTAGTCAACTCCTTGAATTTGTCGAAACCCCTTTGCGACAAGTCGAGCTTTATAGATGGTCACATTACCATCGCATCAGTTTTCCTTTTGAAAATCCATTTGTTCTCCACGGCCTTTTGGTGAGGTAATTCCACCAAGTTCCAAACTTGATTTTCATACATGGATTCCATCTCGGTTCATGGCTTCTAACCATTTGTTGGAATCCGGGCTCATCATCGCTTCTTCATACGTCGCGGTCATTATTTTCATCAACCATGAGATTTATGACGATTTCCGTCTACTCGGGGCTGCCGCAGCGTCTGTTTGACCTGCGAGGTTCGGTAGTACTCTCTTTGAGTTTCATGATCATTATCATTAGTTCCCTCTTCAGCAGGTGGAGCCAACTCCGGAACAACTTCCTGCGCTACTCGCCATACTTTGAAGAGAAGGTTCCACAACCTCTTGAGTTCTACCTTCCGACTACTCACACCTTTCGCGAGAAACTCTTTCTCTAGAAAGGATCCATTCTTAACAAAAACCTTGACCTCGGATCTGTGATAGAAGGAATACCCAATAGTTTCTTTAGGGTATCCTATGAAGACGCATTTTTCCGCTTTGGGTTCGAGTTTATCCGGTTGAAGTTTCTTCACATAAACGCAACCCCAAACTTTAAGAAATGACAGCTTAGGTTTGTTTCCAAACCACAATTCATCTGGTGTCGTTTCAGCGGATTTAGATGGTGCCCGATTTAAAGTGAATGCAGCGGTTTCTAGTGCATAACCCCAAAATGACAACGGCAAGTCCGTCGGAGACATCATAGATCGAACCATATCTAATAAAGTGCGATTCTGACGTTCCGACACACCATTTCGCTGTGGTGTTCGGCGGTGTGAGTTGTGAAACAATTCCACACTCTTTCATGTGAGTGCTAAACTTCGTAACTTAGATACTCACCTCCACGGTCAGACCGTAGAAATTTGATCTTTCTATTACGATGATTTTCAACTTCATTCTGAAATTCCTTGAACTTTTCAAAGGTTTCAGACTTGTGTTTCATTAAGTAGATATAACCGTATCTACTCAAATCATCCGTGAAAGTAACAAAATAACGATATCCACCTCGCGCCGACACACTCATTGGACCACATACATCAGAATGTATGATTTCCAATAAATCATCGCCGTTCCATTGAACCGGAAAACGGTGTTCTAGTCATCTTGCCCATAAGGCATGGCTCACATGTATCAAATGATTCATAATCAAGTGATTCCAAAAGTCCATCCGAATGGAGCTTCTTCATGCGTTTAATGCCAATATGACCTGGGCAGCGATTGCCACATATATCGGATATATCATCATCAAGTTTAATCCTTTTAGCATCAACATTATGAATATGTGTAACATTATCATCGAGATCTAATGAAATAAACCATTCATCATCGTGCATGACCATAAAAGATTTCATTCATATAAATGGAACAACCATTGTTCTCGGACTTAAATGAATAACCACTTTGCATCAAACATGATCCGGATACAATGTTCATGCTCGGTCGAGCACCGGATAACATTTATTTAAGTTTATGACTAATCCCGACGGTAAGTGGAGAGGTAGCGTTCAACGGCGATCACATCAACACTTGATCCATTGCCGACACGCATCTTGACCTCACCCTTGCTAGCGGTCATGTTCATGACCTCGATTCGAGTTACAAATATTAGCAACCGAACCGTATCAAATACCCGGTGCTCTGCGAGCACTAGTCAAGTACACATCAATAACATGTATATCATATATACCTTTGTTTGCCTTGCCGGCCTTCTTATGCGCCAGATACTTGGGGCGATTCTGCTTCGATGGCGATCCCCTTACAATAATATTTTCGGTATCGGACTTGGGTCCAACTCGGGGTTTCTTTTCAGCGTGACAGCAGGCTTGCCCTTACTTCCTTCCGTTTTCCTTCTTGTTTTTCTTGAAACCAGTGTTCCTATTGATCATCAACACTTGATGTTCCTTTTTGATCTCCACTTCTGCAATTTTAAGCATTGACAGAAGCTCGGGGGGAGACTTCTTCATGCCTTGCATATTATAGTTCATCACGAAGCTCTTATAGCTAGGTGGCAGAGACTGCAGAACACGATGGATGCCTAAGTCAATGGGAATCGTTATTCCCAAGGACACAAGCTTATCAGCGTAACCCGACATCTTGAGTACATGCTCACTAACGGAGTTGTTCTCTTCCATCATGCAGCTAAAGAACTTTTCTCAAGCATTGTAGCTCTCTCAGCAAAGATGTGTGTCGAAAATCATTTTCAACTCACCCATTGTATCAAATGCATTGCCGTTTGAAACGCTTTGAAGTTCGGCTCTAGCCCATACAATATGCCGCAATGAACTAAGTTGTGGTCCTCCGACGAGTCGATAGACATTCTTCTCGTCGGGGCATCATCAAAGGTGGGGGGCCTAACGGCGCTTCTAGCACATATTGCTTTTGTGCAGAGAGGAGAATCCTCAAATTCATGGCCCATTCAAGAAAGTTGCTACCGTTCGTTGCTAGTTTCTCTTTCTCCATGAACGCATTGAAATTAAAAGCGGTGGTGCCATCTACAACAGAATTTGTAAAGTTTAGACTAAGTGTATGATAGATTGAGTTCAACTAATCTATATTACGAATGAACTCCCACTCAAAAGCGACATCCTCGTGTCCTTTTGGTGATTACATGAACCAAATCCACTACACCAAGTCCGATCATCACGTGAGTCGGTATAGCTTCAAAGGCGAGCATCAAATGGGCATCATATCAACTATATGACTCATGCTTAACCTTTCGATCGTGTTAGAGGCCATGTCTGTACATGCTAGGCTCGCCAAGTTAGAACCTTAGTATTTTGCGTGTAATCGCTTTTACACCAAGTATGGTCGAGGATCCAAGAACACCCGATCATCACGTGATGTCTTGGAGCGACGAAAACATAATCGGTGCATACTAAAGGAAGAACACATTCTTATCTTGATATTTAAATGAGGAACATCTTATTATGCTTAACAAAGCGCTAAACAAGCAATATAAGATGTAATCAAACATCATATGTTTATTAGTGAAATTATATGGTTCCCGCAGATGATCTCTATCATGTGCATCGTGGTATGATCACTATCATACCTATATGTGTAAATCCACAGTCTATGGATTTTACACGCTATATGTGTTGTAAGAGTATCATCTCATACTTCTACTTACAACACTACCATATCATAACACTAGCCCAGCAACAATCTAAACTAGACGCCTCTAATTTATCCATTGCAAGTTTTACGTGGCTGAGGGCTTTCGAGATAGAACCGTTCTTACCTACGAACATGAACCACAACGAGGATAATCAAATTGTTGACAACTCGCTTGCAAAATAGATATTGACTATAGTAGGAGAGACAGACACCCGCTAGCCACTTATGCAAACTAGTTGCATGTCAAGCGTGGAACAGGTCTCATGTGCGAGGACATGTAAAGTTTGTCGGGCGCTTCATCCCACTATGCCACCAATATCCAAAATCACAAGAAAGGAGCAACAACATGATCATCATCGCCCACATACTCATATGTGTACTACCCGTAAAGTATCTACGCATAGATCCGGCTCGATACCCTTTGAAGGGTTCGCAGATAGAAAACAAAAATTTTCCTACGATGTGAACTATATACCAAGATCTATTTATACTAGATACAAACAACAACGGGCGGATGTATATCCGTGAGAACATACCCTTGAAGACCGACAAAGTTTAACGAGTCCAAACTCGTGGTTGATGTAGACGATCTCTTGCCGATCTCAAGATCGAGAGGAAGTCCTAGCGCCGCAAATCAGCGCATCCGTGCTCGCACACACGCTCGAGGCACCGAGCAACCTCCGCCTCGCTCCAGCGATGCAGCGGAAGCACAACTCTTTCTTGCCGAATAGCCACCGGAACATGTATCTCGCTAGTCCGAGACCATGGGAATAAATTCTAGAGGGGAGAGAGATCCTTCACGAGGAGGTGTGAGTGAGAAGTGAGAGGAGGCTCCTTTATAGGAGGAGGGGGAACCCCAAGGGGTGGCGCATGGGGCTGCCCCTTGCCCTCCCCTCTTCATGTGGGTGGACACTCCACTCACAAAACTCCTCCAAATTCCCTCCACTCAAAAGTCCACTCAAAAATCCCATTAAATTTCCACCAAATTTAATGCAATCTCTCATTAAATAAAACTCTTTTATTTTATTCAGAATTTTGTCAATTACTTTAATGACAAACATTCACAAATAACCCCTTGCTAGAATTCTATTTCACATGCATAACCACTTTATGCAATTTCACCCGAAAACCCGTTTTGGTATCTAGTGAAATAAATTCCTGCGCTTGTTTATTCTTTCGGCATGAAACTTTTGCTCCAATTTGATGGCGGTGGCTCTTAAGGGTGTCACCCTACGGTTCGTGAATAATGCGGACATGATCGAGACCCCTCTCGATCAATAATCGAAGCGGGATCCGAGACCCATACTGACTCCCACACATTCAACGATGACTTTCTTGTGATCGTCGGAACCTTTTACGCTAGTATCTTAATCCCTTTGTCTCACGATATATTACATGTCCGAGATCCGATCATCGGTATGTCCATACCTAGTTTGATCTCGCACGACATGCACTCTTTTCTCGTTCCGTGATATAACATTCTAGTGATCAAATCACTTGCTTGCAAGCTAATCAATGTGATATCACCGAGAGGGCCCAGAGTATATCTATCCGTCATCGGGATGAACAAATTCCACTCTCGATCCATGAGCCTCAACATAACACTTTATTAGTTCTGAACCCATCTTTATAATCACCCCATTACGGTGTGACGTTTGATGTTATCAAGAAACTCTTCCGTGTTAGTGATTGACATGATCTCATGGTCTAAGGATTAGGATCACTGTAAGTTGTTATAGCAATATAAACTCAATGACTTTGATCGTAATGCTATACTTCGGATGAATGTTCATCACATCATTACACTAATGTTGTGATCCCGTTATTAACAACATCCAATGTCCATGATCAGGAAACCTTGATCATCTTGTTAATCAACAAGCTAGTTTATGAGAGAGGCTTAACTAGGAACTTTCTGTTTGTTTATTAAACACACATGTATTAACGTTTCCGTATTAATACAATTATAGCATGCAAAATAAACATCTATCATATACTTGGAATACACATAATAAACAATTTATTATTGCCTCTCAGGGCATATTCCCTTCATGTGCGTCTTCACCATGCGTGCTAGTACCCGAGGAAAACATCGACAAGGTTACCGACAGGAACTTGAAGACCCCGAACCCGAAGGTCATCTACAAGGAACCCCAAGATCTCCTTCACGGAAATCGGAGCCGGACCCGGAGACCCCTGTCATGGATCCTCGAGCACTTCTACACGGACCCACGGGATGACATGTTCTTCACCAAGGGCGACAAGACTCTTCCCGGGTTTCGAGACCCCGACATCGAAACGACAAGATCGTCGTCATCACACCCGAAGACCTCATGTGCGACAAGTATTCCCTCGAGAACGTCAGGTACTTCACCCCGGACACCGAGACCACGGCGACGACAAGATCGGCACCAACAAGTGAAGTCAGAAACACCAAGCCCTTCTTCCCGGAACGCAAGATCTGCCCCGCTATTGAGAACGAGAGAACGATCCCGGAGTCCGAGAACGTTTCCGCCGAGACCGATCCGTCGAACCCTGGACCCTGTCGAACCCCGAACCCCCGGATCCCCAAGACCGTCGAGACCCTAATGTGTGAACCCTTCCCGAAACCCTATTCTATAACACAATATAACAACTTGTTGCATATTAACCATTCATCTTGCATGCATATTGTTTGGTTTGGGGGCCTTATGCCGATTCACCTCATAATTAAATATGGGGCCCATATGCGGGCAAATCTAGCCTTAGATTGGCCTCATTTAAACAGGTGTAGCGAACCGGTTCCATCTGTTGCATTGCTAAACAACATATAATTTGCGGGGTAGACAAATAACTTGAACCACCTAATTAATGTCGGGACCCCGGTTCCGCTTAATATGACCTAATTGCATTGCACCTTTGCCATGCCATGCATCATACATGCATCATGCCGATCTTCTGCCGTCGTATTAAATATTGCATCCGGTGTTTCTTCTAGTGTTTTGCTTCTTCGCGGATAAGGCCATTGAGTTGATGTGAGCTTCGCCCCGATCTTCGGTTGAACCTTCGACAATGTTTTCAGGCGAGCATCTCCCCCTTTCTACCTATCTTACTTTTCTAGTATTTATTTCCCCTCCTGTTGATCTTTGCTATCTGTGTTGCGATGCTCTAGATTCGTACCCGTGATATCCCTTGCAGCCATATATAGCCTTGGACACATCCTATTACCTGTTGTTTGGTAGATAGTTGGGCCCGCGTGTCGTAGTCGCTTGCTCAAGTGTTTTTGCTTGTCGTCAAGTACCACAATTGTTGGAGGATTGCCGCATGTTGACGTTGGAGATGATCATGGTTAACTTATTGTTCACTTTAATTCCTGTTTAACAACTAAAATTGAATTAAGCAGAGGCATCGGTGGGTGATAGGTAAGTTTTGGTTTCCGACCGCCCACTTGTGTCCCGTAGGACCCGAGTTCTTGACACCTGTTAGAGATCGAGCGCTAACCACAGGTGGGGAGATATGGGCCCCCCATTGATAATTACCTGATTTCAAAGTATTGTACTGGGGGCCACAACTAGTTTGAGGTGTTTTTACTATCCTGTACTTATGCCATGCTACTTATGTATTTACGTTTGTGCGAGGAGCACACTGTACTGTTTAGGATCGGGACACGTTTTCGCGGTGTCGGCGGTCCCCGGCGGGGATCTGCTTGTCACAAACCGTCCACCAAACCCTAAGTCCGTCTCGGAGACCGGCCGACTTCGTTCGGGTAGACTTAGGGGTGCCCCCGTGCTTGCTTTGGAGTGCAGGAGCGTCGTGACTTAGGCCCCGCCGACATACCGATGGGTGTATGTTAATTGATCGGCAAAAGGGTCAAGTGCTGTGGATACTTTGGTGCACCCTGCAGGTTAAATCTTTTCGAAGCCGTGTCCGCGGTTATGGACGACTTGGAGCATGTGCTTGATCATAGACAACTATAACTAAAGTTTATTGTTATAAATTGACTTGTATCCGATATGACTAGTAATCGCTTCACTACAACGGAATGGCTAAATAAAAGTACCAACAAGCACTGGGTTTTGGGGTTGTCTCATGCTAATTGTATCTCGATTCGTAAGTGTTGTGACTATAACGGAATGGTTAATTAAAGTGCCCATCGCTTACTTTATCGTGACGACTATCTAAACGACTAGTACAGTGCCGCAACTATAACTGAATAAGTAAAACTGCCAACTGTGTGAGTTCCTCGGTTGACTTCCTCGATGGTCTCGAGGGGGAAACGCCAGGATGGGTTTGATTGATGATAGTATCAGGTTGGAACCGAATAGGTCTTTCTCACCCCTCTCTGATATCCGCCAGTTGTATCGAGTCTCTATAGGTTGTTTAGTGCTTCTTTGCCGCCGCTTGATCCACCATACCTATGTGGCGAGGACCGAATTCTAGCCTCATGGCTGTCTTGGCCTCGATCTTGGCGCTCCTCTTTTTCCTTTGCCCTTTGTCGGCACCCCTTTTGTTTAAGCAGGTTTTGAGATCGACGCCGTTAGCAGGGTTACCCTTCCGGCTTGGCCTGGGCAGGGTTATGGACGCCATTGGTTATTCTTCAGGGCTCTTAGCCCCATTTGCATCTTGTCCGTAGTCGGACGCTGTATCATTTTCAAGGTGATTTGGATCTTTATACATTATATCTGTATTCTTGACTTTTTGAGTCGCTGTTGTATATATCTGTTCTGTGTGTCCCATCGAGGACTGTTGTGTAATGTTATTACTTTGCTTTCCACCCGCACGAAAGTGCCTGGTGGGCACCTTCGAATCGTTTCTATGCGGGTTTGGCGAGTTTCGCTAAAACTTGCATAGGGCCGATTCTGAGGGTGTTACAAAACCTCTATAGAACTTTGTCCAAATATGTACTCCGTGGCAATGATATTAGGCGCCTCGATCTATCTCTATAAATCTTTATGCCTAATATATAAGCTGCTTCGCCAAGATCTTTCATTGAAAAACTATTATTCAAATAATCCTTGACACTATTAAGAAGGTCTACATCATTCCCAATCAACAATATGTCATCTACATATAGTATTAAGAATGCTATAGAGCTCCTACTCACTTTCTTGTAAATACAAGCTTCTCCATAAGTTTGTATAAAACCAAAGATTTTGATTATCTTATCAAAACATTGATTCCAACTTAGGAATGCTTGCTTCAATCAATATATGGACCGTTGAAGTTTGCATACCTTGTTAGCATCTTTAGGATTGACAAAACCTTTGGGTTGCATCATATACAACTCTTCATCAATGTCTCCATTGAGGAACGCCATTTTGACATCCATCTGCCATATCTCATAATCATAATATGCAACTATTGCTAACATAATCCTCACAGACTTTAGCTTCGCTACTGGTGAGAAAGTCTCATCATAGTCAACTCCTTGAATTTGTCGAAACCCTTTTGCGATAAGTCGAGCTTTATAGATAGTAACATTACCATCAGCATCTGTTTTATTTTTGAAAGTCCATTTGTTCTCGACAGCCTTCCGGCCATCCGGTAAGTCCACCAAAGTCCATACTTGGTTTTCGTACATGGATCCAATCTCGGATTTCATGGCTTCTTTCCATTTATTGGGATCTGGGCTCATCATTGCTTCCTCAGATGTCGCAGGGTCATCGATGTTGTCCACCAACATGACACTCATAACAGGATCATACCAATCAGGAGTGGTACGAGTTCTTGTTGACCTGCGAGGTTCCGTAGTAACTTCAACCGAAGTTTCATGATCAACATCATTAGCTTCCTCTCTTATTGATGTAGGCGCCACAGGAACCACTTCCGGTGTTGCGCTACTCGCAAGTTCGAGAGAAGGTTCAACAACCTCGTCGAGTTCTACTTTCCTTCCAGTCACTTCTTTCGAGAGAAACTCCTTCTCTAGACAGGATCCATTCTTGGCAACGAAGATTTTGCCCTCGGATCTATGATAGAAGGTATACCCAATAGTTTCCTTCGGGTATACTATGAAGACGCATTTTTCCGCTTTGTGTTCAAGCTTTTTGGGCTGTAACTTCTTTACATAAGCTTCGCAACCCCAAACTTTAAGGAACGACAATTTAGGTTTCTTTCCAAACCATAATTCATACGGTGTTGTTTCAACGGATTTAGATGGTGCCCTATTTAAAGTGAATGCGGCTATTTCTAATGCATAACCCCAAAACGATAGCGGTAAATCTGTAAGTGACATCATAGAACGAACCATATCTAAGCGAGTTCGATTACGACGTTCGGACACACAATTACGCTGTGGTGTTCCCGGCGGTGTCAATTGAAAGTATTCCGCATTTCTTCAAATGCTCGCCAAACTCGTAACTTAGATATTCACCTCCACGATCAGATCGTAGAAATTTAATTTTCTTGTTACGTTGATTCTCTACCTCACTTTGAATTTCCTTAAACTTCTCAAAAGTTTCGGACTTATGTTTCATGAAATAGATATACCCATATCTACTCAAGTCATCCGTGAAGGTAAGAACATAACGATAACCACCGCGCGATGCTACACTCATTGGGCCACACCCATCGGCATGTATGATTTCCAATAAGTCCGTAGCTCGCTCCATCATACCAGAAAATGGAGTCTTAGTCATTTTACCCATCAGACATGCTTCACATCTTTCAAGTGATTCGAAATCAAGTGATTCAAGAAGTCCATCGGAATGGAGTTTCTTCATGCGCTTCACTCCAATGTGACCAAGACGACAATGCCACATATAGTTGAGTTATCGCTCAATTTCAAACGTTTTTATCTTCAATGTTATTAATGTGTGTATTACCACAATCGAGATTCAATAAGAATAGACCATCTATCAAAGGTGCATGTGCATAAAACATATTACTCATATAAACCGAGCAACCATTATTCTCGGACTTAAACAAGTAACCGTATCGCAATAAACATGATCCAGATATAATGTTCATGCTCAACACAGGCACCAAATAACAATTATTTAAGTATAAAACTAATCCCGATGGTAGATGAAGCGGTAGCGTTCCGACCGCGATCACATCAACCTTTGATCCATTTCCAACGCGCATCGTCACCTCGTTCTTCACTAGCTTCCGTTTATTCTGCATTACCTGTTTCGAGTTACAAATATGAGCAACCGAACCAGTATCAAATAACCAGGCACTACTACGAGTACTAGTGAGATACACATCAATAACATGTATATCGGATATACCTTTCTTGTTGATGTTGCCGTTCTTCAAATCCGCTAAGTACTTTGGTCAATTCCGCTTCCAGTGACCTTCTCCTTTGCAGTAAAAGCACTCTGTATCAGGCTTAGGCCCAACCTTGGTCTTCTTCGCCGGCAGGGTAACTTTCTTACCGCCCTTCTTGAAGTTTCTGTTTTTCTTAGACTTTCCTTGCTTCTTGAATTTGGTGGTCTTATTGACCAACAACACTTGGTGCTCTTTTTTGATCTCCACTTCTGCAGACTTTAACATGGAGAAGAGTTCGGGTAACGACTTGTCCATGTTTTGCATATTGTAGTTCATCACAAAATTCTTTTAACTTGGTGGTAGTGATTGGAGGACACGGTGAATCCCCGAAGCATTAGGAATCACTATACCCAAGCTTTGAAGCTTTATTGCGTGCCCAGAAATCTTAAGCACGTGTTCACTGACGGAGCTGCCCTCTTCCATCTTGCAGTTAAAGAACTTTTTATAAGCCTCATAACTCTCAACTGCCGCGTGAGCCTCAAATATCATTTTGAGTTCACAGACAATATCATGTGGGTCATGGTTCCCAAACCTTTTCTGAAGCTCCGATTCCAAACCATACAAGATAGCACACTGAACTGTGGAGTACTGATTCTTCCGAGCGAGGAAAACATTCTTTACCTCATCGGTAGCATTAGTTGCAGGCGGGTCACCCAGCGGTGCATCTAGCAGATAGGTCAAATTACCAGCATTGAGGACAATCCTCAAATTGCGGAACCAATCCGCGAAGTTGCTTCCATTGTTTTTCAACTTTTCTTTCTCTAGGAACGCATTAAAACTGATGGTAGGGGCCGCCATTGATCTACAACATATTTGCAATAGTTTAGACTAAGTTTATGACAAATTGAGTTCTAATTAATAATTAATTTAATCTAGATGAACTCCCACTCAAAACAATATCCCTCAAATTGTTTTAGTGATCACACGAACCAAATCCACCACATCAAAACCGATCATCACGAGAATTGATGTAGCTTCAATGGCGAACAATCAACATGTTCATCATATGTACTATATGACTCATGCTTTACCTTTCGGTGATCCGTGTTCCGAGACCATGTCTGTACATGCTAGGCTCGTCAAGATCAAACCTTAGGTTTCGCATGAGCAAATCTGGCTTGCTCACGTTGTATACACTCACAGAATCTAACACACCCGATCATCACGTGGTGCTTCGAAACAACGAGCTTTAGCAACAATGCTTACTAAGGATGAACACTTTAAAACTTGAAATTTTTATGCTTGAGGGATCATCTTATAATGCTACCATCGTGAACTAAGCAATATAAGATGCATAAAAGGATTAACATCACATGCAATTCATAATATGTGATATGATATGACCTTTCTTCTTGTGCTTTAGATCTCCATCTTCAAGCACGAACATGATCTCCATCATCACCGGTATGGCGTCAAGGTCAATGTCGCCGCTTCATGGTTGTCGTCCACCAGCATCAACTATTACAACTACTTTGAATAGACACGCATGTCTTAACGGAATTTAAAAGACAACCATACGGCTCCTGCCGGTTGACAACTTACAATAAGGAACATTCCATACATCATATATAATCACAATCATGGCCATATCACATCACAGCACACCCCTGCAAAACAAAGTTAGACGCCTCTAATTTTTTTTTTTGCATATTTTACGTGGTTTGGGGCTTTCAATAAGTGTCGTTCTAACTTACGAACAAGAACCACAAAGTTGATGCTTGAACTATCAAGTGCCCGTTGTAAATTGAATTTATACTATGATGGGAGAGACAGACACCCGCAAAGCCACTTATGCAATACAAGTTGCATGTTAAGCGTGGAGCAAGTCTCATGAACGATGTCATGTAAGGTTAGCCGGGACCGCTTCATCCCATCATACCGCAAGATGCAAAGTACACAAAAATAAATTGATAATAAAAGCACCACCGCCCATAATGACCATTGTGTTCTACTCGTGCAACAGATCTACATATAGACACGGCTTTGATACCACTATAGGGGTTTGTAGCATGGAAAACAAAAAAATTCTACCGCATGCACACAAACAAGCCAAGATCCATCTACTAGATTGTAGCAACGAGTCGATAGAAGCACTCACCCTCGAAGATTCCAAAGCGGTTAACGAGAGAAGATTCTCGTGGTTGATGTAGTCGTACACTTGACGATCTCAAGATCGCGTAGACGATCCTTCCGGCGTTGCGTTCCGGCAGCGCTTCTGCAGTCGGTCACATGTTCGGTACTCGATGAAGACCATCCCCTCCCTTGTTCCACCAGGAAGCGGAGGTTGTAGTTCTCCCCTTGTGATTCCGGCAGCACGACGACGTGGTGTCGGAAGTAGAGGGAAGATCTCGCAGGGCTTCGTCTAAGCCGGTGCGAGTTATGGTGGATTAGGGTTTCCCGTTGTAACACCCTCAGAATCGGACCTATGCAAGTTTGAGCAAAATTCGCCAAACCCGCATAGAAACGATTCAAAGGTGCCCACCAGGCACTTTCGTGCGGGTGGAAAACGAAGTAATAACATTACACAACAGTCCTCGATGGGACCCACAGAAAGATATATATAACAGAGACTCAAAGAGTCAAGAATTCAAATATAATATACAAGATCCAAATCACCTTGCAAATGATAGAGCGTTCGACTACGGACAAGATGCAAATGGGGCTAAGGGCCCTGAAGAATAACCAATGGCGTCCATAACCCTGCCCAGGCCAAGCCGGAAGGGTAACCCTGCTAACGACGTCGATCTCAAAACCTGCTTAAACAAAAAGGGGTGCCGACAAAGGGCAAAGGAAAAGAAGGAGCCAAGATCGAGGCCAAGACAGCGAGGCTAGAATTCGGCGGTCCTCGCCTACATAGGTATGGTGGATGAAGGCGGCAAAGATGCACTAAACAACCTATAGAGACTCGATACAAGCTGGCGGATATCGAGAGGATGAGAATGACCTAACCGGATCCAACTCGAAGCTAGCACCAAACAAACCCATCTGGTGTTTCCCTCGAGACCAAACGAGGAAGTCAACCGAGGAACTCACGGTTGGCGTTTATTTATTCGGTTATAGTTGCGGCACTTTACTAGTCAGGTTTAGATGATCGTCCTGATAAAGTAAACAGTGGGCACTTTTAGTTAACCATTCCGTTATAGTGGCAACACTTACTAGTCAGATACAATTAGCATGAGATAACCCAAAACCCAGCAGTTGTTGGTACTTTTATTCAGCCATTCCGTTGTAGTTGCAATACTTACTAATCAGATACAATTGTCGCAAGCGACAACCAAACAAGCAATTGTGGGCAGTATTAATTAGCCATTCCATTATAGTGAAGCTGATTACTAGTCAGTATAAGTCAAATTTATAGCAGTAAACTTTAGTTATGCTTGTCTATGATCGAGATACTGTGCTCCAAGTCGTCCATATCCGCGACACGGCTTTGAAAGTTTTACCGGCCGGGGTGCACCAATAGCAACACACGCTCGATCAACCTCGGAAAAACCAAATCAAACCCAACGAGGCTTTCACGGTGAACAATCACAGGATTCAGAAATATTTCAGGGGCCACCTTAAGTAGATCCTAGCAACGGTGACTCGAGACGGGCTCAAGGTTTGGGTAATACTGGTGTGAACGATCGGGAACCCGAAAGTGTGGCTGGGCTTGTCGACACCGCGGAATCGTGTCCCGATCCTAACAGATGCAGTGCTCCTCGCACAATTTAAATACGAAAGTAGCATGGCATAAGTACAGGATAGTAAATAAAACCTCAAACTAGTTTGTGGCCCCAAGAAATAAGAATGAATCAAGCTCGCTCGGGGATCCCATATACCTCCGGATGTGGATAGCGCGATAAATCAAGGAATTATCAAGTACTCGGGGTCTTACGGGACACAAGTGGGCGTTCGTAAACCAAATATTATCTATCACCCACCGATGCCTCTGCTTATTTCAATTTTAGTTGTTAAACAGAAATTAATGTGACGATAAGTAAAACTAGAATCATCTCCAACAACAACATGCGGCAATACATCAGCAATCGTCGGCATATGACGACACACATCAAGACTTGAGCAAGCAACTACGACATAAGTCCAACTATCTACCAAACAACAGTTAATAGGGTGTGTCCAAGGCAATATAAGGCTGCAAGGGATATCACAGGTACGGAAACTAAAGCATCGCAACACAGATAGCAATAGATCAACAGGAGGGAATAAAGACTATAAAAGTAAGATAGGTAGAAAGGGGGAGATGCTCGCCTGAAAACATTGTCGAAGGATCAACCGAAGATCGGGGCGAAGCTCACATCAACTCAACGGCCTTATCCGCGAAGAAGCAAAACACTAGAAGAAACGCCGGATGCAAGATTTAATACTAGGGCAAAAGATCGGCATGATGCATGCATGAAGTATGGCATGGCAAGATACGATGCAATTAGGTCATATTAAGCGGAACCGGGGTCCCGACAAGTAATTATATGGTTCATGTTGTTTAGAAGCCCCGCAATTTAAATGTTGTATTACATGGCAGAAGGTAGTACCGGGTTCGCTACACAAATTTAAATGAGGCCAATATAAGGCTAGATTTGCCCGCATATGGGCCCCATATTTAATTATTAGGTGAATCGGCATAAGGCCCCCAAACCACATGATAAGATGCATGCATGAACAATCATTATGCGACAAGTTGTATTTTCAATTATAAAATAGGGTTTGCGGGAGAGGGTTCACACATTGGGGTTCGGCGAACTTGGGGTTCCGGGGTTCAGGGTTCGACAGGGTCCAGGGTTCGACGGTCGTTCTCGGATTCCGGGGTTAGGGTCTTGGCGCATCCGGGGTCTTCGGGTCATGTTGTCGGTCATGGCGTTCGGGACGAAGCACTTGTCGCGTCGGGGTCTCGGTGTCCGGGGTGAAGCACTCGGCGTTCTCATGGGAGTACTTGTCGTTCATGTGGCCTTCGGGTTCTATGACGATGATCTTGTCGTTTCGATGTCAGGGTCTCGAATCCGTGAAGAGAACCTTGTCGCCCTTGGACGAAGAACATGTCATCCCGTGGGTCCGTGTAGAAGTTCTTGCCGACCTCCTCGGAATTCCGAGGTTACATCTTCACGCGTCGATGGCCTTCGAGGTCTCGCCCGGCGGATCCGTGATGTAGATCTTGGCGTCATCAACTCCGGGAAGGGGATCTTGGAGCGGCGCCGGGTTCGGCCTTCGGGTACCGTGGGTTCTCGGCGTCTAAGAAGATCTTATCGATCCCGAGTCATCGCCTTCGGGTTCCATGTCGGCGGCCTGGGTGGTTCCGACTTCATTGTCGGGGGAGGTCTTGAACGGATGGCGACGATGCTCGATGAAAAGGAGGGACTGCGGGGAGGTGGCGGACAAGGCGGGCTCATGCGCCCTAGGGCCCTGGGACAGGGCAGAAGGGCCGGGCTTGGCGGGGCACCTAAGCGGAGCAGAGGAGGTGCAGGAGCAGCGAGGCTCACGGAAAGGCTCAAGGGAATCGGCGGTAGCGAGGTCCCCGGCCGTGGCGAGCAGGCTCTCCGAGAGGATCTGGGCGGCTTTGAGAGGAGATGCGAGCAAGCGGCTGGGCGAGGTGGAGCTCGAGCGAGCCCGAGGCGCCGACGAGGTTGAGGCGGAGGAGCTCCCAGCCGTGCAGCGAGGCTGGGCGGCGCTGAGACTTGGCGGTGCCGGGCGCGAGCAGGGAGGCGGCAAGGCGCTACGGGCGCGCCGCGGTGGGGAGGAGAGATGGCGAAGGCGACGGTGGCTCGGGCCCGGTGGCTTGACGCAGCCAGCAGAGGCGGGTGGAGGCGGCTGGCAAAGAGGACGCCGTCGACGAGCACCCGAGAGGCGGCGCACTGGTCGGTGGCGGCGAAGGCCGGAGGACGCCGACGGCCCGGCGGGGTCGCGGGAAGGCCACGCGGGGTGGACGGGGTCGAAGGAGGGGTTGCCGGCGGGGATGAGCGGAGGTGGGGCCTCGCGCGGGGAGACGGTGGAGGTGGCCGGCAGGGGAGGTGGTCGGGCTAGGGAGAGGAGAACGTGGGGAGGACGGGGAGAGCGGAGTGGGGCCCAGGCTGGCGGGGATCCCGAGGCGGTTCAGGTGGGGGCGGTCGGGCGCGGGGTGACGTGTGTGGTGCGAGTGTGTGTGAGGAGCAGGGGTGGGTGGACTAGGGGAGCGTGCCGTGCGGGGCTGGGGCGCGCCGGAGTGAGTGCGTGTGTGGTGGGGCCAGGGGAGGAAGTGGTGTGGGTGAGGCGGGTTGTGTGGCCGGGGTGGGGAGGGAGGAGAGAGGGAGGGGCCATGTGGCGGTGTGTGAGTGGTTGAGGGAGAGGGAGGAGATGAGGTGGCAGCAGCCTATTGGTTGGGGTGAGGGGAGGGTGATGTGGCAAGATGCTATTGGGGGGAGTGAGGTGGCCAGGGAGAGAGGGTAGAGTTTTAGGTAGCTATAGTATTTAGAGGGCTGGTTTGGGGTGGACCGATTTAAAAACAGGGGTGGTCGTTCGGGTCTACTCGGCCCGTTCGACTGCCCCGCTAAAAATTAATTAAATGTTTTATTTAATTAAACGGACCGTTTGCCAAACAATTTTAAACAAAAACAAAATATTCCGGCGACCCGGTTTTGGTTTTGAATTAAAGACGGGGCGTTTTAGAAAACAACACGGGCTTTGCAAACATAGTTTTGGCAAACAAAGCATGATGATGACGATGCAATGCACAAATTCAACGCGATTTTCTAGTAGTGGTTTTGCGGGATGCCACACCCGTAAATCTAGGGTTTAGAAAACCGGGAGGAGTATAGGATGTCGTTGGCGGCTAGAGCAACGGCGACGGACCGGCGGCGGCGTGCATCGGCGACGCGGGCGGCGTCACGGCGGCGGGTCGGCGGCAGCTCAGGTGGAGAGGGGCTAGGGCTTGTGGTGTTGGGGTATCCCTTCCCCTCTATTTATGAGAGGGGGCAGCCTTGGAAGGGGTGGGATTGAATCCAAATCCAAACGCAAGTTGGATTGAGAGAAGGACTTGTTTCTTCTCCCACTAGGAAACCATTGTTCCAGTTTGACTTTTCAAACTTCCCGTTTGACTTTCAATTTAGAGTTTTAATTCTCTCTTGCAAATGCCCACACCAAGTGACCTAGGATATGATTCAATCATTCCACTTACCCATGACACTTTCATGGACCATTCTCCTTCCGGATCGGTGAACCTTCTAGAACCTTCTAGAACCTCTCCGATGAAAACATCGGAATCTTTCCTGAACTCCGGAATAGGACTTTCCTTATATAAATATTATTCTCCGGACCATTCCGGATCTCCTCGTGATATACTGGATCCCATCCGAGACTCCGAACTACATTCGGTATCCCTACTAACATTCCATATCTACTAAACAACATCGAATCCTTAAGTGTGTCTCCCTACGGTTCGTGAATTATGCGGACATGATTGAGACACTTCTCCGATCAATAACCAATAGAGGAATCTGGAAATTCATACGGCTCCCACATATTTCTACGATTTACTTTGCGATCGAATGAACCACTTACATACGATACCAATTTCCCTTTGTCTCGCGATAGTTTACTTATCCGAGGTTTTGATCGTCGGTATCTCTGCATACCTAGTTCAACCTCGTTACTGATAAGTACTCTTTTCTCGTTCCCGTGATATGTGATCCCTTGTGAGCCAGTCACATGCTTGCAAGCTAATTGGATGACATTCCACCGAGAGGGCCCAGAGTATATCTATCTGTCATATGGATGGACAAATCCCACTCTTGATCCATGTGCCTCAACCCATATTTTCCAAACACTTAATGCCACCTTTATAGCCACCTAGTTATGGTGTGGTGTTTGATGTCATCAAAGCATTATTCTGATGATAGTGATTAGCATGATCTTATGGTCGAAGGAATTAGGTTACTATGTATCAGAAAGCTTATAGCAAAAGAACTATTGAAATGACTTGATCTTAATGCTATGCTTATCTATAGGAGTATGTCCATCATACCATTCTCCTAATGATATGATCTTGTTGTTAACAACATCTCAATGCTCATGATCGGGAAACCACGATCATTATTAAACAACAAGCTAGTATTTCAAAGAGGCTTTACTAGGGACTCTAATTTAGTTTACAAGTCACACAAGTATTAATGTTTCCTTTTTAATACTATTATAGTATGGATGTCAACATTTATCATAAACACAAAAATATAATAATAATCATTTTTATTATTGCCTCTAGGGCATATCTCCAACACGTTAGGCCGCGTTGCACCAACTTCCAGTGGGCGTTCATGCACCAAGCTGCAATCAAAGACCAGGAGCCTATGTCTCATGCATGCATGTGCATAGGAGATTAAGTCAAGATGCATCTTGCTGTGTATCTACAATGCCGATATATTTCGAGCTATCGACTCTGGTTTGTATTGTTTCTGGTTATCAACGTCGACAACCATTTACACCAACAATATCGTCGCATCATCGTCGCACCATTGATCGTGGTTATCGTCAACGCCATCAAATTCGCCTTCTCCACCAGTGACATCGCGCTCGTACAATCATAATATTTGGGTCTAATTTCTGAAATCAACTACCGCAACAACTCAATCACCCTCGACAACTATCTCGTCGTCTTCGTCCACCATGACCTCGCCACCAGAATCGCGGTCTAATTTTTATCTTTTACTAAATCATTTTTCTTTTTGCAACTACTTCGTCTACTCTGACACATGGGCAGACAACTTCTACGCATTGATCGTTCACGGAGAATTTCTCTGTTGCTCTCTCCAACTCTGACTCGTGATGGTCCCTCTCTTCGCACGTCCGGTACAGGCAATACTGACGCATGCCTTTGTCCCTAGCGTGCTCCCAAGTTTTGCAAACTCGGAAAGGCCCGTCGTCTACCTCGACTACTTCGACTCCAGCTACGTCTACGTCAATTGCTAAGGCGACTTCCCAGGCTCAACGATAACATCGACCATAACACCACGATATCATCAACTTCATCAGCGGCGACTACATCACCAACGACGCCATCGACCACGACTACATCACCCCACTTCCGGCTACATCAACATCATCATCCACCAGCTCCCTTTCCAGTCCGCAACTTCGGACTATGCTTCAGTCAGACCGTCCGAGACGCTACTGCTGTTCGCGTCACTACCGATCTGATTGTGGGGGTGTTAGAATATATTACAGTTAAACATATTTGGTAGTTTAAATATTATAATTCAATTCTATTTCTATTAGGTTTTTTGCCTCCAAGTCTTCTAGTACAGTACTATATAAACTGTCTAAGAACTCTCAATGTAGTCATCTTTTATCCGAAATCAATATAATCAGTACTTTGGCAATCTTTTACCAACATTGGCAGTGGAAAAACCAATCTATGAAGAAGACGGAGGTACAGGCGGGCTGACGCTCATTCATCCACCGTACTTTATGATTGACCGAAACAGAACTACTCTCGTTAATTTGGATTTAACGTGCATCCGTCCGTGTGAAGTCATCACAGCTTGTCTATAAATTAAATACACCATCGTCTCCACCGCTAGCCACACCCTAGCTACAGTGACGATCGACCCAACTTCAAATTGTCAATTGCTTGCCGCAACGGAGCGGCACGAGGCGACGTCGACATGCGCCTGTTCCCTCTCCTGCTCCTCATCGTCGTGGCCTCTCTAGCCACGGTTACCGGTAAGCAGAAGCGCAGATTGCAGAACCCCAGGCCGACACGTACGGCCATCGTTTGGCACTCCTTTTTTTTCTGCTGGGAGTTGATGCATGGTTTCCGTTGTGGTTTCTGCGTAGCGTCTGCGTGGGCTATGCGTCGAACCACGGCTGTACACGTTACACTTTTAGAGGCACTTTGGCTAGGGACGCTTTTAAAAGTGTCCCTAAATGTGTCAATTTGGGGTATTTTTGCCAAATATTTCTAAATGTATTATCTTTAAAGGCATTTTAATCAAAGTACCCCTAAAAATACAACCTTTAGAGGCATTTTGCAAAATGCCTCTAAAAATAGTACCTTTAGAGGCATTTTGATCAAAGTGTCCCTAAAGATACTACCTTTAGAGGCATTTTGCCAAGTGCCCCTAAAGATACTATTTTTAGAGGCATTTTGATCAAAGTGCCCCTAAAGATACTATCTTTAGAGGCATTTTGATCAAAGTGGCCCTAAAGATACTAGCTTTAGAGGCATTTGGTCAAGTGCCCCAAAAGATATTGAGGGCATTTTGTCAAATGCCCTAATGATACTATCTTTAGAGGCATTTTCATCAAGTGCCCCTAAAGATACTACCTTTAGAGGCATTTTGCCAAGTGCCCCTAAAGATACTATCTTTAAAGGCATTTTCATCAAGTGTCCCTAAAGATACTACCTTTAGAGGCATTTTGTCAAGTGCCCCTAAAGATACTACCTTTAGAGGCATTTTCATCAAAGTGCCCCTAAACTATCACAGCAAACATTGCAGGCAGGTCACATCCACATCAGCAATAAAATGAACTTAATAACATCCACATCAGCATCCACATCCACATCAGCAATAACATCCATAATACTTAGCAGTTCACATCTACATCCATAATACTTAACAGTTCACATCTACATCCATAATACTTAGCACTTAATAACACTTTAGCAATTCATAATACTTACCAGTGGATCCACATCTATGACAACCTCTAGTGGATCCACATCCAAAAGAACTTAGTGGTCCATCAGTCTAAACATCATCCAGATGCATAATTACCAACTATACTTACCATAAGATGTTGTCATCCAGCATACTAGCATAAGAAGTAACATCCTGATGGTGGAAGCTCTGCGATGAGAACACTCAGCTTTCCTTTTTTATTCATCCCGAAGGCGAAAAGGCAAATGTATCTCGCATGAATCTTGTACTGCATCACTGCATCGAACCATACACTTGTGATGATAGCTCTGTTGGACACACCCATCTTCATCCAAACAGAGCTCTTGATGTCGCTGTTCATGTGTTCAACTTCCAGAGCAATAGGTTTAGCAAGATACTTCTTCAAGTACCTACGAGTGAACTCAGCTCCAAATTCCTACAGAAAATACAAAAATTTCATCAAATAATATACTTGCAATTAAGATTCTGCATATGTTTAAGTAAATATCATCTCACCATTTTGCATCTGTTATCATTGGTAGATAAACTTGTCATCTTGTAGACATAGTACTTGATTTTTGGCCTTTCGTACATGCACCAGTCAACAAGATAGGCCACCTGTTCTTCTGTCAGATCCATTTCATTTCCAAACATGCATTGTCTGTCAAATTCATATCCACCCACGAGGCTAGGACCTGATACAACACATTGCCAAACACACATGATTAAAAATAAATACTAATACTTTGGGATTTCTTCTATGAATGCAGCAGGTAGGTAATTAAAATGCATCAGGTAGGTAGTTTAAATAGTCCTGAACATTTTACAAACAGACGTTGCATCTGAAAACATTAAGATTACTTGATAATAAACTAATACAGAAATACAGAAAAATAAAAGCAAAAATACCATCCAGTCACTTTATGGTAAATAAAATGCTTGACTATGTGTCTGATGCTAGAAGTTAACTTACATCAAACAATTTTCTGATTAAGAAGACATGTTCCATGCAAATTACATATTATAGGTAAAAAATTTAAAATAGCTTTTAACATGTCTAGAGTAGCACAACACACACAAAAAACTGACATTTTATTAAGAACTGGTACATTTTAGCATTCATACCTCTCTTCTGAAGAATCTCCTCAGGATGCATCTCACTCTCAGAGCTGCTATAGCTCTCAGAGTTGTCAGAGCTGAAGGAGCTGCTGGAGTCGTCACTAAGGATAATGATACCATCGTTACTGGAGGTCCCCATCTGTTGCATACATGAAGAAATATTCTGTCAAAATCTTATAAAGATCTGTCATAAATAACACACACAGAAGAAAGTACCAAACAGTATGTGCACTACCAAATTTTAGTAAGCAAAGTTGAGCTTTAGATAGCAGATAGCACAACTATTGAACTTTGCTCAATTTGAGCTCCAGCTGAGCTTTGTTGAATTAAAGTCAACCAAAACACTCACATGGAACCCAAACAGAGCAAAGTTACTAAACATTGCATTATTGTTTATCACTGTAACATTAGAGCATTGCATTTTAGAGCAAAGTTACTTAGCATGTAGTTCATTAGGAAGCATACTTTAGCAATATCTTAATGAAGATAATATAACATCAGGAACCACTAGATGTAGATTAACAACCATCAGATCTTAATGAACACATATGTAGATTAACAAAGATTTAAATGAAGCAATAACAGAAGAAAACCTATATCTAGTTACGTTATTTGTAACTAGATATTATAAAAGAGATCAAACATTGCGAAAGTAGATCTAAAGAATGAAAGCTAGATCTACAGGAGTGACTGTAACTATTGAACCTAAAGTAGATCTACAGAAAACCTATATCTAGTTGCAGTGACTGTAACTAGATATACAGAAGGAAACCTAGATCAAGATCTACAGAAAACCTTGCGAAAAATCGATGACATTTACTAGATCAATATCTTGACATCTACAGAAGGAAACCTAGATCAAGATGTTGACCACTACTAGATCAAGATCTACATGAACATTGCGAAAAAACAGATCTACATAAGGGCAACCAAAATGAGGATAGGAGAGGAGAAATGCTAGCCCCTTGAAGCCAGAACCTTGCGGCTGAGAGGGAAGGAAGAAACTCTTGCGGCGGCGGCGCTGCTGCGGTGGGAGCGAGTGTGGCGGCGCTGCTGCGGCTGAGAGTGAGGGAAGGAAGAAACCCTAAGCGAGTGTGGGAGCCGGGGCTGTATATATTGTTCATGTTTTGCAAAAAAGCACTCTTATTTCACCTGTATTTACTCATAGTCCTTCCACCTGGGCTCTGTAGTTCAATTCTGTTGCATACAAACCCCTCTAGTTAAGTTGTTTTAACTTACAGTCCTTCCACCTGGGCTTCACTGCAAAACGGATTGCGGCCAGTCCTATTTAACACCGTTTCCTCCGCCTTATCTAGGGTTTTGCCTCCTCATTTTCCCCTCACCTCTTCGTGGCCGCCGCTAGGGTTTCTCCATGGAATCTCTGCGCCGCCGCATCCTGCAGAATCTTGTGGCCAGCCATAGCGCCGATCATCGGAGAGTCCGCCCACCGTCGTGTTTGACGCCGAACACGGCGATCTCGATGCTTCATGGCGGGAAACAGCGTCACTTGCTCCCCCCAGGAGCATGGCAGTCGCCTATGCTTGCCCCCGCCAGAGCACTCCACTCACCGGATCTCCCCCGTGCCGGAGCACGCCACTCACCGGAGCTTCCCCACGCCGGAGCACGCAAGTCGCTCGCCGGAGCACTCCACTCACTGGACCTCCCCCGCACCGGAGCATGCCACTCACCGGAGCTTCCCCACGCCGGAGCATGCAAGTCGCCCGCCGGAGCACTCCACTGACCGGACCTCCCCCGCGCCGGAGCACCCAAGTCACCGGAGCTTCCCCACGCCGGAGAATGCAAGTCGCCCGCCGGAGCACTCCACTCACCGGACCTCCCCCGCGCCGGAGCACCCAAGTCACCGGAGCTTCCCCACGCCGGAGCATGAAAGTCACCTCTGCTTCCCCCCACCGGAGCACTCCACTCACCGGATATCCCCCACGCCGGATCTTCCCTCAAACGTCAGCGGTTGGCCCTTCCCTCTAGCCCCCGTCACCGGCCGTTCTCCCTCGCCTCAGCCAGCGGTTCTTCCCTCTCGCCCCCGCCACCTGCCCATCTGCATCCGCCACTACAATCATCTGAATCGTTAAGGTAAGTACCCATACTCCACAACTATTTCGTGCAATTTTCCCTGTAATTGCATTTGTGTTTGTTCATGTGATTGTTGACTGTAATGTGACTATTCATGTTTGTTCATGTATTACTGTAATTTCTTATCTAAATAATTCTGGATCTTTTCTGTCTGAAATATTAAAATTCAGTTACACTAAGTCATTTCAACTTGACTGTTATTTCCCTCTAATTTGTTCATGAATCTCTTCTGTCTGAGTTATGTTATCTGAAAATTCAGTTTAGAACATGAAAATTCATTCCATCCAAAATTCAGTTCATTTTGGATAGAACTCAGTTACAGTGAGACGATCATTCTACCATTTTGGATAGAATTATGTTCATGAAAATTCAGTTACACTAAGTCATTTCAACTTGATTGAACTTTGTTTTTCACCTGATGTTATAGTACTTACCTGTTACAGTTACACTTACAATGGTAGCCACATTTTGGATGAAGACTACTTCAGTGGGGAAGATGAATACTGTACTGAAGAAGATGATTACTTTAGTGATCAGGATGATGTAGGTGATGAGAGGGATATGATCACTATTAGAGGTTACTTTCTGCAACTTCATTTGTGCTTTCTGCAACTGCACTACCTTTTTGTCTTGCAAATAACATTGGTTTTCATTTGTTAGGGCCTGGACATTCAGGATTTGAATCTTTTGATACAAACTGCATATTTGGAAATGAGGTGGAGATGACTTTCCATCAAGTTCTTCAGCTGAGGTCTTATGTGGAGGAATTACCTAGACCACTAGTGAAGGATTATGTTTGCAAAATCACATCACTTAATGTGATTCCTCATGAGGGAAAAATGGTATGTTCATATGCCTTCAACAACTTCTTTGTCCATGGTTTAATGGTTTGTTTATTTTAATATCCTAATCTCTCCTATCTTTCATTTTCAGGAGTTTAGCAAAGATTTTACCACCAATTACCTTCTGTACTTCTTAGTGGACTCAGTAGTTGTTCCTAATGTTCCAGCAACTCCTCAAATGCTCAGTTTGGCTGTGAAAGAAAGGGAGGGAATTGCCATTAAATACTGCAGGATGGTGCTTCAAGATAATGGGAAGGCCAAGATACAGGCAGGCTGGCAAAGAGCTGTGGAGCAATTCAATATACATGAAGGTGACATATGCATGTTCAACTTTACTAACGAAAGGCGTCTACCAAGTCGACGCAGAGATCCATTTGCATGGCTAAAGCTGGAGATACTAAAGCTTGAGGCGGATGGAGATGCTCCTTAAGCTGGAGATTTTATGTTTTTTAATGAACTATGTATCTGTCTATGATGTAACAGCTAAGTGGTACCTGGTACAATGACTAAGTGTTGTTCTGTTTATGGATGCTAAATTATATGTTCTAAGTGGTACCTGGTACAATGACTAAGTGTTGTCCTGTTTATGGATGTTGTAGTGTATTTTATGGATATGTTTTGATAATAATGCAAGAAATCCATATGTTGTTGTGATGTTCATCACAACAGTTTGGATACTTTCTTGCAACATTTTGTCTGAAACTACTAGCGTCTTTCTTTGTTTTCATAATAATGCAAGAAATCCATATGCTGTTGTGCTGTTCATCACAACAGTTTGGATATTTTCTTGCAACATTTTGTATTTTTGTATTTCATGAAAATAAAAGGGCGAATCTTATTACTGCAACATTTTGTATTTCTGTATTAAAAATGGACCACGTCGATCTTATTACTGGAATGTGGTATTTACTTTAAAGAGAAGTTTGTGGGAACGTGCACTGGACAAGATCGTGGGGTGGGAGAAGTTCGTGGGTTGGGAAGTTCGTGGGTGGGTTTACTCTCTTTCTTCCACGGTGGCTATTTATATGGATGGTAGCCGAATTGGAAAACCATTCTCATTCTTCCACGGTGGTTTTACTCTCTCTTCCTTTCTATTCCATTATCCTCTCATTCTCCTCACAGTCGACAACAAGGCCCAAGTAAGTTCAATCAATGTTAATTCCTCTGCCCTGTGTTAATTCATGTGCTAAAATTCCTCTGTTTTGATATGTCTATCTCTGCAAATTCATGTGTAAATGTCTGAAAATAACTTCTCTTTGTTAATTCCTCTGCCATGTATTAATTTCTCTGGAGATAATTTATCTATGTTAATTCCTCTGTAAATATCTCTGTTTTGCAGTAACATGCATTATTATGACTTCTATCTGCAAATAACATCTGTCTATCTCTGTTAATTCCTCTGCAAATAATTTATCTCTGTTTTCATGTTTCAATCTGTCTATCTCTGCAAATTCATGTGTTAATTTATGTGTTAATGTCTGCAAATGTTTCAATCTGTCTATCTCTGCAAATTCATGTGTTAATGTCTGCAAATGTTTCAATCTGTCTATCTCTGCAAATTCATGTGTTAATGTCTGCAAATAACTCCTTTGTTAATTCCTCTACAAATAACTCCTTTGTTAATTTTTTGCAAGGGAGATGGACGAAGTGAATTGTGCTATTTGTGAGCAATCTCTGGAGAGATGTGGTAGGCACTCTGACAGGCGTGCTAATTCCTTTGAGTCTGTAATGGTGCAAGGTTTTCAGCATGGATTGGTAAGTTATACTTTTCTCCTTCTAAAGTAACATACTTTTCAACATGGAGACTAATCTATGAAATACAGGCTGTGCCATGCAAATTCAAGGAGCAACTTAACAAGTTTGCAAATTCCAAGAACTGGATGGTGGCTAGATGCAGTAACATGCATTACTATGACTTCTATCTGGAGAAAGAAGCAGCAAGAACTACTATTTGTGGACCTTACTGGTCATCCCTAGTTAGGAAGTATGATGTCCAGGAGGGTGACATTGTCAATTTCAGGTATGTGGAGCATGACAACAGGTTTGACACCACAGTTTCTGAACTGCTAAACAATGTGAAGGTAGACAAGACTATTGTTGCAGATGGAGGTATGTTGAATATCCATCAGATATATCTTATTCTTAAATCTAGTATTAGCTAAATTGCATTTTAATGTTGACCTTTCTTCTTTGTTTCCATCTATGAACAGTTGTTTATGGTGTGATGCCTGAAATTAGAGCTATAGTCCACAAGACCATTTTCTCAAATATCAGAGTCACTACTGAGGAGGACATGGCTACCATAAATTATGCTATATACAAGGTTTTGGCCCTTAAACCTATAATAGAACTGGATGACGATGAGTTATATGAGAGTGTCACTGAACAACATTTTTTTGTCCACAAGTACAATCAGGAGAATGTGCAAATGGATGCTCTGGTAAGTTTTACATATCAATTGTTCCTTATAAACCAATTATTTCTGCCACTAAATATATTAACTGTGTAAATATGTCTCTGATCAATAACAGTACATTTCTTCAAAACCTTTCACTGAAGTTGGGTGCCCATGGCAAGGTCATTCAAATCCGTGGATCAATTACAGAACCGATCTGCCTGTTGAAGGCTGGTACCACATGGAAGATGAAGACCAACGCATTGCATTCACCATAGGATGGCCACAATTTAGAGAAGAGGCTAACATTGTGGAGGGATCACTTTTGCTGATGATTGGAGAGCCTAGGCATGGTCATATCGCTCTGGACTTTGTGGAAATTGAAAACCCTTGAAGCTATTGGCTATGTTGAAGTGTCTAGACTTTAGGTTTCACAAGTGCTATCTTAGGTCTCTAGTGTCTGCAATGAGCTCTAGTGTCTTCTGTTATTAAGAACTATTTTCAGTTTTTGGTGTTGTAATGAACTATGTTCAGTTTCTGTTGTTGTAATGATCTATCATAGGTCAATTTCTGAGCAGTAAGAAGATATTATGCTAAATTTTTGTTGTAATGATCTATCTTAGGTCAATTTCTGAGCAGTAAGAAGATATTATGCTAAACTGTTGTTGTAATGATCTATCTTAGGTCAATTTCTGAGTAGTAAGAAGTTATTATGCTAAACTGTTGGTGTAATGATGTTGTGTTTATTCATCACAACATTCAGTTTTTGTTTTTTTTACTATTTTGACACCTTAAGCAAGAAATCCAAATGCTATTGTGTTATTCATCACAACATGCTGGATAAGTTCTTGCAACAATTTATTAGCTACATCCATAAAATGAATCAGACTCTTACTTTAGTTATCACAAAATGAATAAATATGAATATGACTGTAATGTGACTGATAATGTGTTTCATTTTTGATTTCTGAATAAATGCAGACAATACAAACGGTAAGCCCAACTTTTGGAAGGCCCACTACTATTGGGCCAGCCATCATGGGATCGTGGGAAGTGGGAGTAGAGCCATCGTGAGAGGTGGGCAATTTATAAAGGGAGGGAAACCGAAGAGACCCTCTCCCAGAGCAGTCCGTCCCCTCTCCCAGAGCAGTTCCCGAGAACAGGTTGGTTCCGAGAGCAGAGCAGTTCGTCCCCTCCAGATTGAGATTTCTAATCCCCTCTCCCTTCCAATTTATTTTTGGTTTCTGTTCTAATCCTTCTCTGCTTCTTCATTTGCAGAAGCTTTGCTCTTTGCTTGTCTAGATTCCATTTGCATTTCTACAGCTCGAGGTGAGTTCTGCATCTCCCTTCCATTCTCTTTCTTGGTTTCCCTATAATCCTTATTGTGTTCTTCCTATCATTTTCTTCCCTCTAGATTTATTGTGTCGATTCGATTAGAGTTATCCTGGTTGTTTATTAGGTTTTACTGTTCATGGATTATCCTGAATGTTTATTAGGATTATGTATTACTAGTTATGGATTATCCTGAATGTTTATTAGGATTTACTGGCTATGGATTTACTGGTTGTTCCATAGATTTGCTGGTTGTTCCATGAATTGTTCCATAGATTTACTGATTGTTCCATAGATTTTCTGGCTATGGATTTACTGGTTGTTCCATGAATTGTTTATGCATGGTTGTGCATGCTTGATAACTGAATGCTTGATAACTGAATTGCAGTCACTGAATGTAAATGAATTGTTTACGACTGAATTTCAGATTGTGCATGCTTGATAACTGAATGCAGTGTGTACTGGATTAGTGTACTGTTTGTCACTTTCTAGATTAGGGTTCTACTTAGTTTAATGCATATACTGTCATCTAGTTTTAGTGCACTGTTCTTTCCTTTAATGAACATACCTACTTTTTCCAGCTGTTTCTTGGAATGGACTATGCTGTGTGTGGGCAACCTGCCCACAATTGTGGTAGGACACAGAGGAGAGCAACCATCTTCCAAGTTAACGTTGTTGATGAATTGCCCTATGTTGGTTTGGTAAGTTTCCACATCTTTTCTTTTTATTTACTATTTCTTGTACTGTGTTGCTTTCCCCATGAACTGAACTGTGTTGCTTTCCCCATGAACTGAACTGTGTTGTTTACCTACAGGTAGTGCCTTGCTCATTTAGGGAAAGGCTGAATGAATTAACTCCTAATAATTGGATGGTGGAAAACAATGAAGCATATAGGAACTTTGATTTGTTCCTGAACAAGTCTAATGTTAGGACAATCATCTGTGGTCCATACTGGACATCCTTGTGGAGGGTTTATGATATAGGACAAGGAGATGTAGTGCAATTTGAATGTGATGAAGACCCCCTTCCTCATGTTGGTTTGAACTTGACCAACTTATTCCATGTCACTGTTTACTCTAATGGTGAAGAGAAACAGGTTCATGAACAAACTGGTATTTCCTACTACTAAATCCTACTACTTACAGTTTCTCCTTATTGTTTAATAATTAACATGTATTTTCCCTCATTGATCAGAGGTTGGATATGTGCCTAGTTCCATCAGAAGTATTCTGCATAGGGCCATCTTCTTAGACATAACTTCAGTCACTGAGCAGGACATGGCTTATATCTTATTTGGCATTTACAAAGATGTTTATGTCACTGAACATGAGTTTTATGAAAGTAAAGATGAAAAGCAATTCTGGGTACACAAGATGAATATGAACAACTATGAACATAATGCACTGGTTAGTTTCCACATGTTTCATTATATGTTTTTTTAGTTTTCACATAGAATCGAATACCAACTTTAAACTTCATTGCAGTTCATGCCAATTAAGGTTGTAGATAGCTTCAGGTACCCAACTCAGGGCATAGCACATCTGTACAAGCAGGTACATGATCTTCAAGTTCAAGGAGAAGATAATTGCATTGAAGGAGAAGAAGATAATTTCATTCCATGTGCTTATACTGTACAGAGGGGACTTGGACATGTCAGATTCACCACAGGGTGGAATGACTTCACATTTGTTGCTGATGTTGGATGGGCATCTCTACTTTTGATGAAAGTGGAGCATATGCAGGAGTACCTTGGTCTCAACTTTGTTGAGATTAGAATGTAGTGTTTCACCTTGGAAGAAGCTTGTACAGAAGAACCTTGGAAGGTCCTTGGAAGGAGAAGAAGTTTGTAGTGTTTCATCTTTTGTTGTCTGAAGTCTAATGTAGTTGTGCTGTTTAGTAAGTTGAACAAGTCCATGTTTATGATGTTTAGTAGCAGTCGGTTTTATTTAGTTGTGTTGTGTCTACTATAATGTGTTACTGAATTTATCTTGGATAATCTTATTGTGTTATGTATCTTGGATCTTTGATCATCTTACGGTGATGTGTATCTTAATGTGTATTTTGCTGTGATGTGTATCTTAATGTGCATCTTAATGTGATGTGTATCTTAATGTGCATCTTAATGAAAGCAAAATAATAGTACTAACATATATGATCATGTCCACCTTTATAAATCAAATTAGTGACCACTAAACGCGCTCATTGATCACCCCAGCACCCCCACCCACTCCCTTTGGTCATGCTACTGTAGCAATGTTCCCCTCCTATGATAATATTTTGTTTTGCTTTCTAACATTAGAGTAGAAATGGACGGGCGCGACAACACGCGCTTACATGATCTAGTCACGAGCTACCACCTCGTATCTCTCCTCTCATCTGGTACTCTCTTGGTCAGGATTAAATCTAGAGATGGAACCATATATGGCCTTGAGAAGCCCAATTTATTTGCGGATAGTCGTTTTGGAGGACATGCTCACTAGAGTCCTTTTCAAAAATTTCAAAAGCATCAAGTATTTTTGAAAAAATACCTACGTGTAGCCAACAATATGTACAAGTCTGTAAATTTTCAATGAAAAATATCTTGTATTTCGGGCATAGAAAAAACAAATATGACAATCTTTGAGAAAACGGAGGCCCATTTAAAATTGTACCATTCACGTCCATATCTGAATTTTTCTCTTTTTGCTGAAGCTAAAATTCAAAGTATTTTCACATATTTTTTCTATACACGTAATATAAAAAGGAACACACATCCATAAGGAACACACATCAGATAGCAACGCATAATGTATTCATAAAAAGGAACACACATCCATATGGAACATACATCAGATAGCAACACATACATCCATATGGAACATTAGCCACACATACATTCAGCAACACAAGGAGTAACATGGTTCATAAAAAGAAAGGAACATCCACCATACTCAGATACATAACAAGAACAATCCATAACAAGAGCCACATGCTCAGATACATAACAAGAATAATCCATTGGATCACATGTCCAAGGATGACCACCCAAAAGTAGAGTTTTCCTAACATTGGAAACTTATTAGTTCATCTTCTTTTTGGTCTGCTGCCCACAGGGCCCAGCAGCCTCCTTCTTCTTTTTATCCCCTTGACTGGAACTAGCAGCAGCTCCAGAAGACCTTTTTGCTGCACCAGGTGGCTTTAATGCCTTGTCAGCAACCTTGCTCTTCCTCTGCAGTTTTGTGTCAAGGTTTTCCTCAGCCACCTTACAAAAATTAACAACCGGGTTTTTAATGCCAAGAAAAGGGGGTTCAACATGACAGGATAAACAATTAAAATCAGATCAATTGATATGGATTTTGAAACCATATAAACAATTAAAATCAGAGCAATTAAAATCACCCCAGTGTCAACAATTCTTGGACTTCTTCTCACCTCAGTCTCAACAATGGGACCTGCACCTCTCCTTTTCTTTGAAGGAGCTAAGGGGGTTATCTCAGAAGAGCCAGAATCCAGAGAATCCTGAACATAAGAGTAATAGGTCCTTAGCCAATTAAATTTCTCAGGAGTGATTAGCATAAGAGTAATAAAGTTACACCAACTTACAGGAATCTCAAATTTTGCCCTCTTCTGAGAAGAAGATTCACACTGGATGTGTGGAGCAAATAACCTATCCCAAATTTCCAGGCCCTATTGAGAGAACCTGAACTTTGCTGACAAGAGATCCGGTGTTGCCATAAAGTGAGTGTAAGCCATTCCAATCTGGAGATGGGCCTCATTTGGATCAAGCAAGTTGTTGTCCTCCATCAAGAAATCACCATCCCTGTCCACATTTTCAGCAGCAGCAGAGATGGAATCATCATCAGGATCAGCATAAGCGTCAAGAATATTCAGCAGTCCATCCCCAATGCTTGGTTCACCTCCTGAATGTGCTTGGATCCCAGTGCTTGGTTCACCTCTTGAATGTGCTTGGATCAAATGCAGAGCTCCATCAAATGCCTGTTCAGCAGTGGGGGCTTGGTTCACCTCCTGATCATTAGAATTAGCGATGCAGGTAAGGTCAAGCGCCATTTCGAGGAGAGTTAGAAATCCCACTGTGAACAACATGGGGAGGGGAATGCAGATTGTCAGGCTGAAGCTCTTCACCATCTTGCTAGATGGGTCCAACAGGCACATTCTGGGCAACATTTTGTATAACCCACTGGTCCCACTCACCAGCATTGTCATCTTGTGGAGGGGGTGGAGGAGGTGGTTGGGGGACAAAGGGAGCAGCCACCACAGGGACAGGGTGTGGGTCCTCACCATCATCAGGAGCAGGGTATTCATCTGGTGGCACCCCTCCAAGAAGGTTGCTGTAACACCCTCAGAATCGACCCTATGCAAGTTTTAGCGCTTCCCGCCAAACCCGCATAGAAAAGATTCAAAGGTGCCCACCAGGCACTTTCGTGCGGGTGGAAAACGAAGTAATAACATTACACAACAGTCCTCGATGGGACCCACAGAACAGATATATATACAACAGCGACTCAATGAGTCAAGAATACAGATATAATATACAAAGATCCAAATCACCTTGAAAATGATACAGCGTCCGACTACGGACAAGATGCAAATGGGGCTAAGAGCCCTGAAGAATAACCAATGGCGTCCATAACCCTGCCTAGGCCAATCCGGAAGGGTAACCACCTAACGTCGATCTCAAACCTGCTTAAACAAAAGGGGTGCCGAAAGGGCAAAGAAAAAGAGGAGGCGTCGATCTTGAGGCCAAGACAGCGAGGCTAGAATTGGCGGTCCTCGCCTACATAGGTATGGTGGATCGAAAGCGTGACATGCACTAAACAACCTATAGAGACTCGGTACAACTGGCGACTATCAGAGAGGGATAAGAAAGACCTATTCGGAACCAACCTGATTCTACCATCAATCAAACCCATCCTGGTGTTTCCCCCTCGAGACCACACGAGGAAGTCAACCGAGGAACTCACACAGTTGGCAGTTATATTTATTCAGTTATAGTTGCAGCAATTACTAGTCAAGCGTAGATAATCGTCCTGATAAAATAAACAGTGGGCCATTTTAGTTAACCATTCCGTTGTAGTTGCGACGCTTACTAGTCAGATACAGTTAGCATGAGATATCCCAAAACCCAGCAGTTGTTGGTACTTTTATTTAGCCATTCCGTTATAGTTGCAATACTTACTAGTCAGGTACAATGGTCGCAAGAGACAACTCAAACAAGCAATTGTTGGCAGTTTTATTTAGCCATTCCATTATAGTGAAGCTGATTACTAGTCATTATAAAGTCAAATTTATAGCACTACTTTAGTTATAGTTGTCTATGATCGAGACACTGTGCTCCAAGTCGTCCATAACCGCGGACACGGCTTTCAGAAAGTTTTACCCTGCAGGGGTGCACAAATAGCAACACACACTCGATCAACCTCGGAAAAACCAAATCAAAACCCAACGAGGCTTTCACGACAAAGCAATCACAGGATTCAGAAATATTTCAGGGGGGCACCCCTTAAAGTAGACCCTCAACGAAGCCGGCCGGCTCCGAGACGGACTCAAGGTTGTGGGGACGGCTGTAAACGACTGGGAACCCAAAACTGGGCTTGTCGATACCGCGGAATCGTGCCACGATCCTAAACAGTACAGGTGCTCCTCGCACAATCATAAATAAAGCAGTAAAGCATGGCATAAGTACATGATAGTAAATAAAACCTCAAACTAGTTTGTGGCCCCAAGAAATAAGACTGAATCAAACTCTGGCTCAGGGGGGTCCCATAATCCTCCCGGATGTGGATAGCGCGAATATTCAAGGAACATGTATCAAGTACTCGGGGTCCTACGGGACACAAGTGGACGGTCAACAACCAAATAACATCTATTGCCCACCTGTGCCTCTGCTTACTTACTTCAATTTTAGTTGTTAAACAGGAATTAAAGTGAACAATAAGTAAAGCCACGATCATCTCCAACATCAACATGCGGCAATTCTCCAACAACTGTGGTACTGGACGACACGCAACAGCACTTGAGAAAGCGACTACGACGCGCAAGTCCAGCTATCTACCAAACAACAGGTAATAGGATGTGTCCAAGGCAATATAAGGCGGCAAGGGATATCTCGGGTACGAAAACTAGAGCATCGCAACACAGATAGCAATAGATCAACAGGAGGGAATAAATACTATAAAAGTAAGATAGGTAGAAAGGGGAGATGCTTTTGAAAACATTGCCGAAGGTTCAACCGAAGATCGGGTCGATACTCGCATCAACTCAACGGCCTTATCCGCGAAGAAGCAAAACACTAGAATAAACACCGGATGCAATATTTAATACTACGGCAAAAGATCGGGCATGATGCATGTATGATGTATGACATGGCAAAGATGCGATGCAATTAGGCCATATTAAGCGGAACCGGGGTCCCGACATTTAAATATATGGTTCAAGTTGTTTAGCTACCCCGCAATTTAAATGTTGTCTTAACATGGCAAAATATGACAACGGTTCGATGCACAAATTTAAATGGGGCCAATATAAGACTAGATTTGCCCGCATATGGGCCCCATATTTAATTATATGGTGAATCGGCATAAGGCCCCCAAAACACATGACAAGTATGCATGCATGAACAATTTATATGCAACAATTATATAGGTGGCATTTATAAAATAGGGTTCTCGGATAAGGGTCACACATTGAGGGGTCTCGACGGTCTTGGTCCGGGGTTCGGGGTCGGTCTCAGGGTTCAGGGTTCGGTCTCGGCGGGATCGTTCTCGGATAACGGAGTCGATCGTGGCGTTCCGTGAAGAAGGACTTGGTTCGGCGTCGGGGGCGCATCGGACTCGCCCTGGTCGGTGCCGATCTTGTCGCGCGGGCGTCAATGCTCCCGGGAAGGAGAACTTGGCGATCCCGAGGGTCTCGGTGTTCGGGGAGATCTTGTCGCACGGGGTCCGGGTAGGCGAACTTGGCGTATCCGGGGAGATCTTGATTCGGCTTCGGTCGAAGTGTTCGGAAGCAGATCTTGGTGTAGGGTCGGTCCCATGTCGGCATTCTCGGTGTCCCGCGGTGAAGTGCCTGTCTTCGGGGTTTCGTGAGGGAGGCCTAGTAGATGGTTCTTGCCCGAAGAGTTTGGCGGTGGTCGCTGTACCACTGGTAGCAATAGTCCCTTGGAAGGCCTCGACCAACCCAAAGCAGTATCCAGCGGCAGAACTGGCAGAGCCCACTCACACCACAGATAACTCAAAGCACCAACTTCAGGTTTCCACACAGTTGCAGCTGACTGTCGAAGCCTTCCTGGGCGCGTGGCCCTGTGCTCGACGCAGACGTCCAGGTCGGGGATGGTGCGGCCGTCGATGGTTGCGAGCGAGGACAACCTTGGCGGGCATGACTGAGGCAAGAGGCGGTGGGCAGGAACACCGGCGAGGTTGACGAGCAGGGCATGCGGTGGCGACGGGTGATGAATGGCGAGGCGAGCCGACAGAGGGGAGGCCGCGGCTACCGGCGGCGAGGAGCTTGCAGTGGCCGGGGGTGGAGGAGGTGGTTGGGGGACAAAGGGAGCAGCCACCAGCATTGTCATCTTGTGGAGGGGGTGGAGGAGGTGGTTGGGGGACAAAGGGAGCAGCCACCACAGGGACAGGGTGTGGGTCCTCACCATCATCAGGAGCAGGGTATTCATCTGGTGGCACCCCTCCAAGAAGGTTGCTGTAACACCCTCAGAATCGACCCTATGCAAGTTTTAGCGCTTCCCGCCAAACCCGCATAGAAAAGATTCAAAGGTGCCCACCAGGCACTTTCGTGCGGGTGGAAAACGAAGTAATAACATTACACAACAGTCCTCGATGGGACCCACAGAACAGGTATATATACAACAGCGACTCAATGAGTCAAGAATACAGATATAATATACAAAGATCCAAATCACCTTGAAAATGATACAGCGTCCGACTACGGACAAGATGCAAATGGGGCTAAGAGCCCTGAAGAATAACCAATGGCGTCCATAACCCTGCCTAGGCCAAGCCGGAAGGGTAACCCTGCTAACGGCGTCGATCTCAAACCTGCTTAAACAAAAGGGGTGCCGACAAAGGGCAAAGAAAAAAGAGGAGCGTCGATCTTGAGGCCGATGCAGCGAGGCTAGAATTCGGCGGTCCTCGCCTACATAGGTATGGTGGACTGAGCGGCAGCGCAGCATGCACTAAACAACCTATAGAGACTCGGTACAACTGGCGACTATCAGAGAGGGATAAGAAAGACCTATTCGGAACCAACCTGATTCTACCATCAATCAAACCCATCCTGGTGTTTCCCCCTCGAGACCACACGAGGAAGTCAACCGAGGAACTCACACAGTTGGCAGTTATATTTATTCAGTTATAGTTGCAGCAATTACTAGTCAAGCGTAGATAATCGTCCTGATAAAATAAACAGTGGGCCATTTTAGTTAACCATTCCGTTGTAGTTGCGACGCTTACTAGTCAGATACAGTTAGCATGAGATATCCCAAAACCCAGCAGTTGTTGGTACTTTTATTTAGCCATTCCGTTATAGTTGCAATACTTACTAGTCAGTACAATGGTATGGCGACAACTCAAACAAGCAATTGTTGGCAGTTTTATTTAGCCATTCCATTATAGTGAAGCTGATTACTAGTCATTATAAAGTCAAATTTATAGCACTACTTTAGTTATAGTTGTCTATGATCGAGACACTGTGCTCCAAGTCGTCCATAACGCGGACACGGCTTTGAGAAAGTTTTACCTGCAGGGTGCACAAATAACAACACACTCGATCAACCTCGGAAAAACCAAATCAAAACCCAACGAGGCTTTCACGACAAAGCAATCACAGGATTCAGAAATATTTCAGGGGCACCCCTTAAAGTAGACCCTCAACGAAGCCGGCTCCGAGACGGACTCAAGGTTGTGGGACGGTCAGAACGATTGGGAACCCAAAACTGGGCTTGTCGATACAGCGGAATCGTGCCACGATCCTAACAAGACAGGTGCTCCTCGCACAATCATAAATAAAGCGATAAAGCATGGCATAAGTACATGATAGTAAATAAAACCTCAAACTAGTTTGTGGCCCCAAGAAATAAGATGAATCAAACTACGGCTCGGGGTCCCATAATCCTCCGGATGTGGATAGCCGAATATTCAAGGAACATGTATCAAGTACTCGGGGTCCCACGGGACACAAGTGGGATCAACAACCAAATAACATCTATTGCCCACCTGTGCCTCGCTTACTTACTTCAATTTTAGTTGTTAAACAGAATTAAAGTGAACAATAAGTAAAGCCACGATCATCTCCAACATCAACATGCGGCAATTCTCCAACAAGCGTGGTAATCGGGCGACCATACAGCACTTGAGAAAGCGACTACGACGCGCAAGTCCAGCTATCTACCAAACAACAGGTAATAGGATGTGTCCAAGGCAATATAAAGGCAAAGGGATATCTCGGTGCGAAAACTAGAGCATCGCAACACGATAGCAATAGATCAACAGGAGGAATAAATACTATAAAAGTAAGATAGGTAGAAAGGGAGATGCTGCTTTGAAAACATTGCCGAAGGTTCAACCGAAGATCGGGTCGATACTCGCATCAACTCAACGGCCTTATCCGCGAAGAAGCAAAACACTAGAATAAACACCGGATGCAATATTTAATACTGCGGCAAAAGATCGGGCATGATGCATGTATGATGTATGACATGGCAAAGATGCGATGCAATTAGGCCATATTAAGCGGAACCGGGGTCCCGACATTTAAATATATGGTTCAAGTTGTTTAGCTACCCCGCAATTTAAATGTTGTCTTAACATGGCAAAATATGACAATGGTTCGATGCACAAATTTAAATGGGGCCAATATAAGACTAGATTTGCCCGCATATGGGCCCCATATTTAATTATATGGTGAATCGGCATAAGGCCCCCAAAACACATGACAAGTATGCATGCATGAACAATTTATATGCAACAATTATATAGGTGGCATTTATAAAATAGGGTTCTCGGATAAGGGTCACACATTGAGGGGTCTCGACGGTCTTGGTCCGGGGTTCGGGGTCGGTCTCAGGGTTCAGGGTTCGGTCTCGGCGGGATCGTTCTCGGATAACGGAGTCGATCGTGGCGTTCGTGAAGAAGGACTTGGTTCGGCGTCGGGCGCATCGGACTACCTCGGTCGGTGCCGATCTTGTCGCCATGGCGTCAATGCTCCGGGAAGGAGAACTTGGCGATCCCGAGGTCTCGGTGTTCGGAGATCTTGTCGCCGCGGGGTCGGTAGGCGAACTTGGCGTATCGGGAGATCTTGATTCGGCCGGTCAAGTGTTGAGCAGATCTTGGTGTAGGGTCGGTCCCATGTCGGCATTCTCGGTGTCCGCGGTGAAGTGCCTGTCTTGAGTTTCGTGAGGAGGCCTAGTAGATGGTTCTTGCCCAAGAGTTTGGCGGTGGTCGCTGTACCACTGGTAGCAATAGTCCTTGAAGGCCTCGACCAACCCAAAGCGGTATCCAGCGGCAGGCGAGCCACTCACACCACAGATAACTCAAAGCACCAACTTCAGGTTTCCACACATTGCGGTGACTATCGAAGCCTTCACAGGCGTGGCCCTGTGCTCGACGCAGACGTCCAGGTCGGGGATGGTGCGGCAGTCGATGGTTGCGAGCGAGGACAACCTTGGCGGGCATGACTGAGGCAAGAGGCGGTGGGCAGGAACACCGCGAGTTGTGGCGAGGCATGCGGTGGCGACGGGTGATGAATGGCGAGGCGAGCCGACAGAGGGGAGGCCGCGGCTACCGGCGGCGAGGAGCTTGCAGTGGCCGGCGGGAAGGCGCGAAGAGGGAGAGGGGGCCACCGGCCGGAGGCGGGGAGGAGGATGGCCAGCGGCGGCGTGCGAGGAGCTCCGGCGTCTGAAGGACCTCGCGGGCGCCGGCGGGGCAACCGAGGTAGCGGTGGCGGCGGCGGCCAGCTTGGAAGCGGGCGGAAGGACCGGGGGCAGGCGAAGGCGGCCGAGCTGGCTGGGCGAGGCAGCCAGCGGCGTCTGAGGAGAGCTTCTTGGGAGGGCAGCCCAGGGAGGCGAAGGCGCGCCAGTGGAGAGGAGGTGGAGCGAGGAGGCGCGGAGAACGCCCGGCCGGAAGGCCACGGAGGTAGGAGACGGGCGCGTGGTTGGGGGAGGGTCGGTCGGAGGCGGACGGGCTGGTGGCGGTGGCCGGCGCCGGAGAGGAAGACGGGGCCGGCGAGCGCGGTTGCCGGAGAGGGGAGGGGGCACTGGCGGCGCGGGAGGGGATGAAGGGCGGGGCGAGCGCGGCCATGAGAGGGGGATGGAGCGAGGCAGAGCGGAGGGGAGCGTGTCGGGGAGAGAGAGGGTGGGGAGGGGAGAGAGGGAGGAGACGCGTGGGGAGGGGCTGGTGTGGTGGGACCCAGGGGCAGGTGGTGGTGGGCCAGGGCGTGGGGTCGGTTGGGGAAGAGGGTGGACCGGGTCCAGGGAGAGGGTGAGGGAGGCAGGGGCCGATCTGAGCAGGTGGGGCCAGGTGGGGCGTGGGACCGGGGTGTAAGTGAGGGGAGGGTAGATGGGGCTAGGTGAGAGAGAGGGGTGTGCAGGGTGGATTGATGAGGTGGCAAGGTGGGTGGGGATTGGGGGAGATGGTGAGATGGCGAGCTGAGATTGGTGGGTAGATTAGGACTAGGTAGGAATAGGATTTAGAGTTTGGGTTTTATTAGTTGTAAATATTTGTTTGTTTTGTTTTGTTTATTTTAAAACAAGACTATTTTGCAATTAGTTTGTAGGTAATTAAAATGTCCGATACGATCGGGGTTTTGCATTTGAAATAAAGAGGGGTATTTGTACAAAGCAAAACTAGGCTTTTAGCAAATTCTTTTAGGCAAACAGATGCATGCTGAGGTCATGATGATGCAATGCACAAAAATCAGCGCGATTTTCTAGTAGTGGTTTTGCGGGATGCCACAATTCGACACCACTAACAATGGATCTCGCCCTCGAGATCCGCCTCATGGTACTGGGAAGAAGGCGGCGACCTGAATCTTCTCGCATCGTGTAGTTCCCCGCGACACCACTAACAAGAGGTCGTTGTCCGTGATCGTCGAGAGAACACTCCGGAAACAAAAGGTCGAAGGTAGAGGTATCAACAAATAAAGCCACCTCTAGCTTCCATGGACGGAGTGAAATTGCTGGATCCACTGATTCGGTGTACAAGAGCGAATGATAAGAGTAGTCGGATGGTGATCAGTCCATCGCGCACCCAAACCATTACTCGGCACACGAATAGGCGGAGTATGCAATCAACTCTCGGAATCAGACTGAAGATCTCGACAATCGAGGTTCAGAACAAAGGAGTGATGCAGACTCTGCATCGGATCTGGCGTAGATGATGTCGTCGCGTCGGAAAACACTGGGAGGCACAAACAAGGAACAAAGAATGGTACCACAGTAGACGGGTTCCTCGGACAGCATGAACACCGGATGGTAGGACACCGTTATCAAAGGAGGAAGCGAAACCCTGAAGGTACGACGGAACCCAACCACGAGAAATCCTGGACTCGATGAAAAAGACGAGAGCGGATTCAAAACACGTAGAGGTAAGAGGAGAATAGCAGAGGGGTAAGGAATAAAATCAGACCTAATCAGAACTATCCAACCGATTTGGCAAAAATAGTTTTGACACTCTACTTCGGCCGTTAGCTAGGTTATCCTACAGGCTGCACTTGTGGGGTATCGCAACTGCTGAGCTCTGATACCACTCTGTAACACCCTCAGAATCGACCCTATGCAAGTTTTAGCGCTTCCCGCCAAACCCGCATAGAAACGATTCAAAGGTGCCCACCGAGCATTTTTAAATGCGGGTGTAAAAGCAGTAATAACATTACACAGTCCTCGATGGGACCCACAGAACAGTATATATACAACGACTCAATGAGTCAAGAATACAGATATAATATACAAAGATCCAAATCACCTTGAAAATGATACAGGCGTCCGACTACGGACAAGATGCAAATGGGGCTAAGAGCCACGAAGAATAACCAATGGCGTCCATAACCCTGCCGGGCCAAGCCGAAGGGTAACCCTCTAACGGCGTCGATCTCAAACCTGCTTAAACAAAGGGGTGCGACAAAGGGCAAAGGAAAAAGAGGCGTCATCGAGGCCGATACAGCGAGGCTAGATTGCGGTCCTCGCCTACATAGGTATGGTGGATCGAGCGGCAAAGATGCACTAAACAACCTATAGAGACTCGGTACAACTGGCGGCTATCAGAGAGGGATAAGAAAGACCTATTCGGAACCAACCTGATTCTACCATCAATCAAACCCATCCTGGTGTTTCCCCCTTGAGACCACACGAGGAAGTCAACCGAGGAACTCACACAGTTGGCAGTTTTATTTATTCAGTTATAGTTGCAGCAATTACTAGTCAAGCGTAGATAATCGTCCTGATAAAATAAACAGTGGGCCGTTTTAGTTAACCATTCCGTTGTAGTTGCGACGCTTACTAGTCAGATACATTTAGCATGAGATATCACAAAACCCAGCAGTTGTTGGTACTTTTATTTAGCCATTCCGTTATAGTTGCAATACTTACTAGTCAGGTACAATGGTCGCAAGCGACAACTCAAACAAGCAATTGTTGGCAGTTTTATTTAGCCATTCCATTATAGTGAAGCTGATTACTAGTCATTATAAAGTCAAATTTATAGCACTACTTTAGTTATAGTTGTCTATGATCGAGACACTGTGCTCCAAGTCGTCCATAACCGCGGACACGGCTTTCAGAAAGTTTTACCCTGCAGGGGTGCACAAATAGCAACACACACTCGATCAACCTCGGAAAAACCAAATCAAAACCCAACGAGGCTTCCACGACAAAGCAATCACAGGATTCAGAAATATTTCAGGGGGCCACCCCTTAAAGTAGACCAAGCGAAGCCGGCTCCGAGACGGACTCAAGGTTGTGGGGACGGTCAGAACGCGGGAACCCAAAAGCTGGGCTTGTCGATACCGCGAATCGCCACGATCCTAACAATGCAGTGCTCCTCGCACAATCGTAAATAAAGCGATAAAGCATGGCATAAGTACAGGATAGTAAATAAAACCTCAAACTAGTTTGTGGCCCCAAGAAATAAGATGAATCAAGCTCGCTCGGGGTCCCATAATCCTCCCGGATGTGGATAGCGCGAATATTCAAGGAACAGGTATCAAGTACTCGGGGTCCTACGGGACACAAGTGGACGGTCAACAACCAAATAACATCTATTGCCCACCTGTGCCTCTGCTTACTTACTTCAATTTTAGTTGTTAAACAGGAATTAAAGTGAACGATAAGTAAAGCCACGATCATCTCCAACATCAACATGCGGCAATTCTCCAACAACTGTGGTACTGGACGACACGCAACAGCACTTGAGCAAGCGACTACGACGCGCAAGTCCAGCTATCTACCAAACAACAGGTAATAGGATGTGTCCAAGGCAATATAAGGCGGCAAGGGATATCTCGGGTACGAAAACTAGAGCATCGCAACACAGATAGCAATAGATCAACAGGAGGGAATAAATACTATAAAAGTAAGATAGGTAGAAAGGGGGAGATGCTCGCCTGAAAACATTGCCGAAGGTTCAACCGAAGATCGGGTCGATACTCGCATCAACTCAACGGCCTTATCCGCGAAGAAGCAAAACACTAGAATAAACACCGGATGCAATATTTAATACTGCGGCAAAAGATCGGGCATGATGCATGTATGATGTATGACATGGCAAAGATGCGATGCAATTAGGCCATATTAAGCGGAACCGGGGTCCCGACATTTAAATATATGGTTCAAGTTGTTTAGCTACCCCGCAATTTAAATGTTGTCTTAACATGGCAAAATATGACAACGGTTCGATGCACAAATTTAAATGGGGCCAATATAAGACTAGATTTGCCCGCATATGGGCCCCATATTTAATTATATGGTGAATCGGCATAAGGCCCCCAAAACACATGACAAGTATGCATGCATGAACAATTTATATGCAACAATTATATAGGTGGCATTTATAAAATAGGGTTCTCGGATAAGGGTCACACATTGAGGGGTCTCGACGGTCTTGGTCCGGGGTTCGGGGTCGGTCTCAGGGTTCAGGGTTCGGTCTCGGCGGGATCGTTCTCGGATAACGGAGTCGATCGTGGCGTTCCGTGAAGAAGGACTTGGTTCGGCGTCGGGGGCGCATCGGACTCGCCCTGGTCGGTGCCGATCTTGTCGCGCGGGCGTCAATGCTCCCGGGAAGGAGAACTTGGCGATCCCGAGGGTCTCGGTGTTCGGGGAGATCTTGTCGCACGGGGTCCGAGTAGGCGAACTTGGCGTATCCGGGGAGATCTTGATTCGGCTTCGGTCGAAGTGTTCGGAAGCAGATCTTGGTGTAGGGTCGGTCCCATGTCGGCATTCTTGGTGTCCCGCGGTGAAGTGCCTGTCTTCGGGGTTTCGTGAGGGAGGCCTAGTAGATGGTTCTTGCCCGAAGAGTTTGGCGGTGGTCGTTGTACCACTGGTAGCAATAGTCCCTTGGAAGGCCTCGACCAACCCAAAGCAGTATCCAGCGGCAGAACTGGCAGAGCCCACTCACACCACAGATAACTCAAAGCACCAACTTCAGGTTTCCACACAGTTGCAGCTGACTATCGAAGCCTTCCTGGGCGCGTGGCCCTGTGCTCGACGCAGACGTCCAGGTCGGGGATGGTGCGGCCGTCGATGGTTGCGAGCGAGGACGACCTTAGCGGGCATGACTGAGGCAAGAGGCGGTGGGCAGGAACACCGGCGAGGTTGACGAGCAGGGCATGCGGCGGCGACGGGTGGTGAACGGCGAGGCGAGCTGACAGAGGGGAGGCCGCGGCTACCGGCGGCGAGGAGCTTGCAGCGGCCAGCGGGAAGGCGCGAAGAGGGAGAGGGGGCCACCGGCCGGAGGCGGGGAGGAGGACGGCCCGGCGGCGGCGGTGCAGGGGAGCTCCCGACGGCGTCTGCAGAGGACCTCAAGGGCGGCCGGCGGGGCAACCGAGAAGCAGTGGCGGCCGGCGGCGCTTGAAGCGGCGAAGGACTGGGCAGGCGGCGAGCTGGCCTGGCGGCGCGGGCCAGGCGGGCGGCGGCCAGGGAGAGCTTGCGGGAGGGGCCGGCGAGCGGGGAGGCGAGGGCGGCGCCGCTCAGGGAGAGAGGGAGGTGGAACGGCGAGGAGGCGCGAGGCCCCAGCGGCCATGGGAGGCCGGTCGGGCGGAGAGGCTGGTGGCGGTGGCGCCGGGAGAGGACGGGCAGCGAGTCGGTTGCGAGAGAGGAGGGCACCGCGTGGGAGGATGAAGGCGGGCGGCGTCCATGAGGGGGAGGGAGCGAGGCAGAGCGGAGGGGAGCGTGTCGGGGAGAGAGAGAGAGGGTGGGGAGGGGAGAGAGGGAGGAGACGCGTGGGGGGGATGGTGTGGTGGGACCCAGGGGCAGGTGGCGGTGGGCCAGGGCGTGGGGTCAGTTGGGGAAGAGGGTGGACCGGGTCCAGGGAGAGGGTGAGGGAGGCAGGGGCCGGTCTGAGCGGGTGGGGCCAGGTGGGGCGTGGGACCGGGGTGTAAGTGAGGGGAGGGTAGATGGGGCTAGGTGAGAGAGAGAGAGGGGTGTGCAGGGTGGATTGATGAGGTGGCAAGGTGGGTGGGGATTGGGGGAGATGGTGAGATGGCGAGCTGAGATTGGTGGGTAGATTAGGACTAGGTAGGAATAGGATTTAGAGTTTGGGTTTTATTAGTTGTAAATATTTGTTTGTTTTGTTTTGTTTATTTTAAAACAAGACTATTTTGCAATTAGTTTGTAGGTAATTAAAATGTCCGATACGATCGGGGTTTTGCATTTGAAATAAAGAGGGGTATTTATACAAAGCAAAACTTGGCTTTTAGCAAATTCTTTTAGGCAAACAGATGCATGCTGAGGTCATGATGATGCAATGCACAAAAATCAATGCGATTTTCTAGTAGTGGTTTTGCGGGATGCCACAGTTGCTGAGTAGGATGTCCACAGAAAAAGTCCAAGACTCAGAGTCTTCACTATCTCCAAGTGTCATTCTGACACTCTTAGGAATGTCAGCCAGATCAGTTACTCTCACCTTAGCAAGGATTCTTCCTTTGTTCTCAGGATCTCTTTCCCACATCAGCATCTTACCAATTCCATTAAAAATAGCACTAATGTCTTCAGTGTTCATATGGTCCAAGGGGGTCCGACAAGCATAACCCAACACTCATTGTTAGATTGAACTCGATGCCAGTTAATCCCCTCATTGTGCTTGACGAAGGACACATGCACATCTTGAAAAGCAATAGGACTATCCCTAACCAGTATGTCTCTGTCACTAACATGAGTGAACTGGACATAAGCCACACCAAAAGGGCAAGCCTGAACCTCCCCAAACCCTACCCTGGCCTCATTACGCAGGACATCCAATAGAACATCACGAATATTAAAGAAGGGGACAGGCCCAGCAACATCTGGAAGAGGATGAATGGAGGCAATGGCATACTGTTCATTTTGACGCTGTCGACGAGGAACCACCACCCTTTGAAGTCCCAGCCGACCTTCAACCTGCATAATCTCAAATCCTCGAGGCAGGAAAGGCACAGGGTCGATGGGAATATTCGCCATTCCTGCACAGACCGCTGACGACGAGGTCTTGCAAATGCAACAGTAGAGTGAGAGGGGAAGACCGCCGGCGATGAGGTCTTGCAACTGCAACAGTAGAGTGAGCGGTGGAGACGGGGCACTCTGCAACTGCATAGACCGCCGGCGACGAGGTCTTTCAAGGGGGAGGAGAAGTTGGGAGTTGAGATGGGGAGAAGTTCTGAGGCGGGGGAGTTGAGGAGACGAGAAGGTGGGGTTTTCTACAACTGCAACAGGAGACGGGGAGTTGAGGAGACGAGGAAGAGTGGCAGTGAGTTTGGATGAGGCGAATTGTCGCATTGGGCCGGGCCAGCTCGCTCGCTCGGCTAGTTTTTATTCATTTGCACTCGCTCGGCTACCAGCTCGATCACCGCTCGCCCTCCACCGCCGCGTCGCCCTCCTCCTCCGCCGCCAGGCCGCATCTCCGTGCTCTACCGCCGCGTCGCCCTCCTCCTCCTCTGCCAGGCCGCATCTCCGTGCTCCACCGCCGCGTCGCCCTCCTCCTCCTCCGCCAGGCATCGATCTCCACCGCCAGGCCGCATCTCCGTGCTCCACCGCCGCGTCGCCCTCCTTCTCCTCCGCCAGGCATCGATCTCCACCGCAAGGCCGCATCTCCGTGCTCCACCGCCGCGTTGCCCTTCTCCTCCTCCGCCAGGCATAGATCTACACCGCCGCATCTCCTCCTCCAGGGAATGGATGAACGCGATCCCCGACGTTCGTTCCTGACACGTAGATCCACCTTCCACTACGGCGAGCCAAGTTCGTCTGGTAAGATTTCCCTACTAACTCTTATTTATGCTGCTATATATTGACTGAATAATACCATGGATTAACTGAATATTGACTCCATAATTGACTGAATTGCAGGCAAATTTTAACTGTTCCTTGTGTGTATGCTTGTTATAGTTTGTCATAACTCAGAATATTCTGCTGGGGTTGGTAAAATTAGATAAACATGGATAAGAGCTGGCTAACTGCACCTAGATCAAGTCCTGAATATTCTGCTGGGGTTGGTAAATTTTTAGCACATGCTGCTAAACATGCAGGAATGCAAAGTAAAGTTTTATGCCCATGCAAAATCTGTTATAATAGATTTTGGATATCTGCTAGTCTGGTTACTGAACATTTGGTATGCAATGGGCTCATGAATTCTTATCCCAAATGGATATTCCATGGTGAAAATAATGACCAACCTAAACCTGAAACTGAACCTAAATCAACTTTGCTGGAGGAACATGATAATACTGATTCTGATGACTTAGTTGAGAGTGATGAGATGGACACCATGCTTCTTGACAATTTTGGCATGTATGATGATGGGGGAATACCAATCGGGGTATACCCACGAAGCGGAGTTGCCAGATGGGATCGAGCCGACTGAAGCCAATCCCAAAGCGAGTCGACTCGCTGGATATGACGATTGGCGCATGCTGGACCCAAACGACTGGCGCCGACTGGAGGCCCAAGACGGCGACTCCAATAGAAAGCCCACTAAAGCACTTGTAAACCCTAACTGGCTGCATATATAAAGCCACCAAGGGCACCCCCAAGGGGTACGTCATATTAGGTCTAGTCTCTCCCACCGCCTCCGGCGACTCCATTTGTAAACCAATCTATGATCATATACTAGATTGATAGCAGGACGTAGCGATCCTCCACCGAGGGGACGTGAACCTGGGTACATCGTGTGCCAATCTCGCTCCCGGATTCTGCTACATCGCCTTGCTCCCTCTACGTAAGCTACCCCCAGTAGCATCTGCCGTGCAATACCACGACAGTTGGCGCCCACCGTGGGGCTAGCGATGCTTGGAGGGTGATAATCCGGGCGAGATCCCATACCATTGACAACGATCATATCGCATCTGCCTGCCGACTCAGTTATTTTCGGATCTCATGAAGCATGCCAACGTCCAAAATCCCGTGGGGCGGCGTGGTTCTGTTTCGCCGCAGCCAAGTCCATGCAAAAAATATTGGAAGCAAACGCAAGGTACGCCATCGTCCATGGAATCCTGGTACACGCTTGTTTCCTAGTCCGATCTAATACAATTTACTTTTCACAAGCTAGGTACGATTGTAGTCTCCCAGTCTAGAAATAGTACCAATTATTTCTGATCTAGTCAGTAGAAGCATCAAGCATCGTTGTATCAAACTCTTAATCTAAAATATTGTTGAATCATGTATCAATGCTAATTCCTGATTTACTTGAATCTGTGCGAGGGATTAATCTGAAAAAAATATTAATCAATCGCCGAGCTGCCCTCAAGCCTCTCGCCTTAATCAAGCCACGAGGAGGACATGGCTGAGAGTCAGTTGATACTTTACTGCGATCTCATGGATATTAATTGGTTGAAGCCTTCACGTGAAGGAATTCAAGAGATAGCAATACAACGACGTACTCGATCGATTCAACCGTCAACGTCAGCCTGAGACTTTACCACCACTGCGGACTATTTTTTCTCTCTCAATTCTTATCACATAAATAGATTGATTTACTTTAATTTAGTGTTATGCATGTTATTTTGATACGCATGCATCATCTGGACAAATTGATCTATGGAGACTGGGATCGGATGATGCATCAACACCACCATCTGCGCTTGCGACTCGCTGGCCCTGCATCCGCCACTCTGCTCGATGTGGTTTGTCAGTCGTCAGGCTCGGAAACTTGCATGTCGCGGACTCGCCCAGTGCGGAGTCGCGGGCTCGGGGACTCGCCATGCTCTGAAACCCGCCTAAACGCGGACACGCTTAAACGCGGACTCGCTAGGCTCGGGGACTCGCCTGCCGCGGGATCGCCATCCCGACCTTGCCCTCGTGGTCCTGTCACCGTCGACTTCGCCATAATGCGATCCCCGTCCACCGCGTCGACCCCGTGTCCGCCGCGTCGACTTCGCCATAGCGCGATCACCGTCCGCCGTGTCGACCCCGTGTCCGCCGCGTCGACTTCGCCATAGCGCGATCACCGTCCGCCGCGTCGACCCCTTGTCCGCAGCGTCGACTTCGCCATAGTGCGATCCCCGTCCGCCGCGTCGACCCCGTGTCCGCCGTGTCGACTTCGCCATAGCGCGATCACCGTCCGCCGCGTCGACTCCTTGTCCGCCGCGTAGACCTTTTCCGGTTAAACGCCGTGCGACCCCGTCCGCTACGTCGAATGCGTACGCCACGCCTACTAAGGGACCTTCATCGTCTGAGTCGCCAGAGAGGGTCGCATGCCATGCTGCATGGACTCACCACTGGGCTTCTCTTCCAGCCGGGAAAAATTAATTCGCCTTTGTCAACCTTTGAAAGAGCGACTCGCAATGGCCAAGTAGTGCGGACGAGGACTCGCAAACCGAGCCTCGGATAGTCCACGGAAAACGCTAACCGAGAGCCATCATTGGAGTCGCCTTGCTCGACTGGCCTTCCGGGCCAAGACAAATGGTAGTGCTACGCAAACAGCACCATGTCCTCCTCAACCTTAGACAGTGTGACTCGCACGGCCAAGTATTGCGGACGAGGACTCGCAAACCGAGCCTCGGATCGTCCAGGAAAAACGCCCAGCCGAGAGCCGTCTTTGGAGTCGCCATGCGACTTGCCCCCCGGGCCAAGAAGAGAGACTCGCTACACAGCGCAATCAACATCATCGCGGACTCGCAATCATCGCGGACTCGCCATCATCGGGGACTTTCCCCTCGCGGACTCGCAATCATCGCGGACTCGCCATACTCGGGGACTTTCCCTTCGCGGACTCGCAATCATCACGGACTCGCCACACTCGGGGACTTTCTCCCCGCGGACTCGCAATCATCGCGGACTCGCCACACTCGGGGACTCTCCCCTCGCGGACTCGCCACGTTCGAGGACTCTCTCCACGCGGACTCACTCGACCTCACGCGCTACCCTCGGTGGCTTGGCGCTCGCCGGTCACTCGACCTCGCCACACGCCGTGCTCGGGCACGCTATAGATAGCGTCGCTCGCCGGTCACTCGACCTCGCCACACGCCGTGCTTGGGCACGCTATAGATAGCGTCGCTCGCCGGTTGCTCGACCTCTCCACTCGCAGCACTCGAGAACTCAGCGCTCGCCGGTCGCTCGACCTCGCCACTCACCGCGCTTGGGGGCTCGGCGCTAGCCGGTCGCCCGACCTCGCCACTCGCCGCGCTCGGCAGCAACCACTAATATTTTCAAAATATACATCTCTAAAGAGCCTCAAGTCGCCTCTACAAGCCAACTCAAGCCTCGGGAACTACTCCTAGGCATGCAGTGTGTATGCGTGGTTCCACGACCGCGGCTCGCCCTCATCGACTCACCGCGGACTCGCCTCACAGATCAATGCGCCGGGACTCGGCCATGACACTCGCCTCGATACTCAACATGCTCGGGGACTCGCCGCCGCGGACACTCGCCCTCGCATGCTCAACGCGCTCGTCGACTCGCTGTTGGAATTATGCCCTAGAGGCAATAATAAAGATGTTATTATTATAATTCTTGTTCATGATAAAGTTTATGTTCCATGCTAGAATTGTATTAAGCGGAAACTTTAATACTTGTGTGGTTTGTAAACAACACCGTGTCCCTAGTACGCCTCTATGGACTAGCTCATTGATCAATGATGGTTAAGGTTTCCTAACCATAGACATGAGTTGTCAATTGATAATGAGATCATATCATTGGGAGAATGATATAATGGACAGACCCAAACTAAGCGAAGCAATTAGATCGTTCATCGTGTTCATCTTTATGAGCTTTTCCTATGTCAAATATTGTATTCCTTAGACCATGAGATAATGCAACTCCCTGGTACCGGAAGAAAGCTTTGAGGTCATCAAACGTCATCCTATGAGAGGGTGATCATAAAGGTGTCTCTCAGGTGATCGGAAAGTATCTGTTGGGTTGTATGTATCGAGATGGAATTTGTCCCTCCCAAGTCGGAGAGATATACTTCGGGCCCACTCGGTAATCAATATCAACACCTCTTGCAAGCATGTGGTTAAGGAGTTAATCACAAAGTGATATCGGATTATGGAACGAGTAAAGTACTTGCTGTGAACGAGATTGAACTAGGAATGACGGTACCGACGATCGAATCTCGGGCAAGTAAAATATCGCGAGACGAAGGGAATATATATATGGGATTGATTGAATCCTGGCATCGTGGTTCATCCGATATTATCATCGATGAATGTGTGGGAGTCAATATGGGTGCCCAGACCCCGCTGTTGATTATTGATAGAAGATCATGTCTGCATATTCTCGAACCCGCAGGGTCACACACTTAACGTATCTCGACGCTAGGATAGATTGGATAATAGGTTTATGAATTTTTTTTCGGAGTCTCGGATGGGATCCGGGATATCACGAGAGGTTCCGGAATGGTCCGGAGAATAAGATTCATATAAGGCAGTGTAGTTTTTGGAGTTCGGAATTGTTCCGGGTTAATCGGTATTGTACCGGAAGCTTCTAGAACCTTCCGAAAGGGTACCAACGTGGCCCCACCTTCCGGGAGGGGGCATGGGCCTATGAGGGAGTGTCCTGGCCGCGTTGGGCCAGGGGAACAAGGCCCCATAGGGCCCAGCCGATCCTAGATAAGTTTAAACTCGTTTAAACTAGAGATAGGATTTCTAGATAAGGGAGAGTTTAAATCGTTTAAACTAGAGATAGGATTTCTAGATAAGGGAGAGTTTAAATTGTTTAAACTAGAGATAGGCTTGGAGGAGGGGCAAGGGCTGGCCGCCCCCCTCTATATATAGAGGGGTGGTGCGCCCCCTCCCCCTACTACACACCTCCCTCCAAGCCCTAGTAGCCCTGCTGCCTTCCTCTCTCCCTCCCGACTGTTTGTAGGCGAAGCCCTGCAGCAGAAATTCTCCACCATATACACCACGCCGTCGTGTTGTAGATCCAATCTATCTCTCCACCATACTCGCTGGTCCGAGGAAGGAGGAGACGTCGAGGTGCTGCACGTGTGCATCTCACGGAGGCACCGCCACTTGTGGTGCTAGATCGGATCGGATCGCGAGGAGAAGCGAGCACGACTACATCACCCACGTTCGACGAACGCTCACAGCGAATCTTCAAGGGTATGAAGATCTAATCCAATCTCTCTCGTTGTTTGCATCTCCTAGATTAGATCTTGGCTTTCCCTCTGTTCGCTCCGTAGAAAATTTTGATTTACTATGCCGCGAAACCCTTAACTCGCCGCCGCGGACACTCGCCCTCGCGTACTCAACGCGCTCGGGGACTCGCCGCGGCGGACACTCAACCTCGCATACTCAACATGCTCGGGGACTCGCCGCCGCGGACACTCGCCCTCGCATGCTCAACGCGCTCGTCGACTCGCCGCCGCGGACACTCGCCCTCGCATGATCAACGCGCTCGTCGACTCGCCGCCATGGATTCGCCCTCGCGTACTCAACACGCTCGGGGACTCTCCACCGCGAACTCGCCTCACAGATTCAACACGCCGACTCGCCACCGCGACTTGCCCTCGCGTACTCAACACGCCGGGGACTCGGCGCTACAAACAATGCACTCGCACTCGCCTCCCAACCTCGCCACTCGACATGTTTGGGGACTCGGCACGCTCCATGTTTGGAGACTCGCCGCAACTGGCGGCTTCACCGACACCCTACGTCTTTCGTCAACTGGTCATCACCGACTGGCTCACGCCGACTTCCTCCCGCTTCACGATTCTTTTCTTTGTTCATGAGCTCGTCGCCGATTCGTCACGGCCCATCGTCAAGACTCTCCGCCTCAAGCCCGCCGAATCGACAACGCGCTCGGGGACTACCGATGGGGAATACCAATCGGGTATACCCACGAAGGAGTTGCCGATGGGATCGAGCATCAAGCCAATCCCAAAGCGGGTCGACTACCGGATATGACGATCGGCGATCTTGGACCCAAACGACTGGCGCCGACTGGAGGCCCAAGACGGCGACTCCAATAGAAAGCCCACTAAAGCACTTGTAAACCCTAACTGGCTGCATATATAAAGCCACCAAGGTCACCCCCAAGGGGTACGTCATATTAGGTCTAGTCTCTCCCACCGCCCCGGCGACTCCATTGTAAACCAATCTATGATCATATACTAGATTGATAGCAGGACGTAGCGATCCTCCACCGAGGGGACATGAACCTGGGTACATCGTGTGCCAATCTCGCTCCCGGATTCTCCTACGTCGCCTTTCTCCCTCTATGTAAGCTACCCCCAGTAACATCTGCCGTGCAATACCATGACATATGACACTGCAAGTTTAGGACTAGATGAAGCCCAAGACAGTGAGGATGAGTGTAATGAGGAGGAAATTTATGATACTGGTGTAGATGCTGATCCAGAAGCTTATCAGAAACTAGTGAGGGATGGCAGCGAGGAGTTGTTCCCAGGATGCAAATCTTTTTCAAAATTGCATTTCCTAGTTAGGCTACTGAACATTAAAAATACTTGGAAGATTCCTAATGCTTGCTATGATGAACTATTGTCACTGTTCAAAGAGGTACTACCAGAGGGGCACATAAATTCTGAAGTAAAAAAATTCCATGCATCCAAAAGATACATAAAGGATGTAGGTATAGGCTACGAGAGTATTGATGCCTGTAAGCACGACTGCATAATGTTTAGAGGATATTATTCTAATGCATCAGAGTGCCCTGTCTGCAAAACTAGTAGATGGAAGAGTGAGAGTACAAGAGTTAGTGGAAAAAGGATGCACAGGGTTCCCAACAAAGTAATTAGACATTTCAAGTTGAAGCCTAGAGTTAGAAGACTGTTCATGTGTTCTAAAACATCACCACTCATGACTTGGCACAGTGATGGCAGAACTAAAGATGCAATGATGAGACATCCAGCAGACTCCCCAGCTTGGAAATCATTTGACTCAAGACACAAGTTCTTTAGTGATGACCCTAGGAACGTTAGGTTTGCACTGGCTGAAGGGTTTCGCGGCATAGTAAATCAAAATTTTCTACGGATGCGAACAGAGGGAAAGCGAAGATCTAATCTAGGAGATGCAAACAACGAGAGAGATTGGATTAGATCTTCATACCCTTGAAGATTTGCACATGGAACGCTCATTTAACGTGGGTGATGTAGTCGCACTCGCTTCTCCTCCTCGATCCGATCCGATCTAGCACCACAAGTGGCGGTGCCTCCGTGATATGCACACGCAGCACCTCGGCGTCTCCTCCTTCCTCGGACCAGCAAGTATGGTGGAGACGGATTGGATCTACAACACGACGTGGTGTATATGGTGGAGAACTTCTGCAGGCTTCGCCACAAGCTCGGGAGGAGAGAGGAAGGGCAGGCGGCTAGGGTTGGAGGGAAGGTGTGGGGGTTGGTGCGCCCAGCCTCTATATAGAGGGTGGGCAGCCCCAGCCCCTCCCAAGCCAAGGCGGCCCCAAGGAGGAAGAGTGGGGGCAAGGAAACCCCTTCTAGAAGCTCTATCTAGAGTTTAAACCTCTCTTGGCGGCTGGGCCCTATGGGCCTTGTGCCCTGGCCCAATGCGCCAGGGCACTCCCTCATAGGCCCATGCCCCTCCCGGAAGGTGGGGCCACGTTGGTCCCCTTCCGGAAGGTTCTAGAAGCTTCCACAATACCGATTAATCCTAACAATTCAACTCCAAAATCTGCACCGCCTTATATGAATCTTATTCTCCGGACCACCCGGAACCTTCGTGATGTCCCGGATCCCATCCGAGACTCCAAACAAAAACTCATAAACCAATTATCCAATCTATCCTAGCGTCGAGACACGTTATGTGTGACCTCGGTTCGAGAATATGCGACATGATCTTCTATCAATAATCAACTGGGTCTGAAACCCATATTGACTCCCACACATTCATCGATGATCATATCGGATGAACCACGATGCCAGGATTCAATCAATCCCATATATATATGCCCTTCGTCTCGCGATATTTTACTTGCCCGAGATTTGATCATCGGTACCGTCATACCTAGTTCAATCTCGTTCACAGCAAGTACTTTACTCGTTCCGTAATCCGATATCACTTTGTGATTAACTACTTAACCACATGATTTCAAGCGGTGTTGATATAGATTACCGAGTGGGCCCGAAGTATATCTCTCCGACTTGGGAGGGACAAATCCCATCTCGATACATACAACCCAACAGATACTTTCCGATCACCTGAGAGACACCTTTATGATCACCCTCTCATAGGATGACGTTTGATGACATCAAAGCTTTCTTCCGATACCAGGGAGTTGTATTATCTCATGGTCTAAGGAATACAATACTTGACATAAGAAAAGATTCGCAAAGACGAACACGATGACACGATCTAATTGCTTCGCTTAGTTTGGGTATGTCCATCATATCATTCTCCCAATAATATGATCTCATTATTAATCGACAACTCATGTCCATGGTTAGGAAACCTTAACCATCATTAATCAATGAGCTAGTCTATAGAGGCGTACTAGGGACACGGTGTTGTTCACAAACCACACAAGTATTAAAGTTTCTGCTTAATACAATTCTAGCATGGAATATAAACATTATCATGAACAAGAATTATAATAATAACATCTTTATTATTGCCTCTAGGGCATAATTCCAACACTGGCAACAGATGGATTCAACCCATTTGGGACCAAAAACTTGGCCTACAACATATGGCCTATTGTTCTAATTCCACTCAACCTTCCTCCTTGGATTTGCATGAAATAATCCAATTTCATCTTCAATGTGATTGTCCCTGGTAGGAAGGGTCCTGGAAAGGAGTTAGACGTGTACATGCAACTTACAATAGAAGATCTCCAAGAATTTTGGAAACCTGGAGTCTGGACGTATGATGCAGTTACTGGAGACAAGTTCTTGTTGCGTGCTGCCTTGCTTTGGACAATATCTGACTGGCTAGGGAGAGGATGTCTTATAACACTTGCTCCAGGTGGCTAAAGCATGGGAAGAAAACAGTATTTCTAGGGAGCAGAAGATTTTTGGATGATGACCATGTTTATAGGCTAGATATTATTCTTTCAATGGAAAAGAAGAATTGAGGGAATCACCAGTTCAACCTACAGGGAAACAAATATTTGACATGATTGCAAATTTGGTAACCGAATATGGGAAGTTACAAATACCCAAGAAGAGAGATAGAAAAAGAAGGAATGTTGATGAACAGAATGAAGATATCTATGTTCACAGTGTGGAGGAAACTTTCAAGAAGAGAAGTGTGTTCTTCCAACTAGAATATTGGGAGACACTCCTTGTAAGACATAACCTTGACATCATGCATGTACAGAAAAATGTGTTTGAAAACATAGTTAACACTGTACTAGATGTGGACAGCAGATCAAAGGATAACTTAAATTCTAGGCTGGACCTAAAAGAAATGAATATTAGAACTGATTTGCATGCAGATATGTCAGGTCCTAAACCTAGAATTCCAAGAGCAATTTATCAGATGGAATCACAAGGGAAACTGATTTTCTGCACGGTTATTAAGTATGCAAGATTCCAAGATGGATACGCATCAAACTTTTTTTCAAAAGTAAATCTGGATGACAAGAAATTGACAGGATTGAAAAGTCATGACTGCCACATTATAATGCAGGACTTGATGCCCTTGGCACTGTGTAGGTCATTGCCTCACAGTGTATCTGTACCACTAGTAAGGTTGTGCAGATACTTTAAGGCTCTATATTCTAAAGTTATAGATGTCAGGGAAATTGAGAGGTGGGAAGCTGAGATTCCAGAAATTCTGTGCAATCTAGAAATGATATTCCCTCCTTCTTTCTTTGAAATGATGGTTCATGTCACTGTCCACCTTGCATCTTAAGTTAGAGTAGCTGGGCCAGTGCAGTACAGAGACATGTGGAGTACTGAGATGTTCATGGGTACAATGAAGGACATGGTAGTTAACACAAATTACCCAGAAGGATCAATTGTTGATAACTACAATTTTTTTGAATGCCTTACTTTCTGTTCAAGATATTTGAAGGACTGTGCCACCAAACTAAATAGACCTCGCAGGCATGATGATAATCCTGGTTACTCTGCTGATTTGCATCCATACTTGAGGATAATTGGCAGGCCTTTTTCTTTTTTTTATTCTATTAAACTAGATGAGGTATCATGGACACAAGCCCAAAGGTGTGTGCTAGTGAACTACCCAGATGTTCAGAAATATGCCCAGTGAGTTCCTGCCCTGACTGTCCCTTTCAACTTTCATTTAATTTAATAACATAGGCTATGAAGTTGCTAATACCTTTGTAAAACATGTAGAGAGCATATGAAGTTGCTTTCAATTGGATCAAGAAAGTCAAAAAGAGAGATTGAGAGAGCACATCACAACACATTTGCAAAATGGTTTTGTGAGCGTGTAAGTAACTTTAACAATCATAAAATGTTTCAACTAAAAGTAATGATGAGCAGCTTTACTTACATGTTTATCTTTCTCTCTCTCTAGGTACAAAATCAAATAGATCAAGGAATTGATGCACCCCTAGTTAAAGCTAAATTATTAGCTCATAAGCCATACATGATGGCCAAAAGCTACAGTAGCTACTGTATCAATGGAAGCACATACCATACACAATCGTATGGTTTAGGAAAAGCAACACAATGTGATGGGGTTGCCACTGTTGCAAAAACATCTAGTTTTGCTAGTGTTAAGGACAAGAATCCTGTTGTAGGGGATGTAACATACTATGGTAGAATAAATCAAATCGTAGAGTTAAATTATTCAAATGAAGCACATGTAGTTCTGTTCAAGTGTGACTGGATAAAAAGTAATGGGGTTAGAGAGTTGGGAGATTTTGGAATAACTGAGGTAAACTATAATCATCTTTATGATGACAAGGATAAGAGTTTTGAACCATTCATACTTGCAAGCCAAGCAAGACAAGTGTACTACGTGCAAGACCCGGTTGAAACTGATTGGCATGTTGTTATTTGCCCTACAATACGTGATTTCTTTGATATGGAACAAGTATTTAATAAATGTGAGCCATTTTCCAGAGTTGTACTTATTAATACTTGTTTAATTGTTGTTAATTTCTTAAATTGTTGTTGATGCAGGAGCTATCATGAATGATAGCCAAGATAGAAGATTTCAGCATCTAAATAATAAGCTGGGACAACTTGACCTGCCAGAAACAGAGTTCAGCACCAAAGATATTGCTTCAACTTAATATCACAAGAACGAACTACTCAAGCAAGCAAAATCTAGAGGAATTTACTCTAACTATCTAGAAGTAAGTTAGCTATAACTACTTATCCGTGCATTTTTCTTGTTGTTCAGTTATGCCTTATCTATGTTGTGCAGTTAAATTGGAGTTAATATTTGGATAAATGTTACATTCCTAGTATGCAAGGATTCATGAAACTGAAGATTTTGAAGATTAGGGATATGATAGTGATGAAGAAAATGCTGAAGAAACAGGTGATCAAGCATATGAAGAAGAATATGAAGAAGCAGGACATGAAGAAGAAGCTGAAGAAGCATTGGATCAGTTACAAGATCAGTTTCAAGACCATTTACAAGATCAACAAGTACACAATGTCCAAAGTAAGAGTACTAGTAATCTTCTAGTTGCAAGTTCTTTTCATTACATGCTTGAACTGTCATACTGAAAATATAAAAATATTCATTCTATTCAGAGATGAAAAAATCTGGGAGAGGACCAACAGAGATGAGAAAGTTCTGGCAGAAGCATGGACCCCATAACAAAGTGAAACTACAATTCAACTTGCTGGGACAGCCCTGTGGTACAAAAACTGCGAAGTTAACTAATTTCATCGGTCAAAGGTAAAGATGTATATCTCTGGCTCACTCAAATTGGAGGAAAGTCCCAAATTCTGAAAAAGAAAGGTTATGGAAAACAGTGAAGGTAAGACAAAACTTCATGTAATTTGCCTATATTTCAGCAAACTGATGACTTATATCTTTGTCCTAACAAAAGCATATGCTGATTTAAATAGGATTTCTTCACAGTAACTGAAGCACATAAGGACTGGGTAATGACTTCAGCTGCCAAAAAGTTTAGATCTTTAAAATATTACCTTTAATTAAGAACAAGTACTGGAAACCAGAGTTGTCATTGAGATAGAATATAGAAAACGGCTGTGATAATAGAATTCCTGAAGAACAATGGAAATCCCTGAATGAGACTTGGAATACTGAGAGATCCAAGGTAAATGTATGAATAACTATTTGGAAATCCCTGAATGAGACTTGGCATGCTTAATATTTTATCCTGACGCTGAACAAGTCATCTCTGCAGGGACTGGCAATGAGAAAAAAAACTGCTAGAGCAAATCAGGTGAATTGTCTACATACCGCTGGCACAAGAAGTTATGTTGTAGTCCATGATCAAGAGGTAATAATTAATATAGATTGCTGCATATTTGTAATATAGACTGTAAACTGCTACAAATTTGTAATGTAGATTGTAAACTGTGTGAACTGAAAACTACAGGAACTGAGACGACGAGCACGAGTATCTAGGTTAGAACTGTACAGAATTGTGCATACAACCAAAAAAGGATTACCAGTGGATGCATATTCTGTAGAAAAAATTGTATGTCAAAACAACTTCTTACTTTCTAATATAGATGTACGTAATACAATGCCATAATTGTTTTGTTGCAAATTTATGTAGGCTGAAATAACAGGACATTTCAACAATAATCCAGAACTTGTAAGTGAGGAGTTCAGTGGTGGTGATATTTACTCTCAAATATTCAACAAACCAAGTAATACAAGAGTACATGGATTAGGGCTGATGGTAGGTAGTAAATCATTAGTGCTTCTGGATGAAGCAATATCAGCACTGCGGAATTCTAGAGAAGAAAATTTCCAGCTGAGAAGTATGGTCAAGTCCCTAGTGGAAAGGAGTCAAGAAATGGAAGGAAAGATTGATTATCTCATGGCATCTCAATACCATCATCGTAGCCAGGAAGAAGAAAGGACAAATAAAGGGCATATTGATGAAGAACAAGAAAAAGCAGTAGCAGCACTAAAAGCATTGTTAGCAGAAGCAACATATGGAAGCAAGATAGTACAGCCAGAATCAGCAGCAGAGAAAGGAGTACAGCCATAATCAGCAGCAACTGGGAGAAAGACAAGAACAACAACATCAGTTAATCAAGGAAAAAGAGTAGTGAATCAAGTAAAAAGAGCAGTGAATCCACAAGAAGCAGAAACAGGAAACAAAACATCAACAGTGAAGCAAATAGTACAACCAGTAGAATCAAATACAACAACAACAACAACAACAACAACAACAACAACAACAACAACAACAACAACAACAACAACAACAACAACAACAACAACAACAACAACAACAACAGTAGAGTCAAATTCAATACAAACTTCAACAAAGTCAAGAGTGCAGCCAGAAACAGCAGCAGCAGGAAGCAAAACAACAACAACAACAACAACAACAACAACAGTAGAGTCAAATTCAATACAAACTTCAACAAAGTCAAGAGTGCAGCCAGAAACAGCAGCAGCATGAAGCAAAAAAACAACAACCACAATATCATCAGTGAATCAAGCAAAAAAAGCAGTGAAGGAATCAACCTCAGCACAACCAGAAACAGCAGCAGCAGGAAGCAAGACAACAACAATATCATCAGTAAATCAAGCAAAAAAAGCAGTGAAAGAAGCAACAACAGATGTCAAGGAATCAACGTCAGCACAACCAGAAGCAGCAGCAGGAACCAAGACAACAACTATAGCATCATCAGTGAATCAAGGAAAAAACAGTGAAAGAAGCAACAACAGATGTGATGTTGCCACCAAAATCAGCAGTCAATAACAAAATACTGCCACAAGAAGCATCAGCAGCAAGCAACTCAACATCAAACTTAACAGAAGGCAATCAAGAGGAACAACAAAAAACCACAGCAAAACCACAAGGAGGTCAAGCAATCAGACCAAGAAAAGGCAGGTCATCCAAAGAATCTCACACTGCTAATTCACAAGTACCAGAAGATTCAAATGCAGAATCACATGTAAGGAAGTCAAGCAACAACTAAACAGAAGAAGAAGAGAAAAGTTGATGAAATAGTTCAAGATGTGGAAATCATTTCTGTTACTCAAGTAGAGAAACCAAAGTGCTCCTACAAAGACTTGCTAGATGCAAATGTTCAGTTTGTCAAGGTTAAGCAAGAAAAGTTAGAGGAAAACAATGCAAATAACAACAAGAGTGATTGGAAAACACCAGGGAGATTCAGTTCTGAGTCGAACGATTGGTCAAGACGAAGAAAACCAATGAAGGTAACTAAGATGTTTGGTAATAGAAATTTTTTAGACATGATCTTTAAAAAAAAGTAAACTGACATTGCTTCTTTCTCCTGTAGGTAACTAATATAAAGGCAGGAATGGAAGTTGGTTTATCTTCACCAAATAGTGAACAGATGGTGGCAATGGGAACTGTTCAGGACAATGAAGATGGTGAATTTGTCAAAAATTTGGTGAATGTTGTATATAAGAGAACAACTGCACTGCCAAAACCAAGAGCAAGAATGACACTGACAGGACATGCAGAAGCACACTGTATTGAATGGCCCAAAAAATATGTAAGTTAACAAATCATTTCCCTTTGTTGCTTGATTGCTTGATTGTTGTTCTACAAATAGCTGAGTTACTTGTTGTTCACAACTTGATTGGCTTCATCTGCATCTACAAACTTGATTGCTGTTCACTCCTCTTCTTAGCAATTTGATTGGCTTCATCTGCAGATCACAGATATAGCCCTTGAGAAAACAAGTGCTGAGATTGCCTGCACCCTTGAAAAGAAATTGAAGTCACGGCAGCAATGTAAGAAGAGGAGACAAACTGAGGAGTCACAGCAGCAATCTCTTCCAGATAGTGTGACTTTAGTTTAGAAAGTGTGAGTTCTAGAATGTGTGAGCTATTTAAGATTGTGCCAGAATGTGTGAGCTATTTAAGATTATGCCAGAAAGTGTGAGTACCTTGAAATCAGCAGTTCTACTGATTGTTACTACTGTGATGGATATTGTTACTATTGTGATGGATATTAAGCAGTTCTACTGTTGTTACTACTGATTGTTACTACTGTGATGGATAACCTGATTGTTCAAAATTCTGCTTCTGGTTGTTCACATGTAGCATTGTAGTGACTCTAAAATTATTTAGGGGCACTTTTTTTATTGCCACTAAATGGGTTTAGGGGCATTTCTCATAGTGTCACTAATGGGGATTAGGGGCATTTCTCTTAGTGCCACTAATGGGGATTAGGGGCATTTCTCTTAGTGTCACTAAAGCTTTTATGGGCATTTCTCATAGTGCCACAAAAGCTTTTAGGGGCATTTCTCTTAGTGCCACAAAAGCTTTTAGGGACATTTCTCTTAGTGCCACAAAAGCTTTTACACTGTGTTTGGATGTTGGAAAATAACCTTGGAATTGGAATTTTGGAATTACTAGACCTAATTCAGCCGTTTGGAATGGTCTGGAAACTGAAGCATGGAAAAACGGACCGATTCCGAGCAGCCCCGTGCGAGCACTGCGCTCCGTCCCGATATTTTCCGAGCCTCTCCGCTCGGAAACGTCCTGGAAAGTTAGCGTCCCCGCCGCCCCGCCGCCCGACCTTCTTCCTCGCCACCGATCTCTCCTCCTCCCTCCTCCTCCTCCCGCCGGTGAGCTCTCCTGTCCCTCCCTTCCCGCCCTCCCTCCACCTTCCACTCCCTTCCTTCCTCCTCCCTTCTGGCACAATGGGCGCCTTCCCGACCTTCTTCCTCGCGACCTGCAGCTCCCTCCCGCCCTCCTCCCCCCGCCGGTGAGCTCTCCCGTCCTCCCTTCCCTCCTTCCCTTCCTCCCTCCCCTTCTTGGCACAGCTGGGGCGCCCTCCCCCCGAACCCTAACCCCATGGAGGTGGCAAGGGGGCTGTCCTAGCGCCGGCGGGAGGTCAGGCTACAGCAGGTCACTGGAGGCGGCGCCCTCCCTCTCCCTTCCTCCTTCCCCTTCTTCTCCAATGGATGTTGCTGTAATTTTTTTGTCAAATCTCAAAAAAAAATCAATTCCATGTTATGTACATCCAAACATGATTTGGAATTGGGTACTATCCTTTGATTCCAACAAAAAATTCCTTGCACATCCAAACGGCAGAATTGGAAATAGAGGCTATTTCCTTTCCATCTTGGATTTGGAATCTTCAGCCCAATTCAATTCCAAGGTTATTTTCCAACATCCAAACACAGTGTTAGGGCATTTCTCATAGTGCCACTAAAGCTTTTAGGGGCATTTATCATAGTGTCACTAAAGCTTTTAGGGACATGTCACCTAAAGTGCCACTAAAGCCTTTAGAGACATGAGTATTAGTGTCATATTTCAAAGTGCTCCTAAAAGCATTTAGGGCATTTTAATGACATTTAAGGGCACTTTGAAATGTCCCTAAATGACTACCGTGATGTAGTGTATGTGACCCGGGCGAGACGGCGGCCAACCACGCGTACAGCGACGCCTGCCACTACAACGGGTGCGTCGGCGGACGGTCAACGGTGCGTCTACCTCGGCTCCGGCGGCATGGGGACGGCCCGTGGATGCCACTGCCGGCACTAGCTAGCTACCCGATCGGTCGGAACCTCCAGAGTAGATGGGTGTACATCAGGCCGATATGGTATGATCTTTGAATAAAGCGCAGGTACAGATATGTATTTCTGATCTGTCTAGAATTCGTAGGACGTTCAGTAGAACTTTGTGTAGAGGATGTGGCCTTGGGATTTTTGCAGGCCTTGATGTTCACGCCATTTCCCACCTAGCTAGGTCTTGTTTATTTCTCTCGTATTTGCTAGTGTATTCATAGGGATTAAAGAAGATTAGTCCAATTCCTCCAAAATCCCCATAGTCCGTTTACCACGCGGGGTTTGGCCGGGATAATCCCGGAATATTCCCATATATCCTTCATGTTTTTGTCTAAATTGAAAACTCTCCTCTAAGGTAGAGTATTTTTTAGAAAAAAGTATTGTAAGGGATTGAAGAGTATTAAGTGAGCACCATATGTATCCCCAAGACTATAGTGCGTAAAAGTACAAGAAAAGTAAACTAGGCCTTAAGTGTAACACGGGCAAGACGGCGGCCAACCACGCGTGTAGTGACGCCTGCCACCACAATGGGTGTAGAGGCGGATGGTGCGTCTACCTCGGCTCCGGCGGTGCGAGGACAGCCCGGGGATGCCACTGCCGACACTAGTCGATCGCGTCGGACAGTGCAGACTAGATGGATACATCGACCGATATACAGTACTCCCTTCGATCCATATTAATTGTCACTTGATTGGATGTATCTATCACTAAAATATGTCTAGATATATTCATTTCTAAGACAAGTAATATAGTATGATCTTTGAATAAAGTGCAGGTACATATATGCATTTCTCATCTGTCTAGAATTCGTAAGACAAGCATTAGATCTTTGTGCAGAGGATGCTTTGGGAAATTTCCATGCCTTAATGTTCACATCGTTTGCACCCTACAATTGAGATTGATTGATCGATATGCTCAGAGCATCTCCACTCGATAACCTCTGTATGAGCACCTATCTTACAGTTAGGGATGACCTGTAGTGTTTTCAGTTCCATTCGGTCCCCGCTGGTCCCTTTGGGTTGGGTTTGGCCTGTAAACACCAGATAACAAAACAGGCCACGTTGGCTCTAAATTTTTTCAGGGGTGGGAGAGGCGGGTGGGTAGATGGGTGTCTGCTAGGCGTGAATTCGACCGCCGACATCCCCGATAGCCCTGAAGGGGGGCCTTAGGGCCCCAACTGGAGATGCTCTCACACCCTGATTTAGATTGAAAAAATTGGAGGGAAGCAAATTAATGGAGGAAATCTTTTGCATTAACTATAGATATTTGAAAAAAAAAAGCTGACCGTTGCATGAGCTGCTGAAACATGGACCAAGAATAAGGATGAAAAGAAATGATAACTTTTACGGTACCTTTTACTGCTTAGGAATAGAGACAAGTATGAATTGAGTCGGACGGTTCAGATTAAACGACCAAGATTAGGCCCGACAGGTTAGCAAGACATAATCATTGGTTAAAAATGTGAAACTAATAGTATTAGGCCCAGGCCCATCAATTGCTCAAGCAATAGAGCGATCAGAAATCCCCACGCCGCCACCTCCAGCGAGTACGCGAGGACGCCGCCTCCATCGCCCACGGCCACCACGCCCGATCACGACGCTTCGTCTCCATCGGCGGCATTGCCGTCGTCTCCACAAGCAATGACGCGCTCCACGCCGGACGCCGCCATACCCACGCGCCGAGCAGTCCGCGTTCGTTGCCTCCTCCACATCGGAGGCCTCATCCGTCGATGTTGCGCGATGCCGAACCTCCTCTCATGCACGGAGCCACCTTCGACGGCACCCCACACGACGCCCTATTTGATTTGTGGTTTCTTTCTAGGTGGGTTACTGAATGTAGTGGTCATGCTAATTATAATTCCCTAGCAGATATGGGCACCCAATTAGATGTTATGCAGCAAGCCCAGGAAACCATTCATGTATGAAGATTGCTAGTGCAAAATAATGTCATGCAATATAGAGCTGTAAACTACAGAGATTCATCATAAGTGTTCTGAATGTGAGCTGGGACTTGGCCAATGATTTCTCATTAGTACATCCATTACCACTTAGTTAGTTGTAAACTCAAATTGCACTGATCTGGTTTAAGTCTTTGGCGTGTTCAAAAACTAGAGCAATATATAGAGTTAAATTTGAAGATTTATTTGATCATGAAATCCCGTCACACAAATTACTGTTATGTGAAGTTCACTTGTTAAGGTTTGTTATCTTAAGATTTATTAAGCTCTGGCTCTGCTTTGAATTGCCTGCATATTTACCTTACAAGCATCACTGAAATGGAAATAAATTAGAATGCTCAGTATAAGATTCATATCTTTTAAAATTTCAGGATGGACTGAAGAGAACAGCAAGTGTGTGTTCCCATCTACAAGCTCATGATCAAAAGAGCATACCAACAGTTTAAATTAAATAGTGAAGAAACGAAAATAATATGTCTCAGCCTCTTTTCCCTTAATTAAGAAAATGGTAGACTATAGTTCATAAATGGTACAATGTAGCATTCATTAATTTGTTTGCAACAGACCTGCATAGTATAATAGTTGATCTGGTATGTTCAGATATGTTTAGTTCACACAATGAAAATTTTGGATGATATAGCTGCTATATCAGTGTTATCGTCTCTCTACCAAGTGCTCTCCTGTAGCATGCCTGCCACCATGGAGGTCATTCATTCTAGAACGATGAACATTTTCTCTACAAAACCCAGTTTCCATTTGTGCGGTGTTGCATCATAGTCCCTAATAAAGCTGGTTGTTGTTTGCTCACATAGATTCTAATATTCTTTGCATTGGTGGTTGGTTTCTTGCAGAGGTCTCGGAATCAAGTGGAGAAGAGCAACATAGCTCTGGTAACTCAGTGGCGGACCTTGAACAATATTGTAGGAGGGGCCAAAAGGCAATTGATAGCAGTTGGGGGGGCAAATTGAATTATTTTGTGTTTTGTATGGTAAAAAGTTGATAAATACTTAGTAGTATGGTGCAAATTATAGTTGAGTTGGGGGCATGGCCCTTTGGCCTCCATTAAGGTCCGCCTCGACTGGTAAGGAAGGTGTGAAACCAAGAAGTCTGTAACAAGGAAGGTGCGAAACCAGAAAAGTCTGATAAGAAGAAATCGAAAAATACTGGGAGTTTGGGCACTTGTATGCTTTTTGGGTGCAATTGATGAATCAAAATAATGATGTGCTCCATGTGTCTTCAATTATCTATATGGTCTGATGAAATTCATATCATAGGTCTTAGTTGTAAGTTACTCATATTCCAAGTTGTATGATGTTGGTGAGTGGTGCTAGATTGCTATACACAATATCAGCTACATAAGAGGACTATTTTAAGATATGCAAAATCTGCAAGTCAGTGATAAGTATGTTCATGTATTAGGTCATGACCAAACACAAAATCCATATGCAAAATCTGCAAGTCGCTTTGAACCTGAGACACACAGAGACTAATAAGAACAGCTCTACATTCACAAGGTGATATTAGAAGAGGTCACTCCTGATTAGATGAGATGATATCAAAAGAGTGGTCAGGTACAAAAAAAATGAAAGATCCATTATTTCTTTGTACAGTTCATGATGGCACACGACCGAAATCGTCAACATAGCACGATACAAATATTATTTCAACACATATATCTACACAAAAGGAATTATTATTCGAGCTCCATACAAAAATAGCATGAACCAGAAAAGTGCCCAAGAGTATTTATTATGTTTACATTTCTCTTCTTCAAGTCTCTTGTCTTCTGATGTCATGAGCAGAGCACAAGAGCCACGCGCATGTCGCTCGCTGTGTCGTACGTCCCTGGACAGCGCCCTCGCCGGCTTCCTGAGCACCGGCCTGGACGACGCCCATGTCGACGGAGCCCTCGTCAACGACACCCTCGCAGTTTGCTGAAAGATCAAGATACCTTGGCACTTTGTTGGGCAGTCTGATACTCGCCGCGTTCCTGGACGGCCCGCTCGCCGTTTTCCTGATCACCGGCCTGGACAGCGCCCTTGCCACCGATGCCTTCTGCAACAGCCCTACAACAATTTGACAGTTCAGCAAACTAGCTGACCTTTCAAGTATCAGGCTGCCCAGGTATCAATATAATTTCATTTATACTGAAAGTTTAAAATGTGTATATTTCAAACCTCAAATATTTTTCAGTTATCCCCAAACTCTTTGATCTTTTAAAATGCATATCAAGTGAAGCAAAATCATAAGATTACTGCCAGCAGTTAAAAAATAAAAATGTCTAGGTGAAATTGGTAGTCAGGTTACAACACTGCCAGCTAGAAACTTCAGTCTACAAGAAAAATGAAAACACCCGAATGTGGGAACTAGACAATGTATCTCATGTTAACCAAATGATCATGCAAATGAGAAAGCATTTAGAAAACAGTGGCAATTTCTGTTTTCATTTTTTCAAAGTACAGAAACACAATGTACAGAATAGTGGTGCATGAATTAACAATTAAGAAAGTTCAGAAAATGCATACCACCCCTCTTGTAGTTTATGCATCCCAATATTACTACATTAGTTAGTTGTGCAACAGTTCTTGCCGTCAAGAGCTACGGTTTGAAAACAGCAGAAAAACATTATGATGACAATGCCCAATTTATTTATACAAAAAAAAATTAGTCCAGGCTAAACTAAAACTCACTACGGTTTTTAAGCTAGGCATATATCTTACAGTTTTAGTGTGTTCAGTGCAAAAGTCCAGCATCACCATAAGAATAATATGTCACAAGCTTATTTTCCCCATTGCCATGTATGCACAAGTTCTTGCGTACCTAGTTCCAACTTTGGGAACTACTATTTTCTAGCCCTTATACACGAAAAGAGAAATCTGATAAATATAGTCAAATTCTTAAAAGTATAATCAAACATTTTGTGATCACCAACTCAGTGCAAGTGCATGTGGACTCAGGCAAATTTATAGCCTATCTATGCACTGAACAAATGATTGAAACCAATGCCAATGCCATTAGAGTGGGGATTTCACTACTGCAAATACATCAATTTAAGACATCACATGAACTAGTCACTGGAGTGGGCAGAACCTGTTGATGGCGAACAACAGCAGCGGTCTTGTGCTGCTCGCTGTTGTGCAGTGGCCTAGCGTTCATGCTGGTCGGCCCGAGGAGACACAACGTTCACAGGCCGGGAAGAAGGCGACTGCCTGTTCCAATCTTCGCCCCGACCCTCCACATGACCGCAGCTCCACCCGACCATCGCCGCATCACACTCTCTTCATGGTGGTGCGACACAGAGGTCGCCGACCCTAATCTTGCGCAACAGATGAAGGTCGAGCACCACGACGGTCAGTCGAGACGGAGGCCCAGCGCTTGTGCAGCCACGACGGCTTGGCGGAAAGCAGCTTCGCGAGAGGGACGGCATCGACCGTGGTTGTACCAAGAACGGGACCAGAGCGCCGATGCGGCGGTAGGACATTTCCGCCAGCATGCCACGATGGTGGTGCGGGAGGTGTCGATCCCTGCCAGCCGAGTCGCCGACCTGCAAGGGAGAGGTTAGCGCAGCCGAGCGAGGAGAGGAGTTGATCGGGGCCTATGAGGCGGTTGTGGACGCCGAGGTCGAGCGAAGGCGGCGCGCCAAGACGCTCGATGGACGCTTAGAGCGAGAGGAAGCTGGCCGCGGTTGCTCGGTGGCGACGGGGTCGTCACGGCAGCGCGTGTGGTGGGAATCAATGGGGTGAAGTCGTGGAGATGGGGACGAAGGGAAGGTAGGGTTAGAAGATCGATGGGCTCTATTGGGCCGGGCTCTCTTGTGAACGTGCGGGATCGTGTGGTCGCGAGGTCACCAGTATGAATCATACTGGTCTTCGTTTTGGGACAAGTATGGAAGCTTATGGGCCATTAGATTGACGAAAATGGATGACTAGTATTTACTTGAGGGTACCACAAAACAACTCGAAACTAAAGACTAGAGGTTCGCTACAAGTTTTTGCACTCACAATAACTCTCACAATACATGCATAGCGAAGGACGCAAAAGAAGATGATCCATTCAGTTCTTGTCAGGGAAGCGCTCCCATGCGCTGTAGAGTTTTTGCTTGTGTTTTTGCATTCGGTATCTTTGAGATATGGGTCTGTTTGGTTATGCTTATTTATGGCTTTTCGTTTTTGCTTATAAGCCATAAAAGCATCAAAATAGGTGTTTTTAGTTTTGGCTTTTGGCTTATATCATCATACTACTATGTCCAGTTAAAAGCCAAAAGCCAAAGTCAAAGGCACCTATTTTGGTACTTTTGTGACTTATAAGTCAAACTTCAAAAGCTAGATTTAAGTCCAATCAAACAGGCCCATAATCCATGTGGATGAGGTTTTCACATGGGGAGAGCGTTACTTCTTCAAGTTAAGTACTTTCTCCGTTTCAAAATATAAGATGTTTTAGCTTTGTGAAACAAATGTATCTAGACATCTTTTAGTATTAGGTTCACTCAGTTGTGGAGTGAATCTACACACTAAGGCCTTGTTTGATTCGTAGGATTCACAAAACATAGGAATAGAAAAACCATAGGATTAAAGTGGCATGTCCACTTGAATCCTATAGGATTATGTACCTATATGATTTTGGATCAAGTAGTGCTTGATTACATAGGAAAATCAAAGGAAATGTACAAAGAGGTTGGAGTGGATGGAATTTTTCCTTCAAAATAGAGTGCAAAGGAATCCTTTGAAAGGATTTTCTAAGGATTATAATCTTTGAATCAAACAGCAGTTATAGGAAAAATTCCTAAGGATCCAAATCCTACAAAAATCCTACACAATTCCTTTGAATCAAACAAGCCCTAAAGCAAGTCTAGATACATTTTCTTAACAAATCTAAAACATTTTATATTTTAAAACGGAGGAAATACTATATAACGTAGCATACCACGAACAGTGTGGAGTAACTAGTGTTATGGACAGACAATGTTCTATAGTGCATTCAAATATAACCACACTTTATTAAGTTTAACATTCCGAAGAAATTTGCCTAAAAATGAAAATCAAGAGGCCAATCATGGATTCATGGTTTCTGTTGCAGGCTCTGTTTCTAATTTCTCTTGTGGCTGGTCAAACGACATGACTTACACTTAGAACCCATCAACCAAGCGCTACTGATCTCGAAAGTGCAAATCAACGGAGCAGACCAGCATTCTATGATGGTCCAAGTAATCGTGAATCAGATTGCCCAATGAAAAGAAAAAAGAGCTAATTATTGCAGGAGTGGCCGTAATAAGCCCATGAACTCGGTGAAGATGAACGCTCCCACAGTAACCGACAGAAGGCAAGGCTAGGCGCCGGTGACCTCCTGAGCGATTGAGGAGGATTGCAATCAAGGTCTTCACGAGAAGGCACGGGTGGGCGCCGTTGACAAGAAGGGTCTGCGATGGTTGAGGCCCTCTAACTATGTTTGTTGCAGAAAGATCTTATCGCTCAAAAAAACTGATGCAGATTTATCAAACTACTCGTATATGTTTTAGCTCTATGTTCTCTGTAATAAATTAATGGAGGGAAAATCATCTAAAAAGTTTCTTCTTGAGATTGTTGGTTATCTTTCATTTTTAGTTTAGTTATTATGAAAATAGTTGGTAGAGCAGGTACATGTCTGGAGCTCGTTGCTGCCGACAGACTTCAGTATCTCAATGAAATTGACGGCCGTGTGGCCCTTTTAATGGAAAAAAAAGAAGAAACAAAGCTTTTCAATACACGACGAACACATGACTTTCAGTTATTAAATAAAATGGGAAATTCTAACCTGGAGGCGACGCCAAACCCTACCGCTCAATGCCACGGCGGCGGAAGAGTAGCGCCCTGCTGTCTGCGGGGAAGACCGCCTCCGACGCCGGGCGCCGGCCGCGGGGCACGGCGCGCGACCTGTCTTGCTTCGCCGCCTCCTCGGGTACATGTGCGGACGAGAAGGAGTACGGCGCGCGGCCTGTCTTGCTTCGCCGTAGCTCGGCTTCGCTGTGAGCTCCCGCCACCTCGCCCGCCAAGTGTTCGGCGTTTTGCCTGTTCGGCCATGGACTTCGATCTTCGACGACGAGGAGATATTCACAGCGTTGCTGGAGGAGGAGAACGTCGCCGCCGCCGAAGATGTAGAGCACATGCAGATCATCGCCTCCCTCGCCCAGCTGTACTGCAGATGGCGAAGCCGAAGCGTGGAGGTTCGGCGAAAGGTCGCTGGAAGTGCAAGGCAAGGCAAAGGATGGAGGGCTACTGCATGTTATACGCCGACTACTTCGCCGACGAGCCGCTCCACGAAGAGGCCGTGTTTCGGCGCCGTTTCAGGATAAGCCGGAAGCTCTTCCTCAAGATCGTGCATGCCATCCGTGAATTCGATCCCTATTTTGTGTATAAGAAGGACTGCACTGGCATGGTTGGGTTTTCCTTACTGCAGAAGTGTACAGTGGATATGAGGTTGCTTGCATATGGAGCGCCGGGTGACAGGGCTGATGACTATCTTCGCATGGCCGAGTCCACCACCATCGATTTCTTATACAGGTTCTGCAGGGCAGTAATTGCAGTGTTTGGAAAACAGTACTTGAGAACACCCACTGCTGAAGACACTTCTCGGATCATGGCAGTTATTGAAAGTAGAGGATTTTCTGTGATGACTGGAAGCATAGACTGCACGGAAGAACTGTCGATTTGCATGGCAGGAAATGTACAAAGGCCACAAAGGAGGTTGCACTATGATACTCGAGACAGTTGCTATACATGATCTTTGGATCTGCTATACATGATCTTTGGATCTGATACTCCTTTTTTGGCATGGCAGTATCGAACAACGATATCAACGTCCTCAACTCCTCAAATGTCTTTGCCAAGCTTGTTGAGGGTCATTGTTTCCATGTGGACTTTGAAATCAACGGGCACCACTACAACAAGGGATACTATCTAGCAGATGATATCTATCTAAGATGGCCAACATTTTTTTTGAGCAACCAGCAGGAGCTCTGCCTTTTCTAATAGAAGAAAAGACTTGGCCGGTTTGAAAAGGGAAACCCGCCAAAACCCGATACAGACGTATATACACACGGGTCCGGTTAAAAGGGGAACCAGACCAAAAAAACCCCAAGCGGCACAGTTTTAAGGAAAAACCGGCAAAACCAAGACAAGGCCACACTACCTAGCTCGACTAGGTCTGGAGCACCGCCGATCGACACAAGCACAACGGCAGTAGCAGGCGCCACGAAACGCCTAGTCCACGTCCCCGGAGAGGAAGAAGACCCAATGCTCACCAAGCATGCTCAGTTTTTCAAGAAACAAGAAGCTTGCAGGAAAGACGTGGAGCGGGTATTTGGTGTGCTCCAACAGAGGTTTGCAGTTGTCCGGTTCCCTGCTATGACTTGGTCGAAAGATCAGATGTGGGAAGTGATGAACTGTTGTGTGATCTTGCACAACATGATCATTGAGGATGAGAGGAGGGACCCAGTGAGTTTGGTCGAGCAGAACGAGTCATACTACAGACAGAGACCTCTTGCCGAGCCTGATCACTAGGTGCTTCCAACCTGGGCTGTCTTCATCGCCATGCATCAGGAGATTCGATATCCGGTAGTGCATTAACAGCTGCAGGATAAACTGGTTAAGCACCTATGGATACACAGGGGCAACACGTAGATGTCAAGCATGAACTGGCTGAACTAGGCCGAAATATGTTGTATTTTCATTGTACGGCGAACTATGTTTAAATTTACGTCGAACTGTGGTCAATTTTATACCGAACTAGGCCGAACAGTGCTCTATATTCATATTTTGTCAAACTATGTCAAAAATTAGACGAATTTGAGCTAAATTTGGACAGAAAAAGACGTCGCAAAAACCCGGCATGTGAACACGAATGAAAAACTCGACGTTTTCAGGTAAAAATGTGTTTGGTCCGATCACATTTAAGTCAGAATTTCGGACCGGAAACGATCAAGTAGTGGGATGCTCTAAAAAGCAACGTGTTGAAGTTTGGCATCTGGTGATCGGTCGTCTAGCGAAAGTTGACCGGGTCATCCCCCTCACCCACCGGGAGAAACGTCTACCCGGGCATGGCCGACCCAATAAAAATCATCCCTGGCCCGGTCCAGCCACACTGCCATCGGCTGGGCTAAACAACCGCTCGATTACAGTTTTCCCCTCACTGCCACCCAAATGGAGTCCACCGACTTCTGGAGTGTGTAAATTCAATACCGACGGAGAGCGGTGACCATCTATATCTATACCTAATAATAAAAGACGAAGTGTTTCTTCCGGTCCAATTCTTTTTTTGGACAGATTTACTCTTCCATGGACATAGTAATTAACCTGACCGCCCCCATAATGAAATCCAAGCGTACATGCCGACTCGATCTGATCAATAGCAGCGCAGCCTTTTTATTATGGGCCGTGGTACCGGTAAACAGAGTCGCCAGTCGGATAGATATATTTTGTAGTACTAAATAGTACCACCTTGCTATATTGCAAGGAGTTTTACCAATTTATATACGCTTAGAAATTGATAGGAACCAGTCGCCTCAGAAATCAGCTAGCACTAGCACCAATTTAAGATCAGAAGAAAGCTGGCCCCGTATACAATCACCGAGAGAACGGAGGAGAAGCGCGGGCTAAGCGGCACGCGGGGAGCCGGATGGAGAGACTGACACGGTGGCGCCGGAAGAGGGAGACGACGAGGGGGTGACGGCTCACGGGATGGCTCTCGGGGATCCGCGAGGAGGGCGTCGGGGCGGTCGAGCATAGCGGTGGCGGCCCAAGGCAGAGGAGAGGAGGCGCGGGGAGAAGCCCACGGGCTTGAGCTCGAGGAGGGACGGAGAGGAGGCAGGGTGTCGGTGTGTGGTGGGGCTTGGGTACGGGACATGCATCGTGGCAGCGAGGCGGGGGTACCCGCTATGGTACGAGATGGGTGTTTGAAAGTTCCACGCCAATTGCTCATCTACTCTTCAAACTTCTCTGACGATCGCAAGAACATCCGTGCCAATTTCGTCGCATGCGGTAAGCTGCCGGGCAAGTTAATTTTTTACTACCTCGGTCTAAAAATAATTGCTTTGAGTTTGTCTAAATTTAAATATATCTGTACGCATTTTATTGTATAAATACACTCGAATCTAGATAAACCTAAATCAGTTATTTCCAGACAGAGACGGTAAAAAACTCACCACCGGCACAAAAAAGACTAACTTCTTCCGCCGCAACGCGCGGGCATTTTGCTAGTCTATATTTATATCTATATTATTAATATAAAAAGACATAAAGGAGACAGATCCAACAAATCCTGACCATCTATCCAATATCCCACGGTGCATGTCACAGGCGAGTTTTACAGTAAAACACAGTCCGTCGCATGTCCACGGCACAGATGCAAATCACACCGGTAATCAACAGACGCCGCAAATCACGCTAAATAACTCACGTGCGTTGTTTCCTTATCCTCTGCATCGATGGAAAAAACAAAACAACTCCGATGCTATCACCGGCCGCTGCCCATCGTCGCACACCGCCTGCCGTCCTTCTCCTTGTAAACCGGCCCTCACCCCCTCGCCCCTCGCCCGACCTCGACTTCTCGACATCGCAGTGCGAATGCTGCTGCCACACCCGTCGATGCACGATCCAGCAGCACGTCAGCCACGCCACCATCGTCTGCGACCCCGCCCGTCATCCACCCCTTGCTCGCCTCGTCTCCCCTCCAGCTGACCGCTTGTCCGCTCGTGTAATTCGCTTCGAGGACGACGAGGAGGACCTTGTTCACGCTGCCTTCCTCGCCCCGTCGTCACGAAGCCCCCTCCCATCATACATACCTGGGTGTTGTGGATGGAAGCGGACTCGGATGTGGGAGTGTTGCGATTAGTCCCACATCCACATAAGGTGCATAAAAACTTTAAAATTTTGAAATACATTAAAATTAACATGTAGTAACAAACATATGGTGATATCTCGATTGAATATTTTGGCAAACCTGCAGAAGTCCTCCAATGGTACTGATTGTATTTTGTGTAAATTTGTTCTAGCGGAGTGATTAAAATTGCTAATTCTACTAGATATGTGTAGAACCCATTGTGTGTTTAGTGGTGATCATCATGTAATTAATTCTAACACATTCAAAAGTACTATTGAGTGTTGATGTACTCTATCTCACTTCATATTCATATATCTGAAACTTTGATGCCGTAGCAGATACATACGGGGATGACAAAGGCACACTTCCCTGAGCAAGTTTAACAACTATTGCACACCATGGATTTCTGACTTTTATTTGCTCACAAAATGCTTAATTTTGGGATGAATGCACATGGATTCAGTACATACCACTAGAATCCATGGAGATTCTTAATGAGCTTTGTGCACGCTTTATAGTTTCTTTCTAAGAGTGCTGCCGGTGAGTAGCAACTAGCAAGTGAAGGTTAAGTGCAGTTCACCATCTGAAAACTGGATGAAAATAATGAGTGATGATTCTCTTGATTTGGCCAGGGGAGTTGTAGTTGCTGCGGGGCTAATTGTTAGAAGATTTCAAGTAGCAGCCTCCGTACAATAGCATCACTGTTCTATCTACCACTAAGCTCCTGGCATGCATCACTGTTCTATCAGAGAGTGGTGATTGAGACGTATATTTTGGATAGTCAGGAGCAGCGATCAGTGGGTGCAGAGCTATAGGTCTTCGTTCCAGGTTTTTTGATGTCTTGCAAGGCGACAGGGGACTGAAATATCACATAGATGTGTATAAGAGGCATTTAGTATTTAGTATGTTTTTCTTAGACTTCGATGTAATCCATTTTCTGGTATACATTGTAGGAACTTGTTTCGTCTATGGAATAAAACTATAGACTTAACTTAAATGAATATTAAATCATTAATTAAACAAGAGATATTATCAAAATGAGTCATCCCATTTTGTTACCCATGTCCTTGATTGTGATGAAAGATCCGTTTTTTTTGTTGCCTAAAACAGGCCTAGCCAAATTTATATATCAAAACGTGCATTGCAGGTGCCACTTTACTAGTATATGCAGGGATCATACAGGTAATTTTCTTGGTGCATCCGTGGTAGTCTTTGATGGTATCACACTGCCGGAAGTCTCGGAGTCTCTTGCAGTATCGGAAGCTCTGTCTTTGGCTTGCATGCTAATAACATTACAGTAGCATCACACTGTCTCAACGAGATCAAACAAATTAAAGAAGGAGGGCACAAAGGGGTAATCAGGGAGATCATGGTGAAGCGGCAGAGCTTTTCTGTGGCAACATCCGGCCACGAACGACAAGAAGCAAACACAGAGGCACACCGGTTGGCTCGCACAACAACTAGCCTAGATGCAGGGAGGCATGTGTGCTTTCTAATCCTCCCACCGAGATGGGAATCTCTGTAAACATTTTGAATAAGTAATAAAGCTTAGGTCGTTCTCTCAATTTTTTTTTACAGTTTTCGGCGAAAAAATGGGGCCTAGCAGATCCCGTAAATCCGCGATCAAACTCGTGCCCCGACCCCTTGCATATCCGAGATCCGCGATCAAACCGAGTGCGGCCTCTACTCGTGAAAGAATTCATGCGGGAGGGACATTTCAGCTAGCCCTGTTCCCGCTTCCGTGCCGCCGCTGCTGATCTACCTACCCACCGGTCGGCGTCGTCGTGTCCCAAATTTGAAGGGATGGATCTGACCGAGCTCCCGCCCGCCACTGGCGAGGTCGCGGGCCCTCAACCGCCACCTCTCGAGACTCCGACATTGTGCGTGAGAGCCCTGGCCGTCGGCCCTGGTTGCTCAGAGCATTGCCGTCGCCAGGGGCAAGAAGAGGAAGCGCGCTGGCACCCACGTTCGGTCGCCGATGTTGCCTCTATGGGCCAGCCGATAGAGTCAAACGTCATCGTCTCTTTGGCTCCCAAGCCACGTCCTTGTGCGCGAAATAAGAACATGGAAGGGGCGAAGAAGAAGTAGGTCGTGCGCCGCATAGGTCATCCTCCTGTCGCTCTAACTCCAATGCCGCCGCCGACACCCCGCAAGACAATCTCAATGTTGCCGGCAACATGTTCGCCAAAAATCCCCAAACATATGTAATTTTCCCGATGCGGAGGCCGGAAGCATCTTGCTTGCTTGTCGCGATTTGCGTTTTGTGCCGATGTAGCTACGACTCGTAACAATTTCCGTGCTCGTTTTTGAATTTTCTTAATGAGAGTGAGGTTGACATTGCCAAGGCGCCTCTCAATTCATTCGGCATGGATGGGGACGAGGTCGATGACGTCATGGATGGGGATGAGGTTGAAGAGACCGAGGAGGAAGCATTCGATTCATCTCAAAATGGAAGGAAGAAAAGAGCAGTGAACTACACCGATATCAAAGACACTTGCTTGGTGCGGGCATGGTCGTTGGTGTGCATGGATGCGGTGGCAAAAGATCAAGGAAAAATTCATCAAACTCATGCCTCGGGTTGACGTGGTGTCTCCACGATAATATCTTGGGTTTTTGGGAAGAAGGGGTACGCTGGTGACTTCGTCGACTAACAAACAACATAGTAACATGATTTACCCAGGTTTATGACCCCAAAGTCTAATATCATACTTACTGCTTGTTTGTTCTTGATTGATGACGAAGATGAAGGTTACAGTGTAGCCGAGATGACAATAGGTGTGCAGGTTGGATATGGTGTAAGCTACGGGTGGTGTGTTATGTCGATCTCCTCCCCGGCGGCCCCTCTTACCTTTATATATATGGAAGCTAGGTCTCGGGTACCGTCCGAGTCGGTTACAAGTTTGATTACTATTTCTAAACTTTCCTAATCAAGACCTTCTTCTTGTTAGGCATACCAGGAGTCAATATCCTTATGTGCTTCAGAGCAGCCAAATCGTCCTGGGCTTCATGGACCTTAGCACATCATCATGTGTGGCTCTTGTTGGACCGAGCCAGGTAGGCCAGAGGCAGGTACCCGCTAAGCATATCTATGTTTGTAGTGAAGGGTTTCACGGCATAGTAAATCAAAATTTTCTACGGATGCGAACAGAGGGAAAGCCAAGATCTAATCTAGGAGATGCAATCAACGAGAGAGATTGGATTAGATCTTCATACCCTTGAAGATTCAAGCAACAAACGTTCGTCGGGCGTGGGTGATGTAGTCGTACTTCTCCTCCTCGCGATCCGATCCGATCTAGCACCACAAGTGGCGGTGCCTCCGTGAGATGCACACGTGCAGCACCTCGGCGTCTCCTCCTTCCTCGGACCAGCAAGTATGGTGGAGAGATAGATTGGATCTACAACACGGCGTGGTGTATATGGTGGAGAATTTCTACAAAGAGGCTTCGCCTACAAACAGGTCGGGAGAGAGAGGAAAGCTAGCAAGGCGGCTAGGGTTTGGAGGAGAGGTGTGGGGGTTGGTGCGCCCCTCTTTATATAGAGGGGCGCAGCCTAGCCCTCCCAAAGCCCAAAGGATAAGGAGTGGGGGCATGGACTCTCCCCTCTTCTAGAAACCCTATCTCTAGTTTAAACGATTTAAACTCTCTAGGATCGGCTGGGCCCTATGGGGCCTTGTGCCCCTGGCCCAAAGCGGACAGGACACTCCCTCATAGGCCCATGCCCCCTCCCGGAAGGTGGGGCCACGTTGTTCCCCTTCCGGAAGGTTCTAGAAGCTTCCGGTACAATACCGATTAACCCGGAACAATTCCGAACTCCAAAAACTGCACTGCCTTATATGAATCTTATTCTCCGGACCACTCCGGAACCTCTCGTGATATCCCGGATCCCATCCGAGACTCCGAACAAAAATTCATAAACCAATTATCCAATCTATCCTAGCGTCGAGACACGTTAAGTGTGTGACCCTGCGGGTTCGAGAATATGCAGACATGATCTTCTATCAATAATCAACAGCGGGGTCTGGGCACCCATATTGACTCCCACACATTCATCGATGATCATATCGGATGAACCACGATGTCAGGATTCAAACAATCCCATATATATATTCCCTTCGTCTCGCGATATTTTACTTGCCCGAGATTCGATCGTCGATACCGTCATACCTAGTTCAATCTCGTTCACAGCAAGTACTTTACTCGTTCCGTAATCCGATATCACTTTGTGATTAACTCCTTAACCACATGCTTGCAAGCGGTGTTGATATCGATTACCGAGTGGGACCGAAGTATATCTCTCCGACTTGGGAGGGACAAATTCCATCTCGATACATACAACCCAACAGATACTTTCCGATCACCCGAGAGACACCTTTATGATCACCCTCTCATAGGATGACGTTTGATGACCTCAAAGCTTTCTTCCGATACCAGGGAGTTGTATTATCTCATGGTCTAAGGAATACAATATTTGACATAGGAAAAGCTTAGCAAAGATGAACACGATGATACGATCTAATTGCTTCGCTTAGTTTGGGTCTGTCCATCACATCATTCTCCAATGATATGATCTCATTATCAATTGACAACTCATGTCTATTGTTAGGAAACCTTAACCATCATTGATCAATGAGCTAGTCCATAGAGGCGTACTAGGGACACGGTGTTGTTCACAAACCACACAAGTATTAAAGTTTCCGCTTAATACAATGCTAGCATGGAATATAAACTTTATCATGAACAAGAATTATAATAATAACATCTTTATTATTGCCTCTAGGGCATAATTCCAACAGTCTCCCACTTGCACTAGAGTCAATAATCTAGTTTACATTTGGCAACAATCTCACACCCATGGCACTGAGGTGCTGATCATGTTTTAAACGTGGAAGAGGTTTAGTCAATGGATCTGCGACATTCAGATTTGTATGTACTTTGCTAATCTTCAGATCTCCATCTGCAATATAATCTCGGATTATATGAAACTTGCGGTTGATATGCTTGGTCTTTGGATGATATCTTGGTTCCTTAGCAAGTGCTATGGCGCCAGTGTTGTCACACAATATCTCCAGTGGGTCCAATGCACTTGGAACCACGCCAAGCTCGATGAAGTTCGATCCAAACTCCTTCACTTGGCGCTTCTGCGGACCATGTATTCCGCTTCCACTATAGATCCCGCGATCACGCTTTGCTTGCAGCTTCTCCGACTCACCTCCTCCATTCAAAATATAAACGTATCCTGTCTGAGATTTGGAATCATCCTTGTCGGTGTCAAAACTAGCGTCGACGTAACCTTTTACGACAAGCTGTTCATCACCCCCATAGACTAAGAACATTTCTTTAGTCCTATTTAGGTACTTTAGGATGTTCTTCACGGTTGTCCAGTGTTCCACTCCTGGATCACTTTGATATTTGCTCGTCAAACTAAGAGCATTGGACACATCCGGTCTAGTACACAGCATGGCATACATGATGGAACCTACGGCCGAGGCATAAGGCACTTTGCTCATAGCTTCCCTATCATTTACCGTAGCTGGACACTGAGCCTTGCTCAATATCTTACCTGACAACATAGGTACTGAACCTTTCTTTGCCTTATCCATTCTGAACCTTTTCAGAACTTTGTCGAGGTATGTACTCTGGCTTAATGCTATTAGGCGTCTTGTCTATCTCTATAGATTTTGATGCCCAATATATAAGCAGCTTCACCTAGGTCTTTCATTGAAAAACACTTGTTCAAATAACTCTTCACATCGTTAAGCATGTTGATGTCATTTCCAATAATCAATATGTCATCCACATATAGTACCAGAAACGTCACCGAGCTCCCACTCACTTTCTTGTAGATGCAAGATTCATAGCAATTTGGAACAAATCCAAAGCTCTTGATCACTTGATCAAAACGAAGGTTCCAACTCCGAGATGCTTACTTCAGTCCATAAATGGAACGCCGAAGTTTGCATACTTTATCAGCATCCATAGGATCGACAAAACCTTCGGTTGGCATCATATACAACTCTTCATCAATGTTCCCATTGAGGAAAGCAGTCTTGACATCCATCTGCCATATTTCATAATCATGAAACGCAACAATTGCTAATAAAATCCGAATGGACTTAAACATCGCTACGGGAGAGAAAGTCTCATCGTAGTCAACACTTTGAACTTGTCGAAAACCTTTTGCGACAAGCCGTGCTTTATAGACGGTAATATTACCATCCGCGTCCGTTTTCTTCTTGAAGATCCATTTGCACTCAACAGCCTTTCGGTCGCTAGGAGGGTCCACCAAAGTCCATACTTGGTTTTCGCTCATGGATCCCAATTCAGATTTCATGGCTTCTAGCCATTTCTTAGAGTCTGGGTTCATCATCGCTTCCTCATAGTTCGTAGGTTCACTGTCTTCTACCAACAAGACAGTCAAGACAGGTTTGCCGTACCACTCAGGAGGGGCACGCGACCTTGTCAACCTGCGACGTTCAGTAGCAGCATCATCCGAAGCTTCATGATCCTTGTCATTAGCTTCCTCTATTGTTGGTGCGTGACCTTTGGAACAATTTCGGTCTTTGCTACTCTCCAATTCAAGAGAAGGTTCAATAACCTCGTCTAGCTCTACTTTCCTCCCACTCACTTCTTTCGAGAGAAACTCCTTCTCAAGAAAGGAACCATTCTTTGTGACAAACACTTTGCCTTCGGCTCTGTGATAGAAGGTATACCCAATAGTTTCCTTAGGGTATCCTATGAAGACGCATTTCTCCGCTTTGGGTTCGAGCTTGTCCGGCATCAACTTCTTGACGTAAGCTTCGCATCCCCAAACTTTAAGAAACGACAACTTAGGTTTAGCACCAAACCACGGTTCATACGGTGTCGTCTCAACGGATTTAGATGGAGCCCTATTTAAAGTGAATGCAGCAGTTTCTAATGCATAACCCCAAAATGATAACGGCAAATCAGTAAGAGACATCATTGATCGGACCATATCTAATAGGGTTCGATTCCGGCGTTCAGACACACCATTGCGTTGTGGTGTTCCGGGTGGCGTGAGTTGTGAAACGATTCCACTTGCTTTAAGATGCGTGAGAAAATCATAACTCAAATATTCACCTCCACGATCAGATCGTAGAAACTTAATCTTTCTGTTACGATGGTTCTCCACTTCATTCTGAAATTCTTTGAACTTTTCAAATGTTTCAGATTTATGTTTCATTAAATAGATATACCCATATCTACTTAAGTCAACGGTAAAAGTGAGGAAATAGCGATATCCACCGCGCGTCGAAATACTCATCGGTCCGCATACATCGGTATGTATGATTTCCAACAAGTCCGTTGCTCGCTCCATCATTCCGGAGAACGGGGTTTTGATCATCTTGCCCATGAGGCATGGTTCGCATGTGTCAAATGATTCAAAATCAAGAGACTCCAAAAGTCCATCTGAATGGAGTTTCTTCATGCGCTTTACACCAATATGACCTGAGCAGCGATTGCCACAAATAAGTAGTATTATCACTATCTACTTTGCATCTCTTAGCCTCAATGTTATGGATGTGTGTTTCTTCCCTTTCGAGATTTAGAAGAAATAAACCATTCACAAGAGGTGCATGACCATAAAAGATGTTACTCATATAAATAGAACAACCATTATTCTCCGATTTAAATGAATAACCGTCTTGCAATAAACACGATCCAGAAATAATGTTCATGCTCAACGCAGCACATAATAACATTTATTAAGGTTTAAAACTAATCCGAAGGTAAAACTAAGGAGAGCGTCTTACGGCCATCACATCAACTCTTGATCTGTTGCCAACGCATCGTCACCTCATCCCTCGCAAGCCGCCGTCTATTCCGTAGCTCTGTTTGAGTTACAAATATTAGCAACGAAACGGTCAAATACCCGCACTACAACGAGGGCTAGTAAGGAAAACATCAATAACATGTATATCAAATATACCTTTGATGGTGCCACCTTCTTGTCCGCTAAGTACTTGGACGATTGCGCTTCGGGACCCTTGTCCTTGCAATAGAAGCACTCGATGTCCGGCTTAGGACCGGACTTGAGCTTCTTCTCGGCAGAGCATTAAGCTTGCCGCCCTTCTTGAAGGGCTTCTTTGCTCCTTACCTTTCTTAAAGGAGGGTTTGTTGACCATCAACACATGATTATCCTTCTTGATGTCCACCTCCAGCCTTGACTTTGCGAAGAGCTCGGTGATCGTATCGATGGAGCCAATCTGATTATGAGTCACTACAAAACTTTTGTAGGCGGGAGGAGTGATTGCAGAACCCTGTCAATCTTGAGCTCCTCTAGAATCGTGCATTCCAGTTGCTCAAGGCGTTGAGTGTAGCCCGACATCTTTATGGCATGCTCACTAACGGAACTCCCTTCCTCCATCTTGCAGTTAAAGAACTTCTTAGAGATCTCATATCTCTCAGAACGGGCTTGAGTCTGAAACATGGTTTTCAGCTCCTCGAGAATCTCAAAGGGCCCGGGATAGGTTTCAAAACGATTTTGAAGTTACGGTTCCATAGAAAACAACATGGTGCTCTTAATCACACCATAATCATCTTTGCTTGTTGATAGACAGCTTTCTCATCGGTAGCCTTGATTCTGTGAGGGTCACCTAACGCTTTCCCAAGGACATAGTCCTTTTGTCCGCCAGAATGATTCTTAGATTGCGGAACCAATTGGTGAAGTTAGACCCATTGTTTCTAAGCTTTTCCTTCTCGGCAAAAAGCGTTGAAGTTGAAGTTGGATTTGGCCATGTGATCTACAAGATTTGCAAGTACAATTTAGACTATGTTCATGATAAATAGTTCAACTTAATCAAATTACTAGATGAACTCCCACTAAATTCAACATCCCTCAAGTTGTTTAGTGAACACGATCCAAATTCACCACACCTAATCCGATCATCACGAGAAGAGATGTGGTTTCAATGGTGGACAACAAAGTGTCGATCATATCATTCATATGACTCATGCTTAACCTTTCGGTTCTTGTGTTCCGAGGCCATGTCTGTACATGCTAGGCTCGTCAAGTTAGACCCAAGTATTTCCGCGTGTGCAAAACTGGCTTGCACTGTTGTATGTATGTAGAGTCTATAGCACCCGATCATCACGTGATGCTTGGACACGACGAACTTTCCCAACGGTGCATACTTGGGGAGAACACAATTTTATCTTGATCTTTAAGTGAGGAATCATCTTATAATGCTACCGTCGCGATCTAAGCATAATAAGATACACAAAAGGATAAACATCACATGCATATAACTTTATGTGATATGGTATAGCCAATCTTCACGCAATGATCTCCATCTTGTGCGTTCCGGCATGATCTCCATCACTCCACCATGATTGCCTCCACCATGAATAGCAACTACAACTATTGCTAACTACTTAGCGATAAAGTAAAGCTATTACATGGCGTATAAGAAGTTGACTCGCAGGTATACACAATTATAAAGACAACCATATGGCTCCTGCCGGTTGTGTACTCATCGACATGCAAGTCGTGAAACATTACAAAACATGATCATCGCATACAATATACACATCACATCTTGGGACATACCATATCACAGAAAACACTCCCTGCAAAAACAAGTTAGACGCCTCTACTTTGTTGTTGCATGTTTTACGTGGCTTATGGGAGTAGATGCTAAGAACGATTCTTACCTACGGAAAGCCACACCGGTGATATTATGGTTGCCAAACTCCTGTGTTAATCCCATGACAACTATAGTGAGATAAACTGACATCCACCGCATGTGTGGTACAAGCCACACGTCAAGTCGGAGCCGGTCTCATGACGGCGTCGCGTAAGGTTGGCTGGACCGCTTCAATCTCACTATCCGCGTCATAAGAAGAACACAAATAAGAGGCTTGCAGAAAACATCAACGCCGCAACAACCATGTTGCGTTCTACTCGTGAAACACATCTACACATAGATCTAGCTCGATACCCAAGGGTTTCACGGCATAGTAAATCAAAATTTTCTACGGATGCGAGCGGAGGAAAGCCAAGATCTAATCTAGGAGATGCAATCAACGAAGATTGGATTAGATCTTCATACCCTTGAAGATTCGCCGCAGAACGTTCGTCGGAGCGTGGGTGATGTAGTCGTACTCCTCGCGATCCGATCCGATCTAGCACCACAAGTGGCGGTGCCTCCGTGAGATGCACACGTGCAGCACCTCGACGTCTCCTCCTTCCTCGGACCAGCAAGTATGGTGGAGAGATAGATTGGATCTACAACACGACGGCGTGGTGTATATGGTGGAGAATTTCTACACCAGGGCTTCGCCTACAAACGTCGGAGGAGAGAGGAAAGCTAGCAAGGCGGCTAGGGTTTGGAGGAGAGGTGTAGGGGTTGGTGCGCCCCTCTTTATATAGAGGCGCAGCCCTCCCCAAGCCCAAAGGATAAGGAGTGGGGGCATGGACTCTCCTCTTCTAGAAACCCTATCTCTAGTTTAAACGATTTAAACTCTCTAGGATCGGCTGGGCCCTATGGGGCCTTGTGGCCCAAAGCGCAGGACACTCCCTCATAGGCCCATGACCCCTCCCGGAAGGTGGGGCCACGTTGGTCCCCTTCCGGAAGGTTCTAGAAGCTTCCGTATAATACCGATTAACTTGAACAATTCGAACTCCAAAACTGCATCGCCTTATATGAATCTTATTCTCGGACCACTCCGGAACCTCTCGTGATATCCGGATCCCATCCGAGACTCGAACAAAATTCATAAACCAATTATCCAATCTATCCTAGCGTCGAGACACGTTAAGTGTGTGGCCTCTGAGTTCGAGAATATATCTGCACATGATCTTCTATCAATAATCAGCAGGGGTGCAGGCACCCATATTGACTCCCACATTCATCGATGATCATATCGGATGAACCACGATGTCGATTCAAACAATCCCATATATATATTCCCTTCGTCGCGATATTTTACTTGCAGATTCGATCGTCTGCAAGTCATACCTAGTTCAATCTCGTTCACAGCAAGTACTTTACTCGTTCCGTAATCCGATATCACTTTGTGATTAACTCCTTAACCACATGCTTGCAAGCGGTGTTGATATCGATTACCGAGTGGCCCCGAAGTATATCTCTCCGACTTGGGAGGGACAAATTCCATCTCGATACATACAACCCAACAGATACTTTCCGATCACCCGAGAGACACCTTTATGATCACCCTCTCATAGGATGACGTTTGATGACCTCAAAGCTTTCTTCCGATACCAGGGAGTTGTATTATCTCATAGTCTAAGGAATACAATATTTGACATAGAAAAAGCTTCGCAAAGATGAACACGATGATACGATCTAATTGCTTCTCTTAGTTTGGGTCTGTCCATCACATCATTCTCCAATGATATGATCTCATTATCAATTGACAACTCATGTCTATGGTTAGGAAACCTTAACCATCATTGATCAATGAGCTAGTCCATAGAGGCGTACTAGGGACACGGTGTTGTTCACAAACCACACAAGTATTAAAGTTTCCGCTTAATACAATTCTAGCATGGAATATAAACTTTATCATGAACAAGAATTATAATAATAACATCTTTATTATTGCCTCTAGGGCATAATTCCAACATGTAGCCCCCGAGTGTCCAGTCGAATCATAGATCCGGATGAAAACTTAAATGTTGTGAATCGTGAGTGCACAATCAAAGTCGACAGTCCATAAGGTAAGACATCGGCCCGAAAGTACATCAGGTCAACAATCTGTATATTGTTGATGCTTAGTAGCCACAGGATGCTGGCAAACATGTTCGGTGCTCTCGACGGATCGAGACCAGCTAATTGTTTTTGGGCAAAAACAATACTACCTACCTAGACTCGAGTCCCCGAACTCGAACTTAGTATAGGCTGGGTAATTTGACTCATTCGGCAAAGGCCGTATTAAGTCAAACTCTGGCTGATAAGTCTATATTCAACACGTTTGTTCAGATTTTCTTCATGCTGTAGTAGACATGGTATTTATCTAATAGGCGGATGCGATTTTTCATGCCATAGAGTGGATCTATGATTTTCCAGGCCAACAAAGAGAGAAGAAAAGAAATTTGCCACCATGACTTTGCCTACAAAATTTAAACACATGAAATGCAAAGCAAGAGAACGTCGTCTTCACATAAAAGCTCAAGAGAGGAAATAAAATCTCGATGGGCCACATGTCGGCGCCTGGAGGGGTCCACCTGTACCATTAAACCGCATCTACTGGAACAGCTAAATGCACCAGGTCCACGGAAGGAAACAAAACCCGATCCATCTCGCCTGCGCCCTCGGCCCTCCTCCGGTCCGGTCTCCGGCTTCGCCTTCCCCTTCACCTTCACGACGCCTCCCTCTCGCTGACACTTTCTCCCCTTTATTCCCACCGCCCCAAAACCCCACCCACCCTCCGCACATGGAGGCGCGCGCTCCGTAGAGGCGGGCAGGCTAGGGCTGTCCCTCCCACCACCCCCCCGGGCCATGGCGATGCCCACGGTGGCCGCGGTCCTGCTCCACCCCTCCGCGGTCGCCGCCCCGTCCTCCTCGGCCCGGCGCGCCGGCCCCGGCCCCGGGAACGGCAATGCCTCCGTCGGAAACGGGGCTGGCGCGCGGCGAGGGGCGGCGGTGCGCGCGAGGGTGGCCGCGCCGGCCGCGGCCGAGGGCTGCAGCAGGCAGGAGGCCCCCGCCGCGCCGGCCGTCGAGATCCCCGTCACGTGCTACCAGGTGATTCCGTTTGCGCCCCGGCCGTTTTCGTGCCCGTGAATTCGAATTCCCCGAAATGCGGGCATGCGGCTCCGTTTCTGTTGCTGCGCCGTTTGGTCGCTCGATCTGGTGTAGTAGCTCGTTCTGAGTCCCATAGAGTTGGTGCCGATTTTATCATCGTATAATTCGAAGCCAGTGAGCGCATCGGGGCCCCATTGAACAATCTGCACCTGTAGCTCGTCCAAGTCCTGTTCAGTTCATGCAGTCACGGTCACGGATTAAATATTGATTTTATCATCGTAATTCAAAGTCATTTTTATCAGGGCGCCGTTGGAAATTAAATTCGCGTCTGTAGTTTCACACGCTTCCCTCGTTTTTGGAGTAAATTTTCACCTGTATCTAGTTCAAGCCCTGTTCAGTTGATGCGGTCACGGATTAAATATTGATTTTGTCATCGAAATTCAAAGTCATTTTATCAGGGCGCCACTGTAAATTATTTAGCGTCTGTATTTTTACATGCTTCCCTCCTGTTTTGAGTTATATGCCTTGGAGAGGTTCCGGGATTTTGTACTTTTACAGGTCAATTGGTCAAAAGTGACTGGAGCATGTGGCTTCCTTTCTATGACACATCTGTCGATCTGGTTTAGCTCGTTCCAGCCCTGTCCAGTTGATGCGGTCACGGGTTAAGTGTGGATTTTATCATTGTAATTAGTAGCCATTGCTTCAAGGAGCTGTAGAAAATTTGTACCTGTAGCTTGTTCAAGCCCTGTTCAGTTGATGCTGCTAGGTATTATTTATGGATTTTATCATCCTAATTCAAAGCCACTGCATCAGGAAGCCATTCCAAATTAAATGCACGTCTGTACTTTTACACGCTTCCCTCATTTTTTGGAGTGTTGTGGTGGATGAGTTCCCAGATTTCGTACTTTTTCAAGGTCAAATGTGACTGGGGCATGTGGCTTCCTCTTTATGACACATCTGTCCAAATGACCATGCAGATTCTAGGTGTTACAGAGAAGGCCGAGAAAGATGAGATCGTCAAGTCAGCAATCGAGCTGAAGAAATCAGAGATTGAAGATGGGTACACGGAGGAGGTGTCTACTTGCAGACAGGTTGCCCACTGGATTCAGGAATTAACTAGATACAGTTTTGCTTGGTTTGGTGGAGAGCATGCTGTGTCCTGGTGTTTAATTTTGCTTGTTGCTTTTCTGTCAGGCCCTGCTGGTGGATGTGAGAGACAAACTTCTCTTTGAACAAGAGTATGCAGGGAGCAAAAGGGCGAAGGTTCCACCCAGATCCTCTCTTCACATACCTTGGAGTTGGTTGCCTGCCGCCTTGTGCGTCTTGCAGGAGGTAATGTGTAACATAGACACCCTCGTCAAAAGATTCATATGTACCAATGAAGGACAGTTACCTATATCGGTCCGTTTAAACTTGGTTTAGGATTTTCAAATGCATATTGCATGGGATAGTCACTATCATAGGCATTCTCTATTCTCTGAAATTTACCAAAGCAGTAAATATTTAGTTGAACATTGACTCTTTCTTGTTTTTCGTATCCAGGAGGTTTGAAAAGTTACATAGTGTTTATGATTTATTTATGCTTTCTTGAAGACTAATAAAACATAATTATGACAAAATGGTCAATGTCTGTAGTATTAATGTAATGAACATACATATACTGAATTATTCCCATCATTTGGACTAGGTAGACTTAAAGTGCTGAAATGTGATTGATGATCAGTTTGATGCTTGTGAGATTTAAGGGCTCAAGCATGGAAGAGTGAGGAGTAGTAGCCTGTATTCATCACAGTTGAATGTGCTTGTTGTGACATCATGTATTGTCTTTTTTTTGTGGGTATATATTGGCTTTTTTTTATTGTCAGTTTAAGATACAACATGACAAGTATTATTTGCAGGTTGGAGAAGAGAAGCTGGTTTTGGACATTGGTCAGGCAGCTCTACGACGCCCTGATTCTAAGCCATATGCCCATGACGTACTTCTGGCAATGGCACTGGCTGAAGTAAGTACTACACAAGATTAAAGAAACATAGCTGTTTGGCACAATGTTTATCATGTCTTAAGTAATTTGGAATAATTCCATGCATTTTCCTGTAGTGCTCTATTGCCAAAGCTAGCTTTGAAAAAAGTAAAGTATCTCTTGGCTTTGAGGCTCTAGCACGTGCCCAATATCTTTTGAGGAAAAAACCATCTTTGGAGAAGATGCCCCTTCTTGAGCAGGTAACCTGTTATTGCTTTCACCTTACAGATTTGCCCACATATGAAATCTTATCATAACTTCTCCTGTTGGGTGAACTAGATAGAAGAATCACTTGAAGAGCTTGCACTCTAGAGCTTTTAAGCCTGCCTCGTACACCTGAAAATTCTGAACGCAGGCGAGGTGGTATTGCAGCTCTCTGTGAATTGCTTGGACAGGGCCTCGATGTTGAATCATCTTGTAGAGTTAATGATTGGCCTTATTTCTTGAGCCAAGCAATGGACAAATTATTAGCCACCGAAATTGTGGATCTACTTTCTTGGGACTCTTTGGCTACAACTCGTAAAAACAAAAAATCATTGGAGTCTCAGAGCCAACGGGTGGTAGTTGACTTCAACTGCTTCTACAGGGCAATGCTTGCACACCTGGCATTTGGATTTGCAACCCGGCAGACTGAGTTGGTACCTTTTTTTATTCTTCTCCTACATGTAGCCTATACCAAACCATCCTGTTTTCTGCTTTTGCATTGTTTAATTTACATTACCTGTATGCAGATCAGTAAAGCTAAAACCATCTACGAATGTTTGGTTGCATCTGAGAACACAGACCTGAAATTTGAGGAATCTTTCTGCTCGTATCTTCTTGGAGAGGTGACAAGCAAATCTCAATTTCAATAAATTTACTAATACACATTACTAGGACTAAAGGCTAGCTCTCAGGAATCTGGGACCACAGTTTTTGAAAAGCTTCAGCAGCTTCAAAGTAATGGAAGCTCCAATTCAAGGAATTACGGGTTAGCTAAAAAGAAAGACAGCAGTGACAAGGTTACCGTCAACCAATCACTGGTATGCTACATTTTCGATGCTTTGTTTCGGAACAAATAGGTTATATTATGCTAGATTAGTAGACATATTTTTCTGAAGTCATATTGTGCCTATTTCTGTTGAAATTTTCTAATACCAGACAAAATTTTCTTTACCAGGAACTGTGGCTGAAGGATGTGGCACTTTCTCGTTTTGCAGATACAAGAGATTGTCCTTCATCTTTGGTTTGTGCCATGCCATTTGTAGTAATCAAACCCCTTGTAACTTTTTTTATGGATTAATTTGAATATCGTTATCATCTTTTCACAGGCCAACTTCTTTGGGGCTCCTAAGCGCATCATTAGCTCCTCCAAGCAAAAACTAGGAGCTACAAGAGTGGTCTTTCTGAGCTCTCAGACGTCTTCTAGTGCCCCCCCAAGCAACAGAATTTCAGGACAGCAGAATCCAAGATTAAATTCTACCAGCCATCTTGGGGAAGCTGTAAAGCAACTTGCACCAACCACCCTGGGAGGCCATTCATCAGTGGAAAAGCCAGCAAATGGTTTAAGTACCACATCTGTTCCTCTGAAGCGCAATCCTGGATCCCATCCTGCAAGAACCTTGGAATCATGGGGCCTGACTGGGGAGGTTATAGGAAAAGTCGCATATACTGCACTCCTGGGGTTTGCCCTGTTTGGTACACTAAAACTGCTCAGATTTCAGTCAGGGCACATAAAACCTGCCCCCTCAACTAGAGAATCTGCAGCCACATCTTCTCTGAATGAAGCATCTACATCAGAAGGTTCTTATATCAGCAGCAGCGTTAGGAAACAATTTGAAAAGCTGTCAAAAGTGCTCTGGTTGAACAGTAGGCCTCATTCGAGAAGTGAAGAAAGTGATCCATCTCTAGGTTCTAGTGAAGTGGCTGCTGTAGCTTCCATGGAAATGATGTCTCTTCAAGAAGCAGAGGCACTTGTTAAGCAGTGGCAAGATATCAAATCCGAAGCTCTTGGACCTGACTATCAAATCGATATGCTCTCTGAGATCCTTGATGGCTCAATGCTTACAAAGGTAAGCTCCTTTTATTAAGCATGTAGTGGCATATGATCCTTCATCAATAATGATGTATTTTGTGCATAATCAAATACCCTTTCCTGTGTTGAGCAGTGGCAAGATTTAGCTTTATTAGCAAAGGATCAGTCCTGTTACTGGAGATTCGTTCTGTTGAATCTCTCTGTTGCTCGAGCGGAGATACTGCTGGATGAGGCTGGTGATGGGGAAGTGGCAGAAATTGATGCTGTGCTTGAGGAAGCTGCTGAGCTTGTTGATGACTCCCAGCCCAAGAAACCTAGCTACTACAGGTACTTCAGAAGATGCTGTTTCAGTAGATCTCTCTTTCTTTATCATTCTGCTCTAGAATAACATGGTACTGATGATCTGTACGGCTATAATTGCAGTACGTATGAAGTTAAGTACACGCTGAGGAGGCAGAAGGACAGTTCATGGAAGATCTGTGAGGCTGTTGTCCGGGACCTGACATGACGTCTTCCAAAAGTAAAGGATCACTAATGCGTCAACTTGATAGGCCACAGGGCGAAGTTCCAACATATTCGAAATACATAGGTTAATCATAGGTTACATTTGAATCGGTCCGAGCAACGTGCAACATTTTGGTGAGCTCCATTGGGATGCCTGAGAGCTGCTCATGGTGAACTCCAGTGATTTTGCACCAGGATCTCACACAATGCTACGTTAGTACAGATGCTAACTTCTGCTGATATTGCAAGACTTTATTTCTTTCCCACTTGGCTGTTCATCTACGATAGTTTGTTGGGAGCGCTGAGTACTCCACATCCACATGTAACTGAACTCGGGTAGGGTAGCCATTGTTGGTTGTTCAGAATACAAATTTAGCTTCCTGCAATTTTCCTGTGTTTAACTGCAAGCTTCAAGCTCCCCTTGTTCGTCTTTCTTTTTCTCCCTTGGAATTTTGTCCTTGGGGCTCCACACAATTGTTTCAACTTTGATCTTTGTCTGATACTTTTGTGTCTGATCTTTGTCTGCCATTTATGCTTCGGATACACATGCTTTTGAATGGATTTCCATCCTCTGCCACTTCACAACAAGATATTTGTCTGATTGAGCTTCACTACATCAGATAAACGGTTGTGACGGTCGAAATACATGCTTCTTTTCTGTGATTAAAAGGTCAAAATACATGTCAAGTGCAAAATAAAAATACTACTACTGCTAGAAATATCCTCTCCAAATATGCGAAAAATACTACTACATGCCTCTAGACGTATTTTAGTGGATGAATATATATGAATCTAGACAAATTTAAATAGTTTTGGAGAGAGGGAGTACCAGTTCTTCGCATTTGTTTCGAAGGATTTAACACGTGGCACATGTTCAATTTTTTTTTGTGGCGACTGGCGACGTGAAGGGCTGTACAGCTCGACTCCGCTTCTCCGTCTCCGTCTCCGTGCGCACATCAGATCTCACCCAGCCTATGCCGTCTGCCGCGTCACATCACCGCCATTGCTGCAACCTCCGACTTCACACAGCTACAAACCGCTGTCCAAATCCCCCTTCGCGTTTGCGCTTCCTCACCGCCCTGCCTCCGCGGCGGCTCCATGGCCGCCGGCGCGTGGCCGGCGGCCGCCTCGGCGGCGCGCGCGGCCGTACGCTCGCTCGGTCGCCTCCTCCCCCGCACCTACACCCACTCCACCGCCGCGGCTTCCTCCTCCTCTTCCGCCCACACCCTCGAAGACTACAACCGCCTCCTGGCCGCCCTGGCGCGAGACGGCGACGGCGACGGAGCCCTCCGCGTGCTCCGCTGCATGCGCCAGCCCTGCGCGCCCACCGCCGCCTCCTACACCTCCGCCATGTCGGCGCTCTCCAAGGCGGGCCGCCCCGCCGACGCCGCCGCGCTCTTCGACGACATGCTCGCCCACGGCGTGGCCCCCGACCGCGCCACCCTCTCCCTCCTCCTCCACATCTACTCCTCCCACCTGGGCCTCCCCTCCGCGGCCCGCTCCGTCCTGCTCTGGATGTCCGGCCTCGGCCTCCACCCCTCCCCCATCGACTACGCCGACCTCGTCTTCTCCTTCTGCCGCGCCGGCCGGCTCCCGGACGCGCTCCAGGTGCTCGACGAAATGCGCGCGCTGGGATACCCGCTCACCACTCACGTCTACGCGCCCGTCCTCCAGGCCTACTGCGCCAACGCCGACATCCAATCCGCCGACACGCTCATCGCCTCCATGCGCCTCTCCGGGTGCCACCCCGACGTCGTCATTTACAACATCTACATCCACGGGCTGTGTAAGGCCGGGGACTTTTACGCCGTGGAGAGGGTCATCGAGGAGAGTGGCCGGAACGGGTGGGTTCCCGACACGGTGACGTACAGCACCTACGTCGCCGGGCTCTGCCGGTGCGGGTACGTCGATGCCGCGTTCCGGCAGCTGGAGATCATGGTAGCAAATGGGCTGCAGCTGACATCAGTCGGTCTGAACATACTGCTGGATCATGCCGCGCAGGAGCTAGATATGTGGGTGGGCAAGGAGGTGCTGGAGCGATGCGAGGCGCTGGGATTTGAGGTCGATATCGTCACGTACAACACGGCCATGGACCACTTCTGCAAGAAGATGAAGTGGCTGCGTGTCCTCAAGCTGTTCACGGATCTGCTCAAGAAGCCCATAACACCCGACGCCCGTACATACAACATTCTGATCTCGTGCCTGTGCCGAGCCGGCAAGTTCCAGCTCGCCAAGTTCGTGTTCGGCTGCAAAGGGTTTGTGGCGGACACCGTGACTTGTAACATTCTGATCCATGAGTTCCATGGCGCTGGAAAGGAGGATGAGCTTGGGTTTTTGTTCTCCGATGCCAATGCAGCGAAGATTGTCCCAGATACAATCACGTACAATACACTGGTTGATTGCCTCTGTAGGTCTGGGAAGAGGACTGAGGCTGCCAATTTGGTCAGGCACATCGATGAGGGCTACCCTGCGGAGCCCGTAGCACATCTGACATACTGGTTGGTTAGGAGTGGACATGTTCGAGAGGCTCTGAGACTGTTTGATGATATACTAGCAAAAGGAGTTCCTTTAGATAGCAGGGTTTTTGCTAATGTGATCAAGGCATTTTGCAGAAAGGGTCCAGTGGATTGCACGGACATGACACAGTTGTGTTCTGTATTGGATAGGATGCTTGGGATTGGATGATCCTTCTCTTGACATGACACAAAAGCTGAACTCCATAACACCTGACGTGCAGACATGCAACATTTTGATTCATGCCTATGCCGAGCCGGCAAGTTCCAGCTCGCCAAGTTCATGTTCAGCTGCAAGGGATCTTGTAACATCCTGATCCACGAGTTATATGGTGCTGGAAAGGAGGATGAGCTTGGGTTTTTGTTCTCTGATGTCAATGCAGGGAAAATTATCCCAGATGCAATCACATACCATACACTGGTTGATTGCCTCTGTAGGTCTGGGAGGAGGTCGCAATTTGGTTAGAGTGACATCGATGACAGGCTACCCTGCAGAGCCCGTAACACATTTGACATATTGGTTGGTCAGGAGTGGACATGTTCGACAGGCTTTGAGGCTGTTTGATGATATAGTGTCGAAAGGAGTGCTTTATACAGTAGGGTTTTCGTTGATGTGATAGGCATTTTGCAGAAAGGGTCCAGTGGATTGCACTTTTATCAGGGCATTGATGCGGTCACGGATTAAATATTGATTTTGTCATCGAATTTCAAAGTCATTTTATCAGGGCGCCGTTGTAAATTATTTAGCGTCTATATTTTTACATGCTTCCCTCCTGTTTTGGGTTATATGCCTTGGAGAGGTTCCGGGATTTTGTACTTTTACAGGTCAATTGGTCAAAAGTGACTGGAGCATGTGGCTTCCTTTCTAATGACACATCTGTCGATCTGGTTTAGCTCGTTCCAGCCCTGTCCAGTTGATGCGGTCACGGGTTAAGTGTGGATTTTATCATTGTAATTAGTAGCCATTGCTTCAAGGAGCCGTAGAAAATTTGCACCTGTAGCTTGTTCAAGCCCTGTTCAGTTGATGCTGTTAGGTATTATTTATGTATTTTATCATCCTAATTCAAAGCCACTGCATCAGGAGGCCATTCAAAATTAAATGCACGTCTGTAGTTTTACATGCTTCCCTCATTTTTTGGAGTGTTGTGGTGGATGAGTTCCCAGATTTCGTACTTTTTCAAGGTCAAAAGTGACCGAGGCATGTGGCTTCCTCTTTATGACACATCTGTCCAAATGACCATGCAGATTCTAGGTGTTACAGAGAAGGCCGAGAAAGATGAGATCGTCAAGTCAGCAATCGAGCTGAAGAAATCAGAGATTGAAGATGGGTACACGGAGGAGGTGTCTACTTGCAGACAGGTTGCCCACTGGATTCAGGAATTACCTAGATACAGTTTTGCTTGGTTTGGTGGAGAGCATGCTGTGTCCTGGTGTTTAATTTTGCTTGTTGCTTTTCTGTCAGGCCCTGCTGGTGGATGTGAGAGACAAACTTCTCTTTGAACAAGAGTATGCAGGAAGCAAAAGGGCGAAGGTTCCACCCAGATCCTCTCTTCACATACCTTGGAGTTGGTTGCCTGCCGCCTTGTGCGTCTTGCAGGAGGTAATGTGTAACATAGACACCCTCCAGTCAAAAGATTCATATGTACCAATGAAGGAAAGTTACCTATATTGGTCCGTTTAAACTTGGTTTCGGATTTTCAAATGCATATTGCATGGGATAGTCACTATCATAGGCATTCTCTATTCTCTGAAATTTACCAAAGCAGTAAATATTTAGTTGAACATTGACTCTTTCTTGTTTTTCGTATCCAGGCGGTTTGAAAAGTTACATAGTGTTTATGATTTATTTATGCTTTCTTGAAGACTAATAAAACACTAGTAAGCGTGTACGTGCAATGCACGAGTCTCTCAAAATACAATGGCACAAATATTTAAATCACATTTTTTATTGAGTTGTTTTTTACACATTCAGGCACTTTAAATTATATAAGTCCTATGGACGAAAGGTGTAAGTGTGCTCATGAAACCTACGAATCCTCTCAGTCCGAGGGATCCATATTGCTTCATCATATTCGAAGTATCTGCTTCTCACTCCCTCGTTCCCAGTTCAAGTAAAATAATAGATTTTGCTTTAAAATATTTAACCTGAATCTAGCAAATAGTAAACAGAGTTGTTTTTCCCAACAATAATATGACATATAATAAATATCATGATACAGAACAAAGTAGAATTATCGGACAAAATATCTCCCGGTCCATATTCCATAAAGCTTAACATCCACAAACCAGAAGATGACTTACCTACTTGCATAATTTGAATGATTCATTTTTGAGAAAATGATGAATTTTTTAAACATAATCAATTAAAACCAAATATCAAAAAAATATTGTGAGATTTAAAATTAGGCAAATAGGATGCTAAAAATCTTGATATGTAATGCTAGCTGGAGCAAAGCAAATCTAACATTTATTGCTAAGTTGAACCCACTTGGGGAAAAAAATACACACAGGACGAACTGAACACATCTCAAGCTGCGCCTCTTTCCTTATCCTCAACTCCTAAAAACACTCCTCAAGCCGCATCGACTATCCTGTTGACTCCCTCCACTGCCTCCCTGGCTCCCTGCCGCCATTGCGGAGGGCTGCCCTTCCCTGTCTCCCTCCGCCGAGTGGACCTCCTCCTCCCTGCCTTCCCGCTGCTGCATAGAGTTCCGCCCCTTCCCTGCCTCCTCGCCGCTGCCGCGACGACCAGCCCCCTTCCCCTGCCTCTGGACATCCTTGTGGAGAGCAGGCAGCGCTCAAGTTCGGCGTGCTCTTGGCAGGACATGTGACCCTGAGCTAGGTGCTGACGAAGGTCATCCACATATTCGTACCCGTGCTGCTGCTTGAAGAGGTACATTAATCTCGTCATGTCGCTAGGTTGGTTTGTTGCCGTAGCAGAAGGGTGCGTACCTGGACATGCCGGTAGAGATGTTAAGGGAACTGCTTTGTTCGATGTTGGTTGAAGTATTAATTTTTTTAACTTGATTCGTAGCAGTACCAGACAGATGCAGTCAAACATTGATCTGTTTAAACAGTACGATGGTATACTGATTGGCATATGGATTTTGGTACTACAAGTTTAACAAGCTGCATCTATAGTGACTTTACATGACAAAGGATGAGTTGGTCCTCTTCACGTCCGTTGGATATATGGAGTATTAGAAAATTAAGCATTTTGGCATTAACACATTCTAGCACATTAGTGGAATGTAAATATTTGGGATGGAGCTGTACCCGTTGGATTTAGCAAGCCTGTCATAACACGATGTAGATTGAGAGCATTTTTTTTGGCAAGCTGTGTGCACTGGGACCGGGCTAGGAGTAATGGAGTAGGTTGGTCTTCTTTCAGAACAGCTTCTCAATCTGATTACCCGCAGGTTGGTCTTCTTTGTAGTTAGATTCATACATCAAATATGGCATCACCAATTCACCATTTTGTCTTAGTTATTTCCTTCACATCCAAACACTCGGTCAAGATGGTAATCTGAGCCCTGTACTGAAAGGTGACTTCTAAATTCACGTGTGAATGCTAAAGAAGGTACTAATTCTGTTTACCAATATAAAATTACATTTGACAAGGTTATACACACACTCTCTGCATCGATTTATGCCCCCCATTCGATTGGTAAATGACATACCAGTTGATTGATGGTTCCTCTATCCTGTGAATATGCATTTCATTAAATTTGAAAGAATCCGGTTATTGTGACATGTAAGGATGAACACCACCGTCAAATGCAAGGTTACCATTAGTACCGACAAGCTTTCAAATATTATTAAAATGCATTTGGCATGTCTCTTTTGTTGAAGAGGATAACTTATAGTACTACATTTAGGCGTGCTAGATTAGTTTAATAGAGGCAGATGTTTACAGCGTGTTTAGTAGAGTTTCGATCGTAGTTTAGTCAGGCAGTACACCTATTACACATGATGTTCCTACTCTAGAGGCTGCCATATAATAAGTGCACCTTCTAAATTCTATTGAAGTCAAGCTCTAAACAAAAGTTATATAAGTCAGGTGTTATTCAAGGCTGCAAGCTATTTGAGTTTATAAGTCAGGTCTTGTTCAATTAGCAAGTCATAGATTTTGTCAAGATCTGGACTGCAACTGCCAGCATTGACATATAGATTTATCTCCCCTAATTTACTTCAGTCAGTGCACAATTGCTATATAACCAGTTAAACTAATATATATCTCTAAAATTCCCTTGAGCTCATACATTTTCTAGATAATATTGTATCCGTATTTGTTTGGTAGCAGCAATAGACATGATTGTCAGGCTTAAATTTTTACTGAAAGTTTGAATGTCACCCTGTTTACAGGATGGCGAAGGCGAACGCGGTGCAGGGAGGTGACGGTGCGACAGCAGTGAAGAGGCTCCTACTCCGGGCGTCAAGTCACGGTCCAGGAAGTCGGCGACAGCGGCGTGGAGGTCGCCGTAAAGGAATGCAGTGATGGCGGCGTGGAGGTCGTCGTGTAGGAAGGCGCCCGGCGGCGTCAAGTCGCGATCCAGGGATAAGCGGCCGAGGTTGTGAGATAGCGGCGTCCAGTTGGCTGTAAAGGAATGCGGCGAAGGCGGCGTTGAGGTTGTGCGATGGCAGCCTCGAGTTCGCCGCAAAGGAGTGCGGCGTTGAGGTCGCTGTCGAGGAAGGTGCCAAGCGGCAGCGACCGCACCGTCCAGGGAGATGATGGTGCTACCGGGAGGCGATGGTGTTGCCGGGTGGCGTAGGCGCGGTGGCGACGATCGAGGCCGGTGTTCATGAAAGATCGTGTTGATCAGTTTCCCTTTTTGCGATGGATGAGTTCCTTGATTTTTGGCCTTTTTTTTGCTGCCAGGGAGTTTTCCGTGCGGGGAGAGTGCGGGGGCAGAGTTTTAGTCCGTCAATGGTATTTGCTAAGTGTACCAAAGAAAAAATCTGGACAATTCAAGTAGTTGGATTGTCTCTGGTGGCCTGATCGTACGGTTGTAGGGACGTGTTTCTGTTTGACAGGGTGCGTTTAGCAAAGTTCTTGTTTGTGCCTTTATAAGTAGTTTAGATATATAACCAGTTAAACTAATATATATCTCTAAAATTCCCTTGAGCTCATACATTTTCTAGATAATATTGTATCCGTATTTGTTTGGTAGCAGCAATAGACATGATTGTCAGGCTTAAATTTTTACTGAAAGTTTGAATGCCACCCTGTTTACAGGATGGCGAAGGCGAACGCGGTGCAGGGAGGTGACGGTGCGACAGCAGTGAAGAGGCTCCTACTCCGGGCGTCGAAGTCACGGTCCAGGAAAGTCTCAAGAGTTAGGATAAGTTAGTTAGAAGTTTAATATTGTTAAACCGTGTAAGCCCAGAGAGCATAAAAAAGAGTTAATCAGGAAACCAGATAAGGAGGCTTTACCTCCCCACCAAAACCTACCTCGCCTACCCCGCACCACTATTCAACCTCTCCAGCATTACTAAGTAGGTCTTTGTCCTTCAGTAGGCCTGTACTTGGCTGCTCCAAATTATATTCCATGACGGTTAGATGCTTTTTAAAGTTGCGTTCACAGAATATTTAGTTCTTTTAGTTTTCAGTTGCCTTTTTTGATATTGTTAAACCTGTGAAATTTTAAGGACGTTTGCTTGGTATTCTCTAAACATGTGCTACTGTTATCCTTCTATTAGCTATCGTTACCCATCACTGTTGTTACGTGTTTCATCTCCTTTTTTTTGTCAGGTACAAGCTCTGTTATTATCGATTTGGAGAGCTGACTACTGAATATGGAAAACCTCCAGGGTATTGTACATCTTTACCATTGTTCTTTCCTGTGCCTATTTCAAGTTCAAGCTTGATTAGTCCAAATGGAGATGTCTCTGCTTAATACACTCCCTCCGTCTCAAAATATACTAGATGTGGCAGATTTGTCAAAATTTGGATGAATCTAGACACTATTTAGCATATAGATTCGTCCAAATTTTAACAAACATGTGACATCTATTTTGAGACGGAGGGAGTATTTTATATCAAAGTTTGTGGTCTATTGGTTTTTAGGTTATTGAATGGTTTTCTGCATAACACCTTTAGGCAGACTAGTGTCTCTTTTCCATAGCACCTATAGTAGGCAATCCTTGTGATGATATAACTATAGATGCATGGTAGCAACTGATCCATATAACACTATTTTTCCGTGCTTTGCTATTCTCAACACAGATATGATCGAGTGCGAGGAGTGGAGATAGGCAACAAGGACGTGAAGCTTGAGTATTTGGAAGAAGCATTCACAACATCAAATTGGATAGTGCGGATATACAAGGTCAAACCTCCAAAGAACAGATCGTGAGGTTTGGTTTCGAGAGAGAAGCGGCCAGACCTATATTACCTTGGACGAGAATGTTTAAGGGGAGATGGGACAAATGGTTTGACATTTACATCAGGAGAGTGCCCAAACGCGAACTTTTGTTTTGGCGAGACTGACAGTAGTAGCCATAGTGTCATTTCGAAGTTGAGGACATGCAATCTTGACAGCCGCAGTTTCTTTTTTTTCTGGATTGAGCATGTTATGAGGGAACTTTAGAAGTTTTTGTAAACTTTTGGGTAGTGACTTTACATTGTGTTGATTAATATGGCAATTGAAATTTATGGGTGCTGGACATAAAAGAAGAATGCTAGCTGTTCCAAGTTTTTCCCCTCTAGATAGGATTATCACTGTTAATGCAACTGTTATTGACATTTGAGGTATTGAAATAGAGCTTGCGCTTGTAAGTGGTTGAATTCCATGCCTGCCGAACATGATGGTAGAGTTCTAGCCTTGTTGTCTTGGGTGACGGACACCAGTCTGTTTTTTTGGCATGAAGGATGCCCGGTTGATTCCACTTTTGGTATGAAGGATTCCTGGTTGATTCTAGTACCAGCACATACACACGATTTGATTACTTAACATGCTCACCGTGATTTTCCTCTGCGAGTTGAGTTGGAAAGAACATTACCTGACGCAAATTAGTTTTAGTAGCGTACCGATTATTTATTTTAACATACTTTTATAATATATGGTGCACAGGTCATACTTTTTGTGTAGCTAAGCTAAACACTGACCGTCTCTAAAAAAGGCAATATGGGATAAACTACAACTGGATTCCTGGTTCCACTTGAAATCTTTAACACATTTTGAATTTTTAAATATTTCAGACTTTTATCCACATACATGGACTAACAATGGATTTTTAAATTTCATAAGTACTTCCCTGGTCTCAAAATAGATGTCATAGATTTGTCAAAATTTGAATGAATTTAAACATTATTTAGTACAATAGATTTATCCAATTTTAATAAACCTGCGACATATATTTTAAGAGGGAGCAAGTATTTTGATTTGTGACTGCACAAGAATACAAATGCATAGACCTATAACGGGTGTATACTTGGCTATTATATTTTCACATACTAGCACACTACCCGATGCTACGTACTAAAAATATACTATACATTACAAAAGAACTGTACTATACGTTGTTGAACAGAGTTATTGATAACCTATTTTATCGATCTAGGGGCATGTTTGATTCAAACGATTTACAAGGAATTTTGTAGGATTTTTTTCTTTAGAGGCTATTTGATTCAAATGATTGAACCCTTCAAAATTTCTACGGATTCCTTACCTATACTACAATCCTATAGGATTTCTAACAAGAGGTTAGACAACTATACCCATGTACTCAATCTACATACAAATTTCCTATATTTTTCCTGTGGTACAATCAAATGACTTCTGCAGCTAATTCCTGCGTTATTCATTCCTGTAGAATTTCACATGTCATGACATATCATTATTACGGTTTTCCTATTTCTGCGCTTTTAAAGTCCTTTGAATCAAACATGCCCTAGTTGTCTGTAGCCTATAGTCGAACAGACCACCATCACTAGCTGAGATCTTTATCAGAGTATAAATATAATGCGGATTGAAGACATAACATAATAGATAAATGCAGAAAATACTACAACTCACACCACATAATTTACTTTATTTTTAAACCAAATATGGTCATTAAGTGATATAAAAAATTGGCTTGGAATATCACTTCATGAAATTGGTTTGGAATACCACTTCATGCTCATGAAGTTCGAAAGATGAGTTGATTCTCACATAACAAAAAACATTTTACGAAAATAAAATAAATTAATTTATTGTTAACACAACTGTTTGCATTTTATCCAGGTCACTCTTTACATATTTGGACATTTAACCTGCTGGGATGCTTGAAAATGGTGCACGTAATGGCTTCTAAGAGTTCATTCTGACAGATGTAGAAATGTGCAGATTTTGATTGTTTAGTCGCCTGTCTAGTTGATCCTGTTATGCATCTTAACGCACTTGATTGTGCATGTCAAAGCTTGGTGAAGTGTTAATGATTAAGCCACACTCCTTGACGAGTGCTCGTCGTTGGACACACTAGGAGGCGCCGTCTTCGTAACGGCGTACGGGCAAGATCACTGGTCCGGTGGCGCGGATCTTGTCGTTTAACAAGTGGCGCGGCGTCTCGAGTTGTACATCAAGGACGTGTTTGGTTGCAAAGGTGCAATTTTTTTGTTTTCTCTACTTGGTTGGCTGGGTGTGCTGCATGAGTAGGGATATTAATGGGTACCCATAACCCAGTAGCCGTCGGATAAATACCCATTAAGAGTATATATATGGGATAAATAGGTATGTAAATAGGAAAATATCACACCCATCGGGTAGAGCGGGGACAGGTATGAGATCGTAGAACCCATACCCATATATATCCATGTACCTGACATTTTTTTTTTACAAATGGTTCTCCATAATATTCTAAACATACTTAATTTTGTTCTAAATTTGCGAACGTAAAGTATATGACTATGTTCTGATGTTACGATCACGTGTTCTTGTTCATATTTTATGATATGTTGTTATTTATGATCAAGTATTGTTTCTTATGAGAATGCGGTGTTTCTAATATATTGTTGTTCATAAGTTTACGTTAGTGTTTATATGTGACGTTGTTTATAAGTTATGGTTATATGTTGTTATTTCTAAGTTTCTTACTCAATTTGATGTTTTGTAAACATGGGTATTTTACCCATTTACCCTGTTGGGTGAAGGGTATGAGACAAACCTGTACCATTGACTGGTATATATAGGTACGAGTGACAGGTAAGGTCGGAGGCGACGGGTATGGGTATGGGGTGGATCCACCCGTACCGATACCCTACGGGTGCCATCCCTATGCATGAGGGGAAATTGAGCTCGGGCCAACTTGGGCATTTTGTTTTGGCTTTCTGCATTCAGTTTTCATGCAAATTGACCCAGTTGTTTGATTGCACATATTTCAGACTTTTTTTCTGCTGATGCATTTCACATGTGTTTGGTGTGGTGCTTTGCACATAATCACATGGGTTATGATCACCTACTTTAAATTGGGTGATCTTACCACCATATTACAGACAACACATGATCACAATAACATGAGTTGATAGCATAAAACTACCACTTTGTATGTCAAATTTTCCATTTCATACCAGTCGCTCTCGAAATCGCAAAATAGTACCACATTTGAATCTGATTGTAGCAATGTGCGCCGATCTGTCGTTGATAGCGAATCAACCCCGCTTAACACCCGAGGGCCCACCTGTCAGGGACACGTGGCACGCGATAGACGCCGCCCCGACACGCCCGTCTAACGGCCGTTAACCGACGTCGCTTTAGTGGGTCCCACCTCGGGGTGGACCTCAGTCTCCGTCCTCCCCACTGTCTTCTTCCCCGAGCTCGGTGCTGCGCCGCTGCCGCCGCTTGTCCGCCGCCGTCCGCCCACGCCTCGCCACCACCGCCGTCGCCATGCCCAGCTGGCATGACGGGTCCTCCTCCAGTGGGAGCATTTTAGAGGTAAGATTTCTCCATCTTGTTGGAATTAGGGTGATTTTATATTCAATTAGGAGTTCACTGCGCTTGACCATGCTCCCACTACCACTGATGACCCAACATTTTATGGAATCACTAATGATTTCCCTGAGCTGTGTCGTGGCCACAAGTTGCCACTGCGCAAATGTGTTGCATTCGAAGGGATCAACGCAGGCAGAAAGTTCTACCTGTGTCAAGTGGGGCATGTAAGTTTCCTTAACCAGAAATTTGGAATCATATCATCTAATTAGTGACCAGAAAATGCTAATATGGAATCATCATCTGCTAATTAAATGTAATGCTGCAATCATCATCAGTTAGTATGGAATGATTAGGAAATGTGTAATGCTTAGTGTCCAGAAAATGCAAGCATCAGTATATATGTTATTATAGAACATTTAGTGGACCTGGAATATTTAGTGGAAAGAACATCATCTTGTTCTTACATATTTAGTGGAATAATTGTGATGAGCCCAATATAATTGTTGTTGTTTTTGTTACAGCAATAAGTTTATGAAGTCATAAGTGTAGACTGAAATCATAAGTGTAGACTGATCTGGAACATATAGATAGTATAAGCACTATTTTTATGCTATCAACTCAAGTGTGGACTGATCTGGGACACTGTTTTTATCATTATACAGCAGGTCAATAATTATGGATTTCACAGCTGGATAGATCCAGAGTGGCCTGCCACAATGAAGAATGCATTGGCTAGGCTGTGGGAAATATATAATGAAAGTAATAGTGCAAGAATTGAAGAGAGGTATGAGTCATCCAAGATGCTGAAGAATCTTGCTGAAGAGAAGGAAAAAGCTGTCAAGAAACATGCATGCCTTATTGTAGAAACTAACAAGTTTTTTGAGGAGACTGGGAAGAAGGCTATGGAAGAAAACAGAAGGAGGATTTACAGTGAGGATGAGCAGAAAGAACAGATGGAGGAGTACATTGCAGGGTTAAAGAATGGAGTGGAGGTGTACAAGCAAGGGAATAAAGAATTTAATAATCTGCTAAAAACCCAAGCAGCAGTTTATAAGGAGAAGCACAAGAAGTGGGAGGATAAAAAACAAGCTCTGAAAGAGGAGAATAAAAAATTAGAGTACAGTCTGTTTGATCTTTTCAATGCCACTGATAGTAACAAGGAGAAGATCAAGAGGATCAAAGCAATATGTGATGAGTAGTGATGGAGTACCTACCTAGTTTGTTGCCCATTTATGTAATGGATGTGTAAGAACACTTTTATATGTGTTGTGTAAGAACCTAGTTGTGTACCTGCTTAGTTTGTTAGGATGGATGTTGAACTTATTGTGGTAATGGTTGTTAATCTAGTAATGGATGTTGAACTTATTGTGGTAATTTGGTTCACTGTATAAAAATTATGACTTATTATGCTAATACTAGTAGCTTGTGTAGTTGGGATCTTTGTATGCCTAATGGATGTAGAAGCAACAACTTTTTAAAGTCACCCACCTTTAACTAGAAGCAACAGTGTGTTGTCGAGAACCCTCTAGGGGTCTCGACAACTTTTTAAAGTCACCCACCTTTAACTAGAAGCACCATTGTGTTGTCGAGAACCCTCTAGGGGTCTCGACAACTTTTTAAAGTCACCCACCTTTAGCTAGAGGCAACATTGTGTTGTCGAGAACCCTCTAGGGGTCTCGACAACTTTTTAAAGTCACCTTTAATATAACATTCTAAAATACATCCATAAAACATCACAGCTTTTTAAAGTCACCTTTATTATAACAATCACAGCTTCACATCAAATTAAAAGATAGTCTTAACCAACAAATATCATACATAGTTTTAAACAAGCTCTTCCCAGGACATTAACACATAGTCTTACACATAATTAATCTTACACATAGCTTTAAACAAGCTCTTCTCATGACATCAACACATAATCTTAACCAACACATAGATTCATACACATTTCAAGCATCCTTGACATAATCAGATTTTTTCTTCTTGTAGCTTGAATGCTTCCCGGCATTAAGGTATCCTGCCATCCTTGCTGTGAGTTTAGTTGGCCTTTTGCCACGTCTTGTTGGTGCAGAACTGGAACCACCTTCAGCAACACTCCTAGGTGCAAGGAAGGGGCTTGGGGCTGTAGATCTCTGTGGTGCAATTGGAGGGGCTGGTGCAGTTCTTGCTGGAGTTGTAGCAGGCTGCCTTGGAGGTGCTGTTGGAGTTCTTGCTGTTGGAGGCGAGTCTTTGTTGGAGGCGATCTTTGTTCTTCTTTGGAGTTCTAGCAGGCTGCCTTGGAGGTCTTGCTGTTGTACTACCAGATGTAGATGCACACTGTGACTGCAAACAATAAACAAAGTTAGGAATTAATTAACTTTGTGAAAGCAAACAGGGTGAGGAATTAGTAAACTAGATGTAGGTGCACATTACCATGCTGATTTGTTTCCTCGCTGCTAGGTGAGGTTTCAATGGGACATTGCATCTGGTGTACCTATGACCTGTGAGCTTGCAATTGCTGCAAGTTATTGTCCCTATTCTAGAAGTATCCGTAGGTGCTGGCACCTCAAATGCTTCTTTCCTCCTTACTGTTTGCTTTCTTCTAGGTTTGTCTCTAAAGACTGGAGGATCAATATCTGGAGTGTCTGTCTTTGTCCAGTCATCAGGGCCAGGTACATGGTAAATTGTGTGCTGGTAGGCAGCTAGGTAAGTTGATTTTTTGAAGAAATCATTGACATAGTCCTCAGGAATTTGCTTAATTTTCATGATTGCAGCCACCGCATGATTGCAGGGAATACCTGTGACATCCCACTTCCTACATGAGCATGTTTTTGCCCTCAGGTTCACTGCTAGGATTCTAACCCCAGATGTGACTTGCCATAAACCAACCTCACAGTTCTTAGCAATGCAATCCCTAGAAAACTTCTTGGACTCTACCAACAATTCAGAATAAGTAGGTGTGTTTCCCAGTAGGTTCTGTGCATCTTTTCCCTGATCCCACTATACCTCACCATCAATTTGTCTCTTATCCCTTCAAGCATTGTTCTAATTGGCTTGTTTCTAACATTCAAGATCATCTTATTAAAAACCTCACTGAGGTTGTTCACTACTAGGTCTGTCTTGCATGTTGTGTCAAACAAATGCCTAGCCCAAGTTTGAGGTGGGATTTGAACTAGCCAATTGTAAGCTTCTTCACAATCATCTTTTAGAGCTTGCATTGCAAGGTCAAAACCTGCTCTAGTGTATGAATATGAAGCTACAAACATGTGTTTCTTAAGTGATTCTCCTCTGAAGCCAGCTGTTTGGAAATTTGCATATATATACCTAAGACAATATCTCTATGGTGAGTTTGGAAATAATGTGGATATTGCTTTGATCAGTCCCTACACAATTATTTTTAGCTGGGTTTAGTCCCTTCTGCCTATCACAGTTCATGGAAATGCAATACTAGAATAAGAAATGTAGTGGAAAAAATGTTCAAGGTGGGTTTAGTACCTTCTGCCTATCAGATATGATGGTTATGGTACCAAACCTAGAAGCCTCTCCTAAGCAATACTTTAGTGTTAAAACCACATCCAAATTAGTGTCTTCTCTATAAACTACACCAAAGGCAATGGGAAAAATATTGTTATTCCCATCCCTTCCAGTAGCTGCAAGAATTTGTTGTCCAGTGGTGAGCTTTATGAAACATCCATCCAAATCTAGATTGCATAGAAAAGAAAACATTATCCAAAAGGAAAGTATCATGAAACATCCATGAATTCAAACAAAGAAGTAGTAGTTAGGTTACCTATAAAAGGCCTGTATCCATTTAAAAATCCCTCCTTTGAAGCATTTAGGCAAATAAACAGCCCATGAAATCTAGGATTTGGGATAGGATGCTCAACAAGCTGCTTAGTAGTCACCACACACCTGCTTCCTAGATTTGTATCAAGCACAGCCTATAGATAATCCCTAAGACGTGTGTACTGCCTCTTTTGATCACCAATCACAACCTTAAATTCTTTAGTCTTAGCCCTATAAGCTTTGCCTTTTAGAATTTGTACACCATATTTCTGCCTAGCATTGTCCATGAGAGTATCCACACATGTGTTAGGATCAATTCTCATAGCCTGCTCAGATTGTTGAGCTACCCAATTAATAGTGACCTTGGTGTTCTCTCCACTAGGTATACATGTATGCAAGGCTCTAAATTTCCTTATTGTGAAGGTATTCTCATGTGCAATCTTGGAAGCAGATATAAAGAAAGGACAGTTCTGAGGGGGTCCTCTCTGAGTACAGTCAACAATGATCCTTTCACTACTATTTCTGTGATAGTGAAAATTTCTCAGTTGTGCAATATGGTAGGTCCTAAGAGAAATTCTAAAATCATAGACAGTGTTGAAGCATAGTTTGAGACAAAATTGCTCATGGGGGTTAGCTCTGTTTGGATCATACCATATCCTTTTTGCAGGTTTCTTCAATTTCCTCTTCCTTCCACAACTAGTAGCAAACTTTGTCACAAATCCATCATCATCATCAGGGCACAACTCATCATGGCTCCATATCTCATCATCACTTGGGATAAAATAGTAAGGTTCTTCAAAACCAGCCTCATGATGAGCCCTGGTAGTAGGACCTAGCCTCTTTGCTGGCTTCTTTGCAAATATGTCTGGTTCAGATAATTCTTCAGAATCTGATTCCTTATCTCCTTCTTCATCCTAGAATAACTCCTCAACATCAGTGTCTCCTTCACAGTGAAGCAGAGGGTCTTCTCTCTGCCTCTTCTGTTCATTGAGAAGCTCCAACATTTCTGCCTCCTCATTATCCTCCACTGCTCTATGTTGTTGATGCTCCTTTAATTTTCTAACAAGGTTAACCTCAGATCCCACTGGAATATTTTGCTCAGCATCATCCTTTTCTCTCTGTTTCCTCTCCTCCCTCAATTTTCTAATTAGGGACAACTCAGCTTCAGTACCTTTATTGTGCTCTTCAGGATTAAATTCACATGTCTTGTACTGGAACCAGTCCTCTTCTTCATCTTCATTTATGCATTCAACATCAACTGCCTTTCCTTGTAGATTGGAGCTTTGCTGTGTGCCAAAATATAAGGCTTCTGTAACATCAATAACTACTGGGTAAAAATAATCAGAATCAACAGGGATTATTTCTTGTTCTTGTTCTTCTTCTTGGTCATCTGACTGATAATCTAACAAATAAGTCACACCTTCTTTGTCAACTGAAAACACAACATCATCATTCAAAGGCTGAGCTTCTGTGCCATCAATATTCAACTGAACAGGCCATGGGGCAGTGGAATCCAGTACAGTGATGATGAGCAACTTGTCATCCTCAAATTTCTTCAACATCTTGTACACCTTTCTCATACTGTCAATTGTCTCCATTCCACTCTTTCCTTTACCTTTTTCTTCAACATAATACAACTTATTGTTGGTTCCATATCCATGCCCTTCTACAAGTGCTAACAAATTTAGCACTGTTATGTCTGATTGGCCCAATGTTCTCTCTAAATTGTCTAGCCCTGGGAAATGGAACCTTATCTCCCATATGTCATCATCTAAACTGCAGAAGTGAAATAAAGAACAACACTATAGTCAATTAAAGCAATGGCAGAACATATGAAATTTAAATAGTCCATTAAATACAATGGATACAACATTACAGTAAGCATCATCCTTTACTGCATTAGATACAACACAACCTTTACTAAATTACAACATTACAGTAAGCATCATCTACAGTAAGCATCATAACCTTTACTAAATTACAACATTACAGTAACCTTTACTTCTAAATTAGGATACAAAAGCATGGTCTAACATTTAGTACATAATTACAGTAATCAACCTTCTTTACTGCTAGATTTCACTAACCTTTACTGAATCCATGCTACATTGCAAATCTGACACTACCATCTGAGTAATCCTATCATCTCTAAGAAAATAAGGGAAAAAATGGATGTTGTCGGAGAGAGAGCGGAGGGGATGCACTTACTCGAGTCCGCCGCCGAAGGATGTAGCCCACCGGTGGCTGCTCTTTGCCGGCAAGGCCAACATCGCCTTGGCCAGAGCGGCAGCAGAGGCAGAGAGATGCAGCGGCGAGACATTGGGGGAGAGAAAGTGCTCCGCACCGCCACCACGTGACCCCCCCCCCCCCTCAAAATCTCCTACACTGTCGAACTCGTCGCCGCCGCCAAGCTCTCCATCGGCGAGAGTCGCCGCCGCCATAGCCAGTGAGGGGGGAGAGACACAGACAGGCGTGAGAGGAGTGGAGTAACTAACCCTAGCCTGTCCCAAGCGGCGCCGGTTAACGGCCGTTAGACGGGCGTGTCGGGGTGGCGTCTATCGCGTGCCACGTGGCCCTGACAGGTGGGCCCTCGGGTGTTAAGTGGGGTTGATTCGCTATCAACGACAGATCGGCGCACATTGCTACAATCAGATTCAAATATGGTACTATTTTGCGATTTCGATAGCGACTGGTACGAAACAGAAAATTTGACATACAAAATGGTAGTTTTATGCTATTAACTCCAATAACAGGCATATGGACACACAACATTAAAAAATGAAATAGTGCTAGAAGGAACTAGACACTATTTTTAGTAGAAACGGGATGGCGTAAAAGGATTGAACTACAATCGCTAGGATGCACCAACGACGATCTAACCACTAGGCTACCGCTGCCCTGTTCTCCACACACAACATTACGAGCTAAAGTATTATGAACCAAGCATAGAAACCATAATTCACTCATTGCACCTCTTTTGATTGTGTCATGTAACACCCTCAGAATCGGACCTATGCAAGTTTCAGCGATTCCCGCCAAACCCGCATAGAAACGATTCAAAGGTGCCCACCAGGCACTTTCGTGCGGGTGAAAAAAGAAGTAATAACATTACACAACAGTCCTCGATGGGACCCACAGAACAGATATATATACAGCACGACTCCATGAGTCAAGATTACAGATATACAGTACAAAGATCCAAATCACCTTGAAAACGATGGAGCGTCCGGCTACGGACAAGATGCAAATGGGTCTAAGAGCCCTGAGGAATAACCAGTGGCGTCCATAACCCTGCCCAGGCCAAGCCGGAAGGGTAACCCGCTAATGACGTCGAAACCTGCTTACACAAAGGGGTGCCGACAAAGGCCAAAGGAAAAAGAGGCGTCGATCTTGAGGCCGGTGCAGCGAGACTAGAATTCGGCGGTCCTCGCCTACAGGTATGGTGGATCAGCAGCGGGCATGCACTAAACAACCTATAGAGACTCGATACAACTAGCGGCTATCGAGAGGGTAAGAAAGACCTATTCGGAACCAACCCTTGATACTACCACCAATCATACCCATCCTGGTGTTTCCTCGGGACCAAAGCGAGAAAGTCAACGGAACTCACACGGTTGGCGCTTTATTTATTCGATTATCGTTGCAATTACTAGTCAGGTGTAGATAATCATCCTGATAAAATAAGCAGTGGGCCGTTTTAGTTAACCATTCCGTTGTAGTTGCAACACTTACTAGTCAGATACAATTGGCATGAGATAATCCCAAAACCCAACAGTTGTTGGTACTTTTATTTAGCCATTCCGTTGTAGTTGCAATACTTACTAGTCAGATACAATTGTCGCAAGCGACAAACCAAACAAGCAATTGTTGGCAGTTTTATATAGCCATTCCATTATAGTGAAGCTGATTACTAGTCATAATAAAGTCAAATTTATAGCACTACTTTAGTTATGCTTGTCTATGATCGAGATACTGTGCTCCAAGTCGTCCATAACCGCGGACACGGCTTTCAGAAAGTTTTAACCCGGCCGGGGTGCACAAATAGCAACACACACTCGCTCAACCTCGGAAAAACCAAATCAAAACCCAACGAGGCTTTCACGACTGAGCAATCACAGGATTCAAAGATATTTCAGGGGGCCACCCCTTGGAGTACACCCGCAACGAAGTTAGCTGACTTCGAGACGGACCCGAGGTTTATGGGGCCGGCTGTAAGCGACTGGGAACCCAAAACTGGGCTTGTCGATACCGCGTAAACGGGTCACAATTCCTAAGCGAGCAGGTGCTTCTCGCACAATCGTAAATAAAGAAGTAGCATGGCATAAGTACAGGATAGTAAATAAAACCTCAAACTAGTTTGTGGCCCCAAGAAATAAGACTGAATCAAGCTCGCTCGGGGTCCCATAATCCTCCGGATGTGGATAGCGCGATAAATCAAGGCAATTATCAAGTACTCGGGGTCCTACGGGACACAAGTGGGCGGTCGGAAACCAAATATTATCTATCACCCACCGATGCCTCTGCTTACTTACTTCAATTTTAGTTGTTAAACAGGAATTAAAGTGAACAAAAAGTAAAGTCATGATCATCTCCAACATAAACATGCGGCAATACATCAACAACTGTGGCACTGGACGACACGCAACAGCACTTGAGCAAGCGACTACGACGCGCAAGTCCAACTATCTACCAAACAACAGGTACTAGGATGTGTCCAAGGCAATATAAGGCTGCAGGGGATATCAAGGGTACGAAAACTAGAGCAACGCAACATAGATAGCAATAGATCAACAGGAGGGAATAAATACTATAAAAGTAAGATAGGTAGAAAGGGGGGAGATGCTCGCCTGAAAACATTCACTGGTAGAAAACGCCCCATGCGTCCCGGTTGGTAAGGGCCATTAGTCCCGGTTGCCCAACCGGGACGGGGCAATCGGGACTAAAGCTCCAACCATTAGTCCCGGTTGCCCCACCAACCGGGACAAATGGGGCACACGTATGCATCGTAGGCCGAGGGTGGAGCATTAGTCCCGGTTCGTAACACGAACCGGGACTAATAACCTGCATGCGTAGATTTCCCATTTCTGCCATGCGTAGAATTCATTTTAACATTTTGTTGTCAGCATTTTCGCCACTTTTGTGCCGCAAGAGAATTCATTTAGGTTGTTTTATTGTTTATTTAGTGTTTTGCACTTATCAATGAAGGAACCTTATATTACACAAGATCATCATGACAACATTACATTCAATACAGATCGAGTTCACTACATACAAAAGTTGCTATTCGATGCTACCGCCAATTTCTTGAAAGTTGCTATTTTTACAATTCCTATTGTCTATACACAGCCAGTAGTATTCCCTTGTGTGTTTAGGACTTGCATCCAAGAATCCCAATTCCTCCTGTATTGCTCGTATGCGATCCTTTGGCGAAGACCGTCGTGATCGTTCCATCGATTTAAAAAGGAGTCAGCCTATATGAATATGAAACTAAACACAATTTGATTGTAATTAAAAACTATAGAAATTGTTTACGTACGTGGAGTTGCTCTAAATTCCTGCCCTTCTCATCGCACGTCTGCCGGATGAACTCGCATACATAGTATCCACATAGATTGTTACCTAGTCCCTGCGTCAGGCACTTTACGACAACAGAGTTTAATCAAAATAATAATCAAGCATGATAATAACTGTATCAAAACTAGAATCAAAGAGATGCGCGGATATAGCTAGTGGTGCTTACATCTAGTGGTTGAAATGTAAGCTCCTCTTTCCAAACACCCCTAGCCTTCTTGGTGAACCGTTTCCAAGCTGTCCGCGTGAAAACGAATAAAATAAGTTATTAAGTACTTGATATCATAAAATTCACGAACGTTGCCGATATAGTGTCGTAATGATTAGAATTACCGCTGGAGAAGTATCTGCATGTCCTTCCACGTCACAAGGGGTTTATGTTTCGAGTCCATGACTAGTACACGCCCTTTGTCAAGTTGAATGATTAACAGAATATAGTGGTACCTGCGAATGCAGAACTAATCAATTATATACTTAACATCGAGTAAGCGAAATAGAAAGTGTATACAAGATAATAACACTCACTGGAAGTTGTAAGGAAATAGTATTTCCCTTTTGGTTTCTTGAAACCTTAACGCGTGTACTATATTATCCTCCGTATCCTGGGGGATTATTTTGAGATTAGCTTCATGAACCCAATATGGGTCAATGAAGCCAATGTCATAGATTTGTCCTCTGCTACATTCGAGAATCTTCATTCTGCATATTAAAGTATGATTATATACATGCAATAAACAAAATATTATAGATGGAGACTAAATTAATTACAGAATTAGTACTTACAGACAATAGGCACTCATGATCGATTTGTCCAAGGCGTCTTGATTGAATAATTGAAATAGTTCATCAAATTCAATGGATACCATGTCATCGTTTTCTTTCCCATGATGCTTTTTTGTAACCCTCGGCACTATCCAGTTAGCCCCGGCCCTTGTAGCATGCATGTACCAGTTATGCAATCTTCATTTTGTTGGAAGATTGTTTACCTCCTCAGATTGACGAGAGGTTTGCCGTACTGGTATTTGTATGCTACTTCACTCACGGGGAAGAACTCTAACTGGGATAAGTACTGGGCAATACTCATACCTTGAGCAGCGGCAGCTTCTCCGTATTGTGCAACTACCTCTGGATCATACTGCTCTTCGGCCCCATATTTGCTCGACCCCACATTGGTTTGAGAAATCACCTTGAGAGGGGCGCAAGTCTGTTTTGCTTGTTCTCCGAGCTGGGCAACAGATTTCCGCTTGCATCAAGACTACTCTTGAGGCTTTTTGTCGCATGTGACTTGAGAATAGAACGCTCATAGTCGATGACTTTGGCTCGGGTTGATGAAGAGTCTTTAGCATTTTCAACACTTTGCCTTTTTCTTCTTTGGTCTTTGGGGAACTCGCTCTTTCGGCGCCTCGACTTAGCTTAAAGCAGCTGTCGTTCCGCATCAACGATCGCCGATCTCCTCTTCAAGATCATAAGCTCTCTTGGGAGGAACCGTTGGTACTTTTGGAAGAGGCTCTTGTTTACGTTTCGGCGATCGCTTACGACGCACAGTAGCGGTACGCTTACGCTTTTTATCCTGAGGCGCCGGCGATGGCTCCCGCGGCGATGGCTGCACCGGAGATTGGTGAGGCGACGGAGCCGGGTGAGGCAACGAAGACGGCTGCCGCGGCGGCGATGACCTCGCTGGAGACGGGTGAGGCGGCGGCGAAGATGGCCTTGGCGTGTGATTTGAAGCACGATACAATCCTTGACCATAGAATGGTGGCGTTTTTTTCACCCAACACGATCACATCCCTTCACCAGCGGTAGTGAAGATCCAAAACCTCAAAGGTGGGCATGATTTCATCCACGCGACAACAGCGTAGCCCTCTGGAACCGGACGGACGTGGTAAGTTGGTGTGGGTCCAATTGGTAAGGCATAGCCGACCGCCACCTTCATTGATATGTTCACAACTTTGACATGTAGCTCGCAGTGTCATCTCGTGATATCATCCACTGGGTAGCCAGGAGCCATCGTCGGTGCATCATCAAGATCGCCATTGTCATCACCCGGGACCTCGGTGGAAGCCACTGCTTTTTCGATTATTCGATAGGCCGGTAGCATCGAATGCGGTGTTTCTTGAGATGGGGCCTAGTACTTTGCTCTTTAAGTGAGTTAATTTCATCTTGTTGTTGCTTTAATCGTTCTTCAATTAAACGCATTCGCTCTTCGACTTCTGCTTCAACCGCCGCCTGTCCTTACTCCTCGACGGCTTCTATCGGGATATTTCTTCCTCTCTTGAAACCCAATCCTCCATGATTGGGAGCCTATTGTGCCTCGTGTTCGTCCATCATGTTCCTTATTTCCAAGGGCAGTGTGAGCTCATCATTCTCTCTATCGGAATGAAGTCCCCATCTTTAACAGCCTTTCTTGCTTTTCTCATCCTCTCGATTGGCAAGGGGTCTTCTTTATGTCGTATGGTATATATACACCTCCCTTCCGAGTCCAACGTGCCCCCATGCCCGTAAAACCAATTCCTTGCACGTTCTAACCAATCGCATCTGCAGGGTGATATTTTTATCACGCAGTTCCTGCTCAAGTTTCTCCCACTTAGGAATGCCAGCCCTGTAGCCACCTTGCCCCATAGTATGGTGATTCTTCTTGTTAGCAGCATTCAACTTATTCGTTTCAGACATTTTCTTAGTTTTTTCTGTTTTCTTGTATTCCACAAACTCATCCCAGAATGGTTTTATCTTCTCAAACTGAATATTCTTGAAATCGGGAGTCTTCTTTTTCACAACATAGTCAAGGTGCAATCTTTTCTTCCAGTTGGTGAAACACTGGGCCATCTTCTTCAAAGCCCACTCCCTGACCTTAGCCTCCATGGCTCTCCCATGTTGTAAGGCGTCCTCAACTGGATCCTCCGCATTTGGATCCAGCTCTATCTTCGGTAGTTTGAAATTAACCATGAGCCTCTTCCACAGTAAATCTTTGGCGTGGTTAGGGACAAATAAACATGTTCCCTCTTCATCCGCATTAGAAGGCCTATTCCAATTTCTAATGGTGATCGGGATTAAGTCCCTAACGATTACTCCGCATTGTGCCACAAATTTGGTTGCGACAACTTCGAGGCTGTCGATGCCGTCTGGCGACATCTTCGATCCTGAACCTCTCATGGTCTTGCAACTTTTTGGTTGGGCCTCGTCGCTCTTTTCAAGAGATTCCTTCGATCCAGAGGGCTAAAAGAAGAAAGATCGCCGTTACTATTTCTATATAGATAGCAGATGATTGATTAATGAATTGATTTATATTACATGCACCTTGCGGAGCGGTCGTCTTCGATTACACAAGGCATCGCCTTCTCCCTCGTGGAAGGCAACACCTTCAACCTCAAACAAGTTGTCTACTCCGGTAAAAAGAGGATCACCCTCACCGGAGTTGTTCAGAAACGTTGATACGTCTAAATTATCTTCCCCACGGATCACACCTTGGATCAACTCTTCCTTTTCTTCGTCTCTGGCGTGTGGGTCCATATTTTCTGCATAGGTGGAAAAACGAATAAGTCAAAGCGGCTAAAGGAGAAAGTTAGTACGGTGTTGAGAGATATAAACCCTAATTCACGAAACCCTAATATATACATACACAATAAAAATGAAGAGAAAGGAAACCGTAGTAGATAGGCACATCGTCGAACCCACATGCACCTAAGTTGCTTGACAATGTGAATCGGTGCAGGGCTACCCACATGGTGACCAGTGGGGCCGAAGACCAATAATACCAAAGTAATTAATAAACCTAATAATACCTAACTAATAATAAACCTAATAATCGAAACACCGAAAAGAAAGGGAAACAATCAACACATGGCATCGATGCAATGCTCAAGCAAGTATGATGATATGACAAGTTAATTTGCATTGAATGTAACCCTAAGACATGCTCGACGATTTAATTGGGATTCCGAGGGGTGAAAATCCTAACTCGGGGAAACTCCGGAACATATGAGAGGGGTGCATTTGTTCTTCTAATTATACTTGTCATTTAAGTTGTTGAACAATGCATGATTATAGTTTAGATAGATAGGTTTCATTTTTCTGAACAATTTGATATATTATTTGTATTTTTCTGACTTATAAACAATAAGTTATTGATTTTACAATATTAAGTCATTTTCTGGAATTAAAAAAAAGGCAAATAGTTTTTACACGGCCCCTAGCGGTGAGGCTGAAGGGCCCCAGTGCCAACTCAGCCTCCACGCCGCATGCAGATCATTTTCCTACCACGAGAAGCCTACCATCGAGGTCGTGATGGGCCTAGGCCACATCGCCACGCTGAAGCACGAGTGACGCCACGACGTCCGCGTGGCGAAGCTCGCAGCGGCGGCGTGGCGATAGCGGGCACCCCTGGACGCGCGGATGGGCGCGTTAGAGAGAGCGCGATGCAGGGAGAAAGGGAGTGGCGGCGCCGCTCCTTGTTGGTCACCGGAGCGTCGCCTCCGTCGAGCTCGAGCGGCGTCGTCGGGCACACGCGGGGAGAGTAGTACAGGAGGAGAGGGAGAGAAAGAAGAACACCATGAGGATCAGCAGCTCACCAGGAACACGACGGAGGTGGTGACGAGGCCGGGCGAGCTCGGGAGACGCCGGAATCGACGGAGGCGACGCGCGGACGGAGCTTCCAATCCAGGCGATTGAGGTCACGCGCGAGGAAAAATAGCGAGGCCGCGTGGGCGGAGGCGGCAGCGGTGGCGATTTAAACGCTGGTGGCGGCGAAGCTCGGGCAGCGGCGTCTGTGGCGTCGAGAAGCAGGGAAGTGAGATGGGAAGAAGAAGAGGCGCGTCGATTATAAGCGAAGGGCCTTTAGTCGGTTGGTGGCTCCAACCGACTAGAACATACGTCGTTGGAGCCACCAACCGGGACGTATAGTCCAATATTTTCAGCAGACCAAGGGTTGGCGCGCAGGGGGTCTTTAGTCCCGGTTGGTGGCTCCAACCGGGACATATTCCCCTGATTTCAAATTTTTTCAGGTATTTTCTCTCTGTTTCCGCCTTATTTTTTTATTTTGTGGTTTAAATTTGTATTGTTTTTTAAATGATAATTAATTTGGAATTTAGAAAAACTTTAAACATAAGAAGTGTTTGGATTTGAATAAATAATTCAAAAACATTTTCTGTTTTAAAAAATAATTAATGTAACCATTTAAAATATGAACCATTTACAATTAAAAATGAATTAACTTATATTTTTTTAATATCAATTTGGAATTTAGAAAAACTATAAACATAAGAAGTGTTTGGATTTAAATAAATAATTCAAAAACATTTTCTGTTTTAAAAAATAATTAATGTAACCATTTAAAATATGAACCATTTACAATTAAAAATGAATTAACTTATATTTTTTTAATATCAATTTGGAATTTAGAAAAACTTTAAACATAAGAAGTGTATGGATTTTAATAAATAATTCAAAAACATATTCTATTTTTAAAAAATAATTAATGTAACCTTTTAAAATGAATTAACTTATATTTTTGAATATTAATTTGGAATTTAGAAAAAATTTAAACATAAAAAGTGTTTGGATTTAAATAAATAATTCAAAAACATTTTTTGTTTTAAAAAATAATTAATGTAACCATTTAAAATATGAACCATTTACAATTAAAAATGAATTAACTTATATTTTTTAATATCAATTTGGAATTTAGAAAAATTTAAACATAAAAAGTGTTTGGATTTAAATAAATAATTCAAAAACAAAGGTTTGGACCCACTTCACCGATTCTACAGACATTTGTCCTTTTACCCGGGATGGACGAAAAGGTTTGAGATGTACCGGTTGGGAGATAGTCCATGTAAGGTGGTCTAGTATTTTAGGAAAATGGGACGGTGGCATTGTGAAACGGCATTTTGGTGGTTACTTCACAAAACGACCCGTTTTTTGCCCTCGGAAAATGGAAAAGGGCTTTTCCGTGCGACAAAAAGGAAAACTTCCTCCTGCAACATTGTTCTCCATACCAATGTCCACACACATGCATAATATGGGCACAACATCACAAACTATGCCGTGATTCAGCACATAACATCGGTCATTTGGACCGAAAGCCATGAAACCTCGAACATGATAGGTCATTTTGTGAAGGTTTTTTCGAAACATGATCAATATACCAAGTCTGGTATTTTTCCTTTCAACTATGTAACATAATATGACAAGCTGCAAGATGGTTTTCGAGGCGAGGACACCATCGCGGCGGTTCGAGGAGATGCCGATGGAGCCCTCCTCAAGATCTCCGAGAAATCGGTCATAGAGGCACTCCGGTCCAGCCACAAAATGGGACTAACACTCAAGACATTTATTAATATTAAAAGCGAGACTACAAAACCGGGACTAAAGGCCACAAACCATGAAAGATATCCTTGGTCAAGCCACAAACCGCGAAAGACATGAACTAGAGTTACATAATATGAGCATGGACTTCTTGGCATATGTCATTCCTTATGACCGCTTGACGTAACCATGGAGCATCTTCTTTACTTAACGGAATGCTTGGGTGGGTTTTCACCGTGAAGGCGGAATTTCATCAAACTTATTATAATCTTCGACATATGCATCTTGTCCTCGATTCCACGATGTTTGTTTTCCACGAAAGAACTATGTGACGCTTTGGCTCATCATATGATGTATTCGTTTGCATATTTTTTCTTTTTTCGATGCGGAGGACATGTCCTTCACATAGAAAACGAGACACAACATTGGCTAGGACGAATGGTTCATCTCTATAACCAAGATTGTTGAGATCCACTGTTGTCATTCCGCATAACCGGGTCTATCTTTACCCTTCCCCATTCAGTTGACCCATTTGCAAATAAACAAAGGGACCTTAAAAGAGACTCCATAGTCTAGTTCCCATATCTCCTCTATGTAACCATAATATGTGTCCTTTTGTCCATTCGCCTATTGCATCAAAGCGGACACCACTATTTTGGTTGGTGCTCTTTTATCTTGGGATCGTGTAGAATGTATTCCCATTTATTTCGTACCCTTGGAAATTCAATACAAGAGAAGATGGTGACGCGCCAACAAGTATAGCTGATCTCCAACTGGTGTCATTCAAGAGATGTGTCCGCATGCAACCACCGAAAGACTTCATGTGTTCATCTGTAATCCATGATTCAGCTTCCCGGGTTTTGAGCGTACAATATTCTTGTGTTCCTCCATATCTGGAGCTGCCAAGGTGGAATTATGTAGAAGCGTGTATTGTGCTTTAGTGAAAGAATCCCGTCCCTACATATCATTGCTTTCTTTCCCAGCGTGCCTTTTCCACTTAGTCTTCCCTCATGCATGAGTCGGAAACACCAATCGGCTTAAGGTCGAATAAAGTCAACACAAAACTCAATGACCTCCTCTGCTCCATATCCCTTGGAGATGCTTACTTACAGTCTAACGGTTATGAACATATTTCTTTAAGACTCCCATGAACCTCTCAAAGTCGAACATATTGTGCGAAATACCGGACCGAGAATGGCAATCTCTTCCACTAGATGAACCAGGAGATGCGTCATAATATTGAAGAAGGATGGTGGAACACCAATTCAAAACTAACAAGACATTGTACCACATCCTTCAGAACCTTGGCGAATATCTGGATTGATTACCTTCGAGATATTGCATTGAGGAATGCACAGCTTCACAATGGGTACTTGAACATTTTCGGTAGAAGCCCCTCAATGCAATCGGAAGCAATCTGCGTCATAATCACGTGTGATCATGAGACTTCAGGTTTTGAACTTTTTCTGCCATATTTATTATCCCTTTATATTAGATGAGAAGCCCGACGGCACCTTGATACCGTAAAGGACTTCAAAAAGATTTCCTTCTCTGCTTTGGTAAGAGCATAGCCGGCACGACTTAAGTGACGCCTTTATCCGCCTTGTTATCTGTATGCATGTTCTTTGGGTCTTTCATAATTTGTTGGTCCTCCCGTGCTTGTGTGTATCTTTTGTCTTCCCATACACGCCTAGGAATCCTAGCAGGTTCACACAGAGATTCTTCGTCACGTGCATCACGTCGATTGAAGAGCGGACACGCAGGACTTTCCAATATGGCTCCCAAAATATAGATTTCTTCTTCCACATGGGTGCGTGTCCTGTAGCGGCGTCGTTCGAACTGATTGACCGCGGGACCCTTTCCAAAGATTACTTCTATGTCCTTGACCATACCAAATACATCATCACCACCGAGTTCAGGCTTCTTCGGTGATCTGCCTCACCTTTGAAATGCTTGCCTTTCTTTCTTACGGATGATTGGTCGGAAGAAATCGTCGATTCGCTAGGTACACAACCTTCTTGCATTTATGCAAATATGTACCTTCGGTCTTATCTAAACAGTGGGTGCATGCCTTATATCCTTTGTTTGTCATCACGAAGGTTACTAAGAGCGAGCCAATCATTGATGGTTACGAATAACAACCCTCGTAGATTAAATGGCTCTGTTTGTTCTCATCCCACGTACACCTGGTTTTCCCCACAACCGTAAGAGTTCTTCAACTAATGGCCTAAGGTACACATCAATGTCGTTGCCGGTTGCTTGGGCCTTGGATGAGCACCGCATCATAATGAACTTACGCTTCATGCACAACCAAGGAGGCAGGTTGTAGATACATAGAGTCACGGGCCAGGTGGATCGCAGCTCTGCTCCCCAAAAGGATTCATGCCAGCCGTACTTAGACCAAACCATAAGTTCCTTGCGTCACCTGCAAAGTCTGGGAAGTCTCTCTCGATTTTTCTCCACTGTGACCCATCAGCAGGGTGTCTCAACTCCCCGTTCTTACGGTCTTCTTTGTGCCATCGCAACAACCTGGCATGCTCTTTGTTTCTGAACATGCGTTTCAACCTTGGTATTATAGGAGCATACCACATAACCTTAGCAGGAACCCTCTTCCGGAGGGGCTCTCCCTCAACATCACCAGGGTCATCTCGTCTGATCTTATACCGCAACGCGTTGCATCTCGTCTGATCTTGGGGTTCCGGGGGGTTCGGGTTCGACAGGGGCTCAGGGTTCGACGGAAGCGGTCTCGGCAGGAACACTCTCGAACAACGGGGCAGATCTTGTCGCATTCGGGTTCTCGGCAGACTCGGCGTCCGGAAGGAGTACTTGGTTCGGTGTCGGGGCCGCATCGGATCCGCCCTGGTCGATGCCGATCTTGTCGTCAATGGCGAACTTGAGTGGATCGGGTACCGGGGTCTTCAGATCCGTGAGTAGTTCTTGTCGCACGGTGTCCGGGGTAGGCGAACTTGGCGTATTCGCATCGGCGTTCTTGGCATTCGGGTTCTCGTCTCCGCATCCTCGAGGAAGTACTCGTCGTATCCGTGAAGCAGATCCTGTCGGTCCACGGGGTTCGGGCTTCGGGATTCGACGAGGGATCGGTCTCGGGCGTCGGGAACGGGACTTGGCATCTGAGAGGAAGTGCTTGGTGGTTCCGAGACGGAGGTCTTGTCGCATTCGATGGATCGGTCTCCGGTCGAAGAACTTGGCGCGCCAGGGTTCGGCCTCGACGGAAACTATCTTCGAATCAGGGGTCTTCGGATCGAGCTTCAGATCCGTGTGGGTGATCTTGGCGTGCCGGTCTTGGGGTCCAGGAGGGGGAGCTTGGCGTTTGCCTTCCAGGTAACAGATCGAGGCGTACATCGGTTACACAGATACTGTACCACGCAGATGTGCGCAATCATACTACACTCCGTCCAGGTGTGCTTGAGTTGAAGGGTGAGCCTTGGACAACGGTTAGCAGCGGCAACAATTGACAACATCCGACATGCGTAACGTGGCGAGGCACAGGACCATCTTGGCTCGACCGAGGCCTTCACACGGGCGGGAGTAGACGACGATGGAGGAGGCAGCGGCCGGAGGTGCTCGGGGCGACGGAGGCGGCTCGGGCGGAACTGCTGGGACGGAGGCAGGCGGCGGGCGTGGTCGTGGCGAGGCGGGTCCAAGCTCGGCGGGTGAAGGCGGCTCACGGCGGCGGCAGCTCGCCGGGAGGAGAAGGGGTCGGCGAGGTGGCCCAGCGGGACGCGCGCTCTGGCGGGGTGCTCCTAGCGACGTCGGCGGCGAGCTCGCTGATGGCGGCCGGGAGGGCCGAGGCGGAGGCGGCGGAGGCGGAGCGGGTCGGGGAGAGCCGACAGAGAGGGGGGGGCGAGGTAGGAGGAGGTGCAGGGCAGCCCGGGCGATAGTGGGGCTGGAGGCCGAGGCGGCGTGACGGTCGGAGAAGGGAGGCGGGCGCGCTGGGCGCCGGCGGGGAGGAGGCCCTGGCGGCGCGGGGCCCGGCTAGGGATGGCGGCGGGGTGGAAGCAGATGGTGGAGGTGCGGCGGGGAGCGGAGACGGGCGGCTGACGCGGGCGAGGCTGCGCCGGAGAGGCGGGAGAGAAGGGCGAGCGGGGTCGGGTGGTTGGCGGCGCCGGAGGGAGGAGAAGAGGAGAACGGGGATGGGTCGCGCGTGAGAGGGCGTCGGGGGAGGAGGCGAGTACTGGGGCGGCTACCGCGGGTGGGACGCGGCCTGGGGTGGGCCAGGGAGGGAGTGTGGGGCCGGGTGGCAGGGAGGAGAGAGTGAGTGGGTCGGTGGAGGCTGTGTGTGTGAGAGGGTGAGGGCAGGTGGGGAGCTGCGTGGGGTGTGGGTTTGGTTGGGGACGTGGCAAGGGTAGGGCAGGTGGCGGGCTAGGAGAGGTTATGGGGAAGGTAGAGGGTGAGGTGGCGTTCAGGGATTGGAGGGGGTGAGGTGGAGGCAGGGTGGGTAGATTAGGGTTGGGTAGACTAGGGATTCTGGGCGAACCGTTTTTGCACTGGGGGTGGCCGGCTGGGTCGGTTCGGCCCGGTTTGGCTGCCCCCATTAAAATAATTTAATATTTAATTTGTTTAAAACAAGGCTTCTGCAAACCGATAGCAGACAAAATAAAATATTCCGGAGACCCGGGTTTTGCGTTTGAACAAAGACGGGGCGTTTAGAAAACAAGAACATGTTTTTCCGCAAATAATTTTATGCAAGCAAATGCATGATGATGACGATGCTCAAATGCAATGTGGCATGATGACATGAGCATGCGGTCATGACGTTGCAATGCACAAAAACAGCGCGATTTTCTAGTAGTGGTTTTGCGGGATGCCACAATTCGACACCACTAACAATGGATCTCGCCCTCGAGATCCGCCTCATGGTACCGAAAAGAAGGTCGGTGATCTGCATCTTCTCGCTTCGTGTAGATCCTCGCGACACCACTAACAAGAGGTCGTTGTCCGTGATCGTCGAGAGAACACTCCGGGAACAAAAGGTCGAAGGTAGAGGTATCAACAAATAAAGCCACCCCTAACTTCCGTGGGTGGAGTAAAATTGCTGGATCCACTGATTCGATGTACAAGAGCGAATGATAAGAGTAGTCGGATGGTGATCAGTCCATCGCGCAGCCAAATCATTACTCTGCACACGAATAGGCGGATTGTGCAACCAACTCTCGGAATTAGACTGAAGATCTCTACAAACGAGGTTCGGAACAAAGGAGTGATGCAGACTCTGCATCGGATCTGGCGTAGATGATGTCGTCGCGTCAGAAACACCGGAAGGCACGAGAAGGAACAAAGAGAAGTCCACCAGACGAAGGGTTCCTCGGATAGCATGAAGACCGGATGTAGCAACACCGTTACCAAAGGAGGAAGCGAAACCCTGAAGGTACGACGAAAACCTAGCCACGAGAATTCCTGGACTCGAAGAGAGAGAAGAGAGCGGATTCAAAACACGCAGAGGTAAGAAGAGAATAGCAGAGGGGTAAGGAGTAAAATCAGACCTAATCAGAACTATCCAACCGTTTTTTGCAAATATAGTTTTGACACTCTACTTCGGCCGTTAGCTAAGGTTATCCTACAGGCTGGACTTGTGGGGTATCGCAATCTGGGCTCGATACCACTCAGAACACCTCAGAATCGGACCTATGCAAGTTTCAGCGATTCCGCCAAACCCGCATAGAAACGATTCAAAGGTGCTCACCAGCACTTTCGCGGGTGGAAAACGGCAATAACATTACACAACAGTCCTCGATGGGACCCATGAGCAGATATATATCTGACGACTCCATGAGTCAAGATTACAGATATACAGTACAAAGATCCAAATCACCTTGAAAACGATGGAGCGTCCGGCTACGGACAAGATGCAAATGGGGCTAAGAGCCCTGAGGAATAACCAGTGGCGTCCATAACCCTGCCCAGGCCAAGCCGGAAGGGTAACCCTGCTAATGACGTCGAAACCTGCTTACACAAAAGGGGTGCCGACAAAGGCCAAAGGAAAAAGAGGAGCGTCAGTACTGAGGCCAGTACACGGCGAGACTAGAATTCGGCGGTCCTCGCCTACACAGGTATGGTGGACTGAAGCGGCAGCGCGGCATGCACTAAACAACCTATAGAACCTCGATACAACTAGCGGCTATCAGAGAGAGGTAAGAAAGACCTATTCGGAACCAACCTGATACTACCACCAATCATACCCATCCTGGTGTTTCCCCCTCGGGACCAAACGAGAAAGTCAACCGAGGAACTCACACAGTTGGCAGTTTTATTTATTCAGTTATCGTTGCAGCAATTACTAGTCAGGTGTAGATAATCATCCTGATAAAATAAGCAGTGGGCCGTTTTAGATAACCATTCCGTTGTAGTTGCAACACTGTAACACCCTCAGAATCGGACCTATGCAAGTTTTAGCGAAATCCGCCAAACTCGCATAGAAACGATTCAAAGGTGCCCACCAGGCACTTTCGTGCGGGTGGAAAACAAAGTAATAACATTACACAACAGTCCTCGATGGGACCCACAGAACATATATATATATAACAGCGACTCCATGAGTCAAGAATACAGATATACAGTACAAAGATCCAAATCACCTTGAAAAGAGGGGGCGTCCGACTACGAACAAGATGCAAATGGGGCTGAGAGCCCTGAAGAATAACCAATGGCGTCCATAACCCTGCCCAGGCCAAGCCGGAAGGGTAACCCTGCTAATGACGTCGATCTCAAAACCTGCTTAAACAAAAGGGGTGCCGACAGAGGGCAAAGGAAAAAAGAGGAGCGTCAGTACTGAGGCCAGTACACGGCGAGGCTAGAATTCGGCGGTCCTCGCCTACATAGGTATGGTGGACTGAAGCGGCAGCGGCAGCATGCACTAAACATCCTATAGAGACTCGATACAACTAACGGTTATCAGAGAGGGGTAAGAAATACCTATTCGGAACCAACCTGATTCTAACACCAAGCAAACCCATCCTGGTGTTTCCCCCTCGAGACCAAACGAGGAAGTCAACCGAGGAACTCACCCAGTTGGCAGTTTTATTTATTCAGTTATCGTTGCAGCAATTACTAGTCAGGTTTAGATAATCATCCTGATAAAATAAGCAGTGGGCACTTTTAGTTAACCATTCCGTTGTAGTTACGACACTTACTAGTCAGATACAATTGGCATGAGATAACCCGTAAACCCAGCAGTTGTTGGTACTTTTATTCAGCCATTCCGTTGTAGTTGCAATACTTACTAGTCAGGTACAATGGTCGCAAGCGACAATCCAAACAAGCAATTGTGGGCAGTATTAATTAGCCATTCCATTATAGTGAAGCTTATTACTAGTCATTATAAAGGCAAATTTATAGCAATAAACTTTAGTTATGCTTGTCTATGATCGAGATCATGCTCCAAGTCGTCCATATCCGCGGACACGGCCGTGAAAGTTTTACCCGCCGGTGCACCAATAGCAACACACGCCGATCAACCTCTAAAACCAAAACAAAACCCAACGAGGCTTTCACGACTGAACAATCACAGGATTCGAAATATTTCAGGGGCACCCTTGAGTACACCCAACGGCAAGCAAGCTCCGAGACGGACTCAAGGTTTGTGGTCAAGCGGTAACGACAGATCCCCAAACAGGATCACGATACCACGTAACGGGTCACAATTCCTAACAAGACAAGGTGCTCCTCGCACAATTTAAATACATAAGTAGCATGGCATAAGTACAGGATCGTAAATAAAACCTCAAACTAGTTTGTGGCCCCAAGAAATAAGACGAATCAAGCTCGCTCGGGGTCCCATATACCCCGGATGTGGATAGCGCGATAAATCAAGGAACAGTATCAAGTACTGGGTCCCCTACGGACACAAGTGGCTCGAAACCAAATATTTTCTATCACCCACCGATGCCTCTGCTTATTTCAATTTTAGTTGTTAAACAGGAATTAAAGTGAACGAGAAGTAAAACTATGATCATCTCCAACATCAACATGCGGCAACACTCCAACAACCGTGGCACTTGACAACACGCAACATCACTTGAGCAAGCGACTACGACGCGCAAGTCCAACTATCTACCAAACAACAGGTAATAGGATGTGTCCAAGGCAATATAAGGCTGCAAGGGATATCACGGGTACGGAAAAACTAGAGCATCGCAACATCGATAGCAATAGATCAACAGGAGGGAATAAATACTATAAAAGTAAGATAGGTAGAAAGGGGGAGATGCTCGCCTGAAAACATTGTCGAAGGTTCAACCGAAGAACGGGGCGAAGCTCACATCAACTCAACGGCCTTATCCGCGAAGAAGCAAAACACTAGAACAAACACCGGATGCAATATTTAATACAACGGCAGAAGATCGGCATGATGCATGCATGATGTATGACATGGCAAAGATGCGATGCAATTAGGTCATATTAAGCGGAACCGGGGTTCCGACAATTAATTAAACGGTTCAAGTGAATTAGCTACCCCGCAATTTAAATGTTGTTTAACAAGGCAGAAGATAGTACCGGGTTCGCTATACAGATTAAATGAGGCCAATATGAGACTAGATTTGCCCGCATATGGGCCCCATATTTAATTATTAGGTGAATCGGCATAAGGCCCCCAAACCACACAAATATGCATGCAAGTATGGCAATTTAATATGCAACAAGTTGTTATTATATTATAAAATAGGGTTCTCGGATAAGGGTTCACACATTGAGGGGTCTCGACGGACTTGGGGTTCCGGGGTTCGGGGTCGGTCTCAGGGTTCAGGGTTCGACGGAAGCGTTCTCGGATTACTGGGGTAGATCTTGTCGCGTCCGGGAAGCAGGACTTGGGTCGGTGTCGGGGCGCGTCGGATTCTTCCGGGCCGATGCCGTTCTTGTCGTCGCGACGGTCTTGTCGGGTTCTCAAGTCGGGTCGGTCTTGGCTTCGGGGTGAAGTGCTTGTCGGTCTTGTGGCGATCTTTGCGTCCTCCCGGTTCGGGTCTTGGCGTCCGAGGGTAGATCTTGGCGTGTCGAGGGTCCGGTCTCCGGTACATCGGGATCGGTCTTCGGGGAACTTTCCGATCCATGCCGGAGATCTTGGAAGCAGGCATCGTCGCGTCGAGGGCCTCAGGGTTCGCCGTCGGTGGCCTTCGGGTTCGCTCTCGTGTCCTCGAGGAGATCACCGTTCGATGAAGATCTTGGCGAGGCGAACTTGGGAGTTTCGGGGTTTGATTGCCGGTCGATCTTGTTGTTTCCACACCCAACACTTGGCACCAACTTGGTACTACACCGGATCCCGCACGGGAGGCGGATGGCATCGGCGCCGACGGGGTGGGTCCCGCGGGCAGGTGGGTCCAGGCGGGCCGGCTGCTGCGCGCGGACAGGGTAGGCGAGGAGCCCGGGTCGGCGACGAGCTCGGCCGGAGGCGGCCGACGGCGCGGGCGAGCCGAGGGGGGACCGAGGCGAAGCTCACGGGGCGGCGCGCTGCCGACCGGATGCGGGCTCCGGCGAGGTTGAGGGGTGGTGCGCGCAGGCCGAGGGCGGCCGACGGAGAGGCGGTCGCCGGGCGGCGGAGACGCCGGGCCGCCTCGCAGGAGGGCGGACGGGCGCAGAGGCAGCCGGCGCCAAGGGCGCGAAAGGAGGAGGACCGAGGGGCGAACGCGTGGGGGCAGCGGAGGAGAGCCGGAGGAGGAGGCGCGTCGGCGGCGCGTGAGCAGCGGCGTAGGGTCGGCGGAGGCGGACGCAGAGAGAGGGCCTTGGCGCCGCGCGGGGTGGGAAAAGTGGCCGCGGAGCGGCGGACTCATGGCGACGGGTCGGCGCCGAGGGAGAAGGGGCGGGCGGAGGCAGGTCGGGGCCGGGCTGCTCATGGAGGCGGCGCTGCAGGGGCGGCTCATGAGACGGGGGGCTCCAAGGTGGGGGGGAACGCCGGCGAGGCGGAGGTAGTCGGAGGAGAGAGCGGACGGCGGAGCTCGCGGAGGGGGACGGGCCGGCGAGGTCGGTGGAGAGGCGAGGTCGAGGGGGAGGCGCGGAGGCGCGGCGGGAAGGGTCGCCGCCGGCGGCCGGAGGCGGGGGCGAGGCTTGGGGAGAGGGGGAACCGGCGACGACGCGTTGCAGGAGGGAGGGAGGAAGATGAACAGGGGAGCACAGGGCTGGTCGCGTGGGTGGGCAGGTGGAGGCGTGGGGCCAGGAGGGAGGTGGGCCACCGTGTGGGGTGCGTGTGTGGCCTGTGCGGGGGAGCTGGTGGGTCCCAGGGGAGAGAGGGGAGAGAGAGAGAGGGAGGGGAGAGGGCTGGCTGAGGTGGCAGAGTTTGATTGGTGGGGGGAATGGCCAAGGTGATGTGGCAGCCTGCTACTGGTTAGGGTGAGGTGGAGGGTTGGGCTGGGTAGATAGGTGGGTGTAAAAAGGATTAAGGGTGGACCGTTTGTAAAATCCTGGGGGTGGTCATTCGGGTAATCGCCCGCTCGACCGCCCCGCTAAAATAATTAAATGTATTATTTAATTCCAACAAGCCTTTGCAAACTATTAGCGCATAAAGTAAAATATTCCGACCGGTTTTGATAGTTGAATAGAGGTGGGGCGTTTTAGAAAACAAAACGGGCTTTGCGAAATAGTTTTATGCAAACAATGCATGATGATGACGATGCAATGCACAAATTCAACGCGATTTTCTAGTAGTGGTTTTGCGGGATGCCACAATTCGACACCACTAACAATGGATCTCGCCCTCGAGATCCGCCTCATGGTACCGGAAGGAAGGTCGGCGATCTGCGTCTGCTCGCTTCGTGTAGATCCTCGCGACACCACTAACAAGAGGTCGTTGTCCGTGATCGTCGAGAGCACACTCCGGGAACAAAAGGGCGAAGGTAGAGGTATCAACAAATAAAGCCACCCCTAACTTCGATGGAAAAAGGGAACCAATGCATTCTCGTCCACTTCAATGTACAAAAGCGAATAGAAGGGGTAGTCGGCATGGGGGCCAATCCATCACGCACCCAAACTATTACTCCGCACAATCAGTGGAAAAGTGTGCAACCATTCTCGGAACAGACTGAAGATCTCGACAAGCGAGGTTCGGAAACAAAGGAGTGATGCAGACTCTGCATCGGATCCGGCGTAGATGATGTCGTCGCGTCGGAAAACACCGGAAGGCACAAACAAGGAACAAAGAAGGGTACCACAGATAAAGGATTCCTCGGATAGCATGAAGACCAGATGTAGCAACACCGTTACCAAAGGAGGAAGCGAAACCCTGAAGGTACGACGGAAAACCCAACCACGAGAAATCCTGGACTCGAAGAGAGACAAGAGAGCGGATTCAAAACACGTAGAGGTAAGAGGAGAACAGCAGAGGGGTAAGGAGTAAAATCAGACCTAATCGTAACTATCCAACCGATTTTCAAAATAGTTTTGACACTCTACTTACCGTTAGCTAGGTTATCCTACAGTTGGACTTGTCAGGGGTATCGCAACCGAGCTCGATACCACTCAGAACACCCTCAGATCGGACCTATGCAAGTTTTAGCGAAATCCGCCAAACTCGCATAGAAACGATTCAAAGGTGCCCACCAGCACTTTCGCAATGGTGGAAAACGGCAATAACATTACACAATCCTCGATGGGACCCACAGATATATATATAACATGACTCCATGAGTTAAGAATACAGATATACAGACAAAGATCCAAATCACCTTGAAAGAGGGCGTCCCGACTACGGACAAGATGCAAATGGGGCTGAGAGCCTCAAGAATAACCAATGGCGCCCATAACCCGCCTGTGCCAAGCCGGAAGGGTAACCTCGCTAACGACGCCGATCTCAAAACCTGCTTAAACAAAAGGGTGCCGACAAAGGGAAAAGGAAAAAGAGGAGCGCCAAGATCGAGGCCAAGACACGGCGAGGCTAGAATTGCGGTCCTCGCCACATAGGTATGGTGGATCGAGCGGCAGAAAGATGCACTAAACATCCTATAGAGACTCGATACAACTAACGGTTATCAGAGAGGGGTAAGAAATACCTATTCGGAACCAACCTGATTCTAACACCAAGCAAACCCATCCTGGTGTTTCCCCCTCGAGACCAAACGAGGAAGTCATCCGAGGAACTCACCCAGTTGGCAGTTTTATTTATTCAGTTATCGTTGCAGCAATTACTAGTCAGGTTTAGATAATCATCCTGATAAAATATGCAGTGGGCACTTTTAGTTAACCATTCCGTTGTAGTTACGACACTTACTAGTCAGATACAATTGGCATGAGATAACCCGTAAACCCAGCAGTTGTTGGTACTTTTATTCAGCCATTCCGTTGTAGTTGCAATACTTACTAGTCAGGTACAATGGTCACAAGCGACAATCCAAACAAGCAATTGTGGACAGTATTAATTAGCCATTCCATTATAGTGAAGCTGATTACTAGTCATTATAAAGGCAAATTTATAGCAATAAACTTTAGTTATGCTTGTCTATGATCGAGATACTGTGCTCCAAGTCGTCCATATCCGCGGACACGGCTTTCAGAAAGTTTTACCCGGCCGGGGTGCACCAATAGCAACACACGCTCGATCAACCTCGGAAAAACCAAAACAAAACCCAACGAGGCTTTCACGACTGAACAATCACAGGATTCAGAAATATTTCAGGGCCACCCTTGAGTACACCCAACGTAAGCAAGCTCCAGACGGACTCAAGGTTTAGGGTCATGTAAACGACAGATCCCCAAACAGGACTGCCGATACCACGTAAACAGTCACAATTCCTAACAGACAAAGGTGCTCCTCGCACAATTTAAATACATAAGTAGCATGGCATAAGTACAGATCGTAAATAAAACCTCAAACTAGTTTGTGGCCCCAAGAAATAAGACTCAATCAAGCTCGCTCGGGGGGTCCCATATACCTCCGGATGTGGATAGCGCGATAAATCAAGGAACAAGTATCTAGTACTCGGGGTCCTACGGACACAAGTGGCTCGAAACCAAATATTTTCTATCACCCACCGATGCCTCTGCTTATTTCAATTTTAGTTGTTAAACAGGAATTAAAGTGAACGAGAAGTAAAACTATGATCATCTCCAACATCAACATGCGGCAACACTCCAACAACCGTGGCACTTGACAACACACAACATCACTTGAGCAAGCGACTACGACGCGCAAGTCCAACTATCTACCAAACAACAGGTAATAGGATGTGTCCAAGGCAATATAAGGCTGCAAGGGATATCACGGGTACGGAAAAACTAGAGCATCGCAACACCGATAGCAATAGATCAACAGGAGGGAATAAATACTATAAAAGTAAGATAGGTAGAAAGGGGGAGATGCTCGCCTGAAAACATTGTCGAAGGTTCAACCGAAGAACGGGGCGAAGCTCACATCAACTCAACGGCCTTATCCGCGAAGAAGCAAAACACTAGAACAAACACCGGATGCAATATTTAATACAACGGTAGAAGATCGGCATGATGCATGCATGATGTATGACATGGCAAAGATGCGATGCAATTAGGTTTATATTAAGCGGAACCGGGGTTCCGACAATTAATTAAACGGTTCAAGTGAATTAGCTACCCCGCAATTTAAATGTTGTTTAACAAGGCAGAAGATAGTACCGGGTTCGCTATACAGATTAAATGAGGCCAATATGAGACTAGATTTGCCCGCATATGGGCCCCATATTTAATTATTAGGTGAATCGGCATAAGGCCCCCAAACCACACAAATATGCATGCAAGTATGGCAATTTAATATGCAACAAGTTGTTATTATATTATAAAATAGGGTTCTCGGATAAGGGTTCACACATTGAGGGGTCTCGACGGACTTGGGGTTCCGGGGTTCGGGGTCGGTCTCAGGGTTCAGGGTTCGACGGAAGCGTTCTCGGATTACTGGGGTTGATCTTGTCGCGTCCGGGAAGCAGGACTTGGATCGGTGTCGGGGCGCGTCGGATTCTTCCGGGCCGATGCCGTTCTTGTCGTCGCGACGGTCTTGTCGGGTTCTCAAGTCGGGTCGGTCTTGGCTTCGGGGTGAAGTGCTTGTCGGTCTCGTGGCGATCTTTGCGTCCTCCCGGTTCGGGTCTTGGCGTCCGAGGGTAGATCTTGGCGTGTCGAGGGTCCGGTCTCCGGTACATCGGGATCGGTCTTCGGGGAACTTTCCGATCCATGCCGGAGATCTTGGAAGCAGGCATCGTCGCCGAGGGCCTCGTGGTTCGCCGTCGGTGGCCTTCGGTTCGCTCGTGTCCTCAGGGAGATCACGGTTCGGCGAAGATCTTGGCGAGGGGGAACTTGGGGTTTGCGGGGTTCGATTACCGGTGTCGAACTTGTTGTTTCCACACCCAACACTTGGCACCAACTTGGTACTACACCGGGATCCTGCACGGTGGAGGCGGATGGCATCGGCGCCGACGGGGTGGGTCCCGCGGGCAGGTGGGTCCAGGCGGGCCGGCTGCTGCACGCGGACAGGGTAGGCGAGGAGCCCGGGTCGACGACGAGCTCAGGCCGAGGTGCGGAGGCGGTCGACGGCGGCGGGCGAGCCGGGCGAGGGGACGGAGGCTCACGGGGCGGCATGGCGCGCGCCGACCGGATGCGGCTCCGCGAGGTTGAGGGGGTGCAGCGCCGCAGGAGGCCGAGGGGCCGGCCGACGAGAGGCGGTCGCCGGGCGGTGGAGACGCCAGCCGGCTCGCAGGAGGGCGGACGGGCGCAGGCGGGCGCCAGCGCGAAGCGGAGGAGGACCGCGAGGGCGGCGAACGCGCGGGGCGGTTGGAGGAGAGCCGCGAGGAGGAGGGCGCGGCGCGCGGTGAGCAGCAAGCGTAGGGTCGATGGAGGCGGACGCAGAGAGGCCAAGGGCCATGCGGTGGTGGGGGAAAGTGGCGGAGCGACGGATCATGCAGACGGGTCGGGCGCCGAGGAGAAGGGGCGGGCGGAGGCTGTGTCGGGGCCGGGCTGCTCAAGGGAGGCGGCCGCAGGCGGGCGGCTTGCGGAGACGGGAGCCCGAGGTTGGGGAACGCCAGGAGGAGGTAGCCGGAGGAGAGAGCGGACGGCGGAGCTCGCGGAGGGGGACGGGCCGGCGAGGTCGGTGGAGAGGCGAGGTCGAGGGGAGGCGCGAGGCGCCAGGGAAGGAAGCTGCCGGCCGGAGGCGGGGCGAGGCTCGGGTGAGGGGAACTGCAACGACGCTGCAGGAGGTTGCAGGAGGAGGAGGAAGATGAACAGGGAGCACGGGCTGGTCGCGGGTGGCAGGTGTGGAGGCGTGGGGCCAGGAGGGAGGTGGGCCACCGCGTGGGGTGCGTGTGTGGCCTGTGCGGGGGAGCTGGTGGGTCCCAGGGGAGAGAGGGGAGAGAGAGAGAGGGAGGGGAGTGGGCTGGCTGAGGTTGCAGAGTTTGATTGGTGGGGGGAATGGCCAAGGTGAGGTGGCAGCCTGCTACTGGTTAGGGTGAGGTGGAGGGTTGTGCTGGGTAGATAGGTGGGTGTAAAAAGGATTAAGGGTGGACCGTTTGTAAAATCCTGGGGGTGGTCATTCGGGTCGAATCGGCCCGTTCGACTGCCCCCGCTAAAATAATTAAATGCATTATTTAATTCCAACAAGCCTTTTGCAAACTATTAGCAGACAAAGTAAAATATTCCGGCGACCCGGTTTTGATATTTGAATAGAGGTGGGGCGTTTTAGAAAACAAAACGGGCTTTGCGAAATAGTTTTATGCAAACAATGCATGATGATGACGATGCAATGCACAAATTCAACGCGATTTTCTAGTAGTGGTTTTGCGGGATGCCACAAACACTTACTAGTCAGATACAATTGGCATGAGATAATCCCAAAACCCAACAGTTGTTGGTACTTTTATTTAGCCATTCCGTTGTAGTTGCAATACTTACTAGTCAGATACAATTGTCGCAAGCGACAAACCAAACAAGCAATTGTTGGCAGTTTTATATAGCCATTCCATTATAGTGAAGCTGATTACTAGTCATTATAAAGTCAAATTTATAGCACTACTTTAGTTATGCTTTTCTATGATCGAGATACTGTGCTCCAAGTCGTCCATAACCGCGGACACGGCTTTCAGAAATTTTTAACCCGACCGGGGTGCACAAATAGCAACACACACTCGATCAACCTCGGAAAAACCAAATCAAAACCCAACGAGGCCTTCACGACAAATCAATCACATGATTCAGAAATATTTCAGGGGGCCACCCCTTGGAGTACACCCGCAACGAAGTTAGCTGACTTCGAGACGGACCCGAGGTTTGTGGGGCCGAAGCGATCGGGAACCCAAAACTGGCTTGTCGATACCGCAGAACGGGTCACAATTTCTAAACAAAGAAGGTGCTCCTCGCAATCGTAAATAAAGCAGTAGTATGGCATAAGTACAGGATAGTAAATAAAACCTCAAACTAGTTTGTGGCCCCAAGAAATAAGATCAATCAAGCTCGCTCGTGGGGTCCCATAATCCTCCCGGATGTGGATAGCGCGATAAATCAAGGAACAAGTATCAAGTACTCGGGGTCCTACGGGACACAAGTGGGCGTTCGGAAACCAAATATTATCTATCACCCACCGATGCCTCTGCTTACTTACTTCAATTTTAGTTGTTAAACAGGAATTAAAGTGAACAAAAAGTAAATCCATGATCATCTCCAACAACAACATGCGGCAATACATCAACAATCGGTAATCGACGACACGCAACAAAGACTTGAGCAAGCGACTACGATGCGCAAGTCCAACTATCTACCAAACAACAGTAATAGGATGTGTCCAAGGCAATATAAGGCTAGGGATATCACGCACGAAAACTAGAGCAACGCAACACAGATAGCAATAGATCAACAGGAGGGAATAAATACTATAAAAGTAAGATAGGTAGAAAGGGGGGAGATGCTCGCCTGAAAACATTGTCGAAGGTTCAACCGAAGATCGGGTCGACACTCGCATCAACTCAACGGCCTTATCCGCGAAGAAGCAAAACGCTAGAATAAACACCGGATGCAATATTTAATACTACGGCAAAAGATCGGCATGATGCATGTATGATGCATGACATGGCAAAGGTGCGATGCAATTAGGTCATATTAAGCGGAACCGGGGGTCCCGACAATTAATTAAATGGTTCAAGTTATTTAGCTACCCCGCAATTAAAGGTTGTATTAGCAAGGTAAAAGATAACACCGGTCCGCTACACAAATTTAAATGAGGCCAATATGAGACTAGATTGGCCCGCATATGGGCCCAATATTTAATTATGATGTGAATCGGCATAAGGCCCCCAAACCACACAAATATGCATGCAAGTATGGCAATTAATATGCAACAAGTTGTTATTACATTATAAAATAGAGTTTCGGGAAGGGGTTCACACATTAGGGGTCTCGACGATCTTGGGGTTCCGGGGGGGGGGGGGGTCGGGTTCGACAGGGGCTCAGGGTTCGACGGAAGCGGTCTCGGCAGGAACACTCTCGAACAACGGGGCAGATCTTGTCGCATTCGGGTTCTCGGCAGACTCGGCGTCCGGAAGGAGTACTTGGTTCGGTGTCGGGGCCGCATCGGATCCGCCCTGGTCGATGCCGATCTTGTCGTCGATGGCGAACTTGAGTGGATCGGGTACCGGGGTCTTCGGATCCGTGAGTAGTTCTTGTCGCACGGTGTCCGGGGTAGGCGAACTTGGCATATTCGCGTCGGCGTTCTTGGCGTTCGGGTTCTCGTCTCCGCATCCTCAAGGAAGTACTCGTCGTATCCGTGAAGCAGATCCTGTCGGTCCACGGGGTTCGGGCTTCGGGATTCGACGAGGGATCGGTCTCGGGCGTCGGGAACGGGACTTGGCATCTGAGAGGAAGTGCTTGGTGGTTCCGAGACGGAGGTCTTGTCGCATTCGATGGATCGGTCTCCGGTCGAAGAACTTGGCGCGCCAGGGTTCGGCCTCGACGGAAACTATCTTCGAATCAGGGGTCTTCGGATCGAGCTTCAGATCCGTGTGGGTGATCTTGGCGTGCCGGTCTTGGGGTCCAGGAGGGGGAGCTTGGCGTTTGCCTTCCAGGTAACAGATCGAGGCGTCTCTCGGTTACACAGATACTGTACCACGAAGATGTGCGCAATCATACTACACTCCGTCCAGGTGTTCTTGAGTTGAAGGGTGAGCCTTGGACAACGGTTAGCAGCAGCAACAATTGACAACATCCGACATGCAGAACGTGGCAGAGGCACACAGGACCCGTACTGGCTCGACCGAGGCCTTCACACGCGGGCGAGTAGACGACGATGGAGGAGGCCGGCAGGCGGCCGGAGGTGCTCGGGGGCGACGGAGGGGCGGCTCGGGCCGGCGGAACCGCGGGGACGGAGGCGAGCAGGGGCGCGTGCCGGTGGTCGCTGGCGAGGGGGCGGGTCCACGCTCGGCGGGTGGAGGCGGCTTGGGGCCCGCTGGCGGTGGCAGCTCGCCGGAGGAGGAGAAGGGCGGGGTCGGCGAGGTCGCCAGCGCGGGATGCGCGTTTCGGCGGCGGGTGCTCGGCGACGCTTACGGGCGGCCGAGCTTGATGGAGGCGACGGGCGGCGGGCGGGGCCGAGGTCGGAGGGCGGAGCGGGCGGCCGAGCGGGTCGGGAGAGCCGAGAGGGGGGTCGAGGTAGGAGGAGGTGCAGGGCACACGCGGCGATAGGCGGGGTAGGCCGAGGCGGCGGACGGCCGGAGAAGGGAGGCGGCGCTGCCTGGGCGCGGGCGGGAGGAGGCCTGGCGGCGCGGGGCCCGGCTAGGGATGGCGGCGGGGTGGAGGCAGATGGTGGAGGCGCGGCGGGGAGCGGAGATGGGCGGCTGACGCGGGCGAGGCTGCGCCGGAGAGGCGGGAGAGAAGGGCGAGCGGGGTCGGGTGGTTGGCGGCGTCGGAGGGAGGAGAAGAGGGGAACGGGGGTGGGTCGCGCGTGAGAGGGCGTCGGGGGGAGGCGAGTACTGGGGCGGCTACCGCGGGTGGGACGCGGCCTGGGGTGGGCCAGGTGGGGAGTGGGGTCGGGTGGTGGGAGAGGGAGGGGGGCGGTGGAGGCTGTGTGTGTGAGAGGGTGAGGGCAGGTGGGGAGCTGCGTGGGGTGTGGGTTTGGTTGGGGACGTGGCAAGGGTAGGGCAGGTGGCGGGCTAGGAGAGGTTATGGGGAAGGTAGAGGGTGAGGTGGCGTTCAGGGATTGGAGGGGGTGAGGTGGAGGCAGGGTGGGTAGATTAGGGTTGGGTAGACTAGGGATTCTGGGCGAACCGTTTTTGCACTGGGGGTGGCCGGCTGGGTCGGTTCGGCCCGGTTTGGCTGCCCCCATTAAAATAATTTATTATTTAATTTGTTAAAACAAGGCTTCTGCAAACCGATAGCAGACAAAATAAAATAATCCGGAGACCCGGGTTTTGCGTTTGAACAAAGACGGTGCGTTTAGAAAACAAGAACATGTTTTTCCGCAAATAATTTTATGTAAGCAAATGCATGATGATGACGATGCTCAAATGCAATGTGGCATGATGACATGAGCATGCGGTCATGACGATGCAATGCACAAAAACAGCGCGATTTTCTAGTAGTGGTTTTACGGGATGCCACGTGTCATAATCTTATTTCCCACCAATTGAACGTCTGGGTGTAGTCGGTAATATTCTTTACCGGCGCTATTGTAAATAACCCGGTAAAGTTGTTCTCGTGTAGCTGTGAAACACGCTCGGCAAAGAGGGCAAAAAAATACCAATGATGTGCTCTCTCCGTCCCAAAATAATTTACATAGATTTGTCTAGATTTATATGTATCTTGTTTCAGTGTGAAATATATTCGAATTTAGACAAATACAACTAAATTATTTTGAGACGGAAGGAGTAGTAAATACACTATGTAAAAATTCAAATATTTACCATGTGTCCGTAAAGAACACTCCGTTAACCCCGTCTGACAGTCAATTGTTAGCTTTTGCAGAGTTTGGCGAGAAAAAAACACTCGCAAAGAATTCTTACAACTGCAACTTTGCCGATAAAATCCTGCTTACTGTTATACTCCGCAAAGGCTTAACCGAGTTCCGGAAAGCCTTGGACGCGTGCTTTCTGCATGGCAGCTTTTAGAGTACCTTTTACTGCTCATGGGAGAGGGAGAAGTAGGAAACCATCCTTGTAGATTAGGCCCAGCTGGCCAAGAGAGGACGTAATTATCAGGGCGGAAAATTGAAGCAAGTATGAGTAGCAATTCCCGAACTCGTACGAGAGCGTCGCCGCCGCCTCTGTCCCACCCGACCAGGCCGCCGCCTCCGCCTAGCACGTCGTGGAAGAGGGACGTTTCTGCCTCCACGTCGCACGCGGGCATCGCCCACACGCCCGAGCACGCCACCGCCAACTCGACTGTGCACGTCGCCTCCGTGATGCTGGACGAGCGACGAACGCCTCCACGTCCCACGCGGACGCCTCGCCTCCTCCACAAGTAAGCTCGGATCCGTTGATGTTGCGCAATGCCACTGTACCCCTCTCCGTTCTCCAAATATGCCTGCACATAGCCGCCGCTGACGCAACGCCACACGACGCCCCCGGCACGGTTCTGGTCTCGCCCCCACCTCATCTCCCTCGGACCCATATTAGTTGACTTAGATTCATCTATATGAATATTCAAATCTTAGATCCATATATTTGAGCCAACTAATATGGGTCGGAGGGAGTACGTTTCTACGTCAGAGTTTGTTATGTAAATTTTCATAAGCTAGAGAAACTGGCACTTGTATCTGGAGGATAGCTACAATATTATTCGATCTGGGGTTTACTGCTAGGCGTGGAATTTAGCAAAATGAACCACAATGCAGATGTTTTAGTCAGTTTTTAAAAACCTTTCTAGATTATTTTTTGAAACAACTACTCCACAATATCTATATTAGTTGATCTTATTGACCAGCGAGTAATGTTTGATAATTTTCAGTCTGGTAAAAGTATGTTGGTAAGTTTGAGAACAGAACTCTGGATTGTCCATCAGGTTCGTAGTTTATAGTAGCGTGAACTACTAGGTGAATTCCTATGTCATAACTTGCTAATTTACAATAGGCGGAAGCTGTAAAGATCCAGACTCTTATAAGTTGCTAATTTACAGTAGGCTCTAAAGTGAAGTCATCTACAACCAAGTCTAATCATATCACTGTATCAAGGTGCTGGATTTAATGAAGCAAAATAAACCATTCATATGTTTTCTAGAAAATTCAATATGAGAGAGAGGGGGTAATCTGATAGGTATGTAGGCCAATATAATTGCACTGTTGTTCATAGTCCAGTTGACCATTATTTGGAACAGAAACCTGCCTATAATAATGTCCACTTATTTGTTGCATCTTCGCTGGGAATAGATACAATTCTTTCACCTGAAAATACTGTAGGATTTTTCCTTGCCAATTGTTTCTGCTGCTCCTTTTCTTTTGCAGGTTTCTGCTGTTCCGTGGCATACATGTTTCCTCACCCTGCAAACTGCAACGCGGAGACAAGAAGATTATGGGATTTGATTGATTTGTCTAGTTTAATGTAATTATGCATTTACTTACTAGTGGCAAACCACTTGGTGAAGTGTATTGAGCTATCAAGATTGACTCCAACAAGCTCAGATGTACTTGTGTTCCTCAAAAGTACAACACAAAATTAGTTCAACGCATGCTCTTGGCTCTTTAGCAGTGTGCTACAGCCGGTTCTGCTCTTTCCCGAAGACAATATATATAACCGCCAAAGATGGATAGTCAAACGAAAAGTTGAACATTGCATCTCCTGCACGTCTACTTTATTTAAATACGGACTAGTATAGATTGTTTAATCCACTGATGAAATATTCAGTGGCGACAAATGTTATGTGAGACTTCTCACTTGTATGATCCATTTTGCCTTTTGCTGTCTGGTAACACCTTAAAGTATGAAATAGATGTTTCACTTGCATTAAGCACTGGTATGACGATGCCCTGGTGAATGGTCATTCAACTAGTCACTAAGAGATCATCCATTGAGCTCTTAAATTCCATAGCTTTCTCAGGTTTTGAAGCAAATTGATGTAAGACGAAAAAACTGTTAATTCCTTAGCAGACAAACCATGGCAAAATGCATCACAAATATCTGAACAAACTTCACCAGGTAATCCATAATCAAGTTACGTGGGATCAAGAGTTAACCTGAAGAACAGTATAAAAAAAAGGGGAACTTACAGCTTACATATATATTCTAGGTAGAGTTTTTTTTCTTACAAATATAAAACAATAATCTCAACTAGGCAGATAAGATCAACATAGTATACATGGTATAAACAAGTAGGCACTTTCTTACACCTCAATTAGTGTATGCTTACAAGATTACAGTGAAATGGAAATCAAAATACAGAACACAGAATCAGTCACAACAAGACGTGTTCTTCAAGTACCCTATGCTAGAGACGTGGCTACCTGCATCTATCCTCAAGCAGTGGAATGGAATCTACAATAGAAAGAACCAAATTCAACAGCCGAGGTCTTTCAGTATCTCATCCCTTTTGCGGCCTCAAAGAAATTGGCAACACTTTCCTCAGGAGTCCCCACCTTAATGCCATGACCAAGGTTTAGTGCTTGTCTTTCAGCACAGTATCATAAATCCACTTGTTTATGAACTCATTCAATCGAACAAGAACACCAGGTTCCACATTGCCTTGGACTGCGATGTTGGATCCCAATCTTTTCCAACCCTCAGACATATCAACCATCCAGTCCAAAACAACATCAATGCCTGTCAATGGAAGCCTTTCCAGTAATCCACTGTATCCACTTTCATATAATACCGGAGGTAGGTCAGGATGTATTTCTATAACAGAATCCATGATTTACTTCAGATATGGCAAGCTGAATTCCTGAAAATCAACTGGCCTGAGTTTCGTAGCCCACGAATCAAAAATTTGGACAGCTTGTGTGCCATTATCCGCTTGGTATTTAACATAGTTAGCCATGAGAGTTGTGAATTTCTATATCGAACTATGTAGAATCTACAATAAACACACAGCAGAGATGTAGGTAAGTATTTGTTTTTCACAAATTTCAAATATGCTTCATGTTAGTAAATATAATGGATAATGACAACAAATTTCAAATATGCTTCATGTCAATAAATATAATGCCACCTAAATTGAACTCCAGGAGCTCTATTGGCTTGAGAAGTAATGGCTGATTCCCTCCTAAATTGAACTACTTACACTACTACAATATGTGTTCCTTGTTACGATTTTCCAAAAAAAGGTCAACTACAACAATCCATTCGAGCTACACTAGTTTTTACCAGTGACAACAGACCCTATCATCTTTATTCACTTTTCCATGGAGGAACAACAGCGGTAGCATATATATTTGATAGAAGTGAAAATATTCCCCACAATGACTGAAATTGGCAACTTGTACTCATCAAAATGCAGTTAACACAATTAACCAGCCATCAACAAGCAATTAGTGATTTCGGTATTCATTTCATATAATAATGTCCTAGTAGATAACTTACAATGGAGCCAGTGAGGTTGCTACCGAGAAGAACATGACCGTGATGACGCCAAAGAAGCACGCCTTAGCGAGAGCCAACACAAGGAGGTGGATGGCGGGCACCAGCCCGAGCCACGGACACCGCTTAGTTGACCTCCTCCCTTGCTCCACCCCGCCAAAGATCTTGCCCAACCACAAAGCTTCACCGCGATCGCCGGCCTCTCCCCTTTCATGGCGCCAACAAAACCAAGGCCGGCTCAGAAAAGAGCACCCACACGACACAACCTAGGTGGAAGGCGGTTGCCGAGGAGAGCAGCGTGTCCTTGCCGTGAGGAGCTTTAGTTTCGATCCGGCGCTTCCTCTTACCCTGCGACGGCGAAGAACGGGTCGGTCTTGGCGTCACCACCATTGCCTCCAAAGACCGGAGACGTGGAGGACCACCATCGCCCAAAGACCGGAGACGTGAGGACGAGCGACGAAGTTCCTCGATTCCGCGCGATGACGACGCCGTGGTCGCCGCCAAGAGGTGCTCGACCTTGCCATCGCCGAGTGTCAGATCACCACGGCCACCGACAGCTTCCCATTTCAGTCAAGAGCCCCGACCGCTTATCGATCCGCTGCCGTGGCGGCGAGTCGAAATAAGCGAGCAGGACGCTCCGACGAGGTACACTGGAACGTGGCGGCGAGGCGAGGGAAGGCGACGAAGGGGGTGCTTCATCGGGAGGAGTCGTGGACCGTGGACGAACTCGATTTAGGGTTGGGAATTTTTCTTAAGCCGAACCGTAGCACTGCACAGTAAGGACTAGTTGGACTGTCTTGGGCCGGTGGAGGAGTTCTAGGTAGGGGCCCGTCTAAGCGATTTTTTTTGTGCGGTGCCGGTTTCCTCACCGGTATGAATCCTACTGGTCTATTCGGTGGCAACAGTATAAATTGTTATGGGCCACTGGATGCACCAAAATGTATGGCTGTTATTTATTTGAAGGTACCACAAAACAGCTCAAAGAAATGGCATCATCATCATCATCATCATCATCATCATCATCATCATCATCATCATCATCATCATCATCATCATTACTTTCGTAACACAGGCGCAAATCACACACAGCAGTACTACGGTCCCGCCTAGGCCTAGGTGGTGGAGCAGTGCCTCAGAGACTCTATCTATCTAGCCGTGAATTCTTTGCGGGGATTCAGGACGAGCACAGCACGCACGCACGGCATCCATGGGCACGCACCGTGTGGTCACATTCCGCAACGACACGAATCTAACCTACAGCTCGATCGCCCCGATTTAATTAGCCGCCGCCAGGCCATCCATCCATCGCGCGAACGAGCGAGCGAACGAACTTGGCAGCGCGGCGTAATGGCGATCGCTCTCCGCCGAAAGCCCCAGCCAGCGGCCACCCGTACGTGCGTGCGTAGCGCCACGTCGGCGTAGCCGTCGAGCGTCCTCCGAGCTATCGAAGCGGTAGCTCCGTCCGCGTCAATGCCGGCCGGCCCTGATTAACTGCGCCGGCCGGCGAGAGAGATCATGATTGGCATGGCACCCCCATGACTCGTAGATGGTCATCATGATTGGGTGTCAGGCTCTGGATTGGATTTGGACCGTAGTGGAGTGGGGGTGGCGATCTGTTCCTGGCCTCTCGTTCCATCTCCGCTTCCATTCCGGGGAGAGGAGGACCACGCGGGTACGTGCGCTGCCCCTGCTGCCCTGCCTCTGCCGCTGTCTCGTGTACTTGCTCTGAGCAAGCAAACCTTGTCGATCGACCCGTCCTCTCCTGCCCAGCTCCAGGGCAGGCGCAGGCGCAGTCAGCCCTGCTCCACCGGCCCGTCCATCTCGCTGCACACTCCCGCTCGTGATCGATCGATCGATCTGGCCTGTAGCATACGAACCAGCCCCCTACCTTATCCTCTCTCGTCTTCTTCCCCCACTCCGTTGAGAGTCTGCCCCCTTGCGCCGGTTTCTCGCGCTTCCGCCAGATTAGCCGGGTGAGGAGTGCGGATGTGGTAGGATTAGTTTTTGGTCTTGGCGGGTTTTTGCCGTTTCTTGGCGTCTTGCCGAGTTCTTGTGGGTTAGATCTTGGGGCCAAGATCTACTCATGGCTGGTGGTCTTGCCTCTGGCGTCGCCCGGTGGCGGCTGCGGGTGGTGGTTGTTGCGACTCCATTAATAAAGGGCCCTTGGAGCTCCTTCTTCCATTGAAGATGGCGGAGTCGCCTCATCTCTCCCTTGGCCATGGGCGGTCAAAGCGAGGTCAGTGCGGCGTGGTGGCTCGTCCATCTTCCCTACCGCCGTGGTGGCGAGGGAAGTCGATGGTCGCCGGTTCCTCTTGGTCATCCTCTAGATGGTTTCTCTGCAGAATCTTGTGTAAAGACGAGATGCGCCGCTTGTACCGCCCCCGGCCGTGGTGGCGAGGAGGACAGAGCTACCGTCTGCCCGGTTTCTTCGCCTTTGCGTGTTTCTATCTAAGAAGGTGTGGCTCACGGCAGCTACCCTAGCGGCGATTCAAAGTGGTCACTGGATTGGTCGTCCTTGTCGATCGATTCCGGGAATTCCGTTGGCAATCTCCGACCGCTTGTCAAATAAGCCTGTTTCTTGGGTTCGTCGATTCGACATCTTCACGGCTCCTCCTCATCTCGGGCAGAGCTGGGAGAGAGCTTGGTTTCTTTGTGCGGTGTCGACGAATCACGAGCTCGTCACGCTGGTTTTCGGCGATTTCTCTCTTCTAAGGTGCGAGGGTTGCGACTGCAAGGGAGAGTTCTCTGAGGAGCAATGGCGAGGGGTTCGCTTGGAGAAGTGAAGCCATTTTTATCTGCAATTCCAAATCAGAGGCATGCAGCCAGCCGATTATCCAAGCCGCATCGAGGCTAGCAAGCTCGCCGACAAGACTCGGCGCTCCCTCAACCTCCATCGTGAGGCCAGTCAGAAGCAGAGACGTGTTGGAAGGAGGACCCAATTGCGTTTCTTGTTTATGTTTTAGGGTGCTCTTTGTAAAGCGTTTGGACCAGTTTGTCTTTTCATATCTTTTAGGGTTCTGCGTGAAAATGTGTAACTTCACCGTTGTTTTTTAATGAAGGCTTCCTGCCCCTTTGGGGCTCTCCTCTTCTTTTTTTTTAAAAAAAAAGTAGCGCGCACGGATAAATCCGAGGCTAGCTCGCGTCGCGCGGTGACGACGCACACATATATACGCAACTGCATTTTACTCCTGGTTTTGCTGCCGCGTGCCAACAACAACCGCGCGCGCTGGCGCGGCCGACGTGCATTTACGTACGTACGTGCGTGCCGTATGGAGACGGCAAACCTTCGTCCTCGTCTCGCGTCATCGACCTCCCTCTCTCCCCTCCCGAGAGAGGGGCGATAAAACACACACAGGCTGTCATTTTTTGTCTTCTCGACTTGATTAGCGTCGTCTCGGTCCCAGCTCGCGCACCGGATTTTAGTTACTACAACTATAATTTTTTTTAAAGAGCATATATTGATACCAATTACACTCGTTCTCTGCAACAACGCATTATCCTATTAGTATTACGGATACATACAGCCAAAAAAGAAAAAAAGAAGAATTACAAAAAAAATATCCCGCAAAAGCGATAAGATTCTTAGCAGCAACGACACTAACACCACCAAAACAACACCAGAGTCCAATCCCTTCAAAAACGACGCCTCCAATAAGGAAACAGTGCTCTAGCGCTGTCGTCGTCCGATCAAAGATCCTAAGTTTGCACACTGGAAGAAGTCTTCGCTCGCAAAACAATGCCTCTGCAACGTGGTAGTACTATATAAATAGAGCATGGTAGTACTATATAGTACTATATAGTAGTACTTGACATATACTATTGTACAATGCCAAGTTCATGCATACTACAAAATGGTAATTATTTGGAACGTGGTAATGCATACTACAAAAGAATTCAAATATGAGGTTAGAGTGGATGGAAATTTTCCTATAAAATAGAGAGCAAAGGAATCCTTTAAAGGAATTCCTAAGAATTGTAATCCTTTGAATCAAATGGCCCACGTAGTTATATTTTCAAAGTGACAAAATCCTTCACAAATCCTTTTAAATTACTTTGAATCAAACAAGTCCTAAGGGTTTCGCACCCCTCGTCGGCGGCGCTAAGGCCTTGGAGGTGCGACGGATCACGCCAGAGATTTTTTTGTTCTCCGTTTAGTCCATTTTAGTGTTTTTTCTGGACGTTGAGGCTACTACGTGTTGAAGTCAGGATAATATCCGCCTCGCTTTATCCCAATGTGGAAAAGTTGTACATTGCCAGGTTGATGCATACTACAGAAAGTAATTATCTGGAACGTGGAGTGCTTTGCACTTGACATAGTACTACTAGCTCTATCTACTCCTACAAATGTACGTATGCCTCGAGTCAAATCGGTACGTAAACCCATCTAGAGTTTCGCATACCTCGGTGGCTTGGAGGTGTGGTGCATCACGTCATCTCGCTGGAGATTTTTTGTTTAGACTTTTTTCTAATGTCTTGTTTGGGATGTTGAGGCTACAACTATATTTTGAAGTCAAAATAATGTTCATCCCGGTTTATTCTCGTTCCGGTGGTGTATCTAGCGCCGACGAAGGATGCGTGGAGTCGTTTGATCGGCGGATCATCTGAGATTCTGTTCGTTTTTGTTTTTGTTGGTTTTTTTTTAGGTTAGTCTCTATTGATCTACATTTGTCATCGTAAATGATGGTTGTTGCTCTAGTACGCTAATTCTTTGTGGCCTTAGTACGACTACTCTCCGTCTGTCTTGATGGAGGAATACCAACCGAGGTATACCCAAAAAGAGGATTCGCCAGCTAGATCGAGTAGACTGAAGCCAAATTCAGAGCGGGTCAACTCGTCCAATACGGCGACTGGCGCATACTGGACCCAGGCGACTCGCCGACTAGAGGCCCAAGATAGCGACTGCAATACGTATCCCACCAAAACACTTGTAAACCCTAACTGGCTACATATATAAAGCCACCAGAGGCACCCCTTTGGGAGGGCTCTCGAACATATTTCATGAGATCTAGTCTCTCCCTCCGTCTACGGCGACTCTCTTGTAAACCAATCTATGAATATATACTGGATTGATATTAGGATGTAGCGATCCTCCACCGAGGGGACGTGAACCTAGGTACGTCGTGTGCCAATTTCGCTTCCGGATTTATTTCCGCCTTCGTTGGTTTGTTTTTAGGCCAGTCTTAAGAGTGTCATCATTGACGATGGTTGTTGATTTAACGCGAAGGTGTTTTGTGGGCTTAGCACGGCAAGTCCCCGTCTGTCTACTACAATAAACTCTACTACGACAAGTTTTGTATAACTCCCGTAATGAAGGGGCGATGACGATGGCGCGCCTTCGACTCATGCTAGTGTTTTTATAGTCGTCGCTAGGTGGTCCAATGATCTAATTGTAACTTATATTAATTTTGGGCCTCTTTGTAGTACTACTGATGATGATTATTAATTACTAATGGATCGGTAAAATTTTACAAATGATACCGTTTACCGAGTACTCCATCCGTTTAGAAATATAAGATGTTTTAGATTTATAAAGAAAAATATATCTATACACTTTTAGTGTCTAGATTTATTTGAACCTACACACTAAAATGTGTCTAAATACATTTATTTTATTAACCTAAAATATTTTATATCTCCAAACGAATAGAGTAGCAGCGTAGCATCGCTACTTTGTGCGAGCCAAGATAAACCTGGCGGTTGGAACCAACTTTCCTAGCTTGCTATAGCTAGCCGCAACGGAGGATGAGATCGATCCCTTGATCCCTTGACAGATGTGCGCGCCCGGACGACAGCGAAAAAGCCTCTTCGTTTCCATCTGTTTTTCCTCGATCGGGCGACGATAGATCGAGGCAAAAGGCAGCCAGGCCAGCTAGCTCTACATCATTAGGCAGTCGAGTCGATCCAAGGCCGTATGTATGTATGTACCGATCCATCCCCAATCAGCTACCTAGCCAGACTGGTCGATATATACCCATATACGTCCGTACCATGCGCTTCAACAGTTGGACGTCGTGATATGTCGGTCCGGAAAACACCACTCAACGAAATTATATACCCATGGATTATATTATCCTACATATATACTCCGTAGTGCGTCAACTCAATTCAATTCTATCCCAGATATGACTTCAGCAAACTCCACGAAGGTTACGAGTTCTTTTCCGGTGTCATCCATGTCCTCCTAAATTTAGAAAACTGACGATCCAGAATTGGCCGATACCCTTCATGCCCTTCGCACCGAAGGGTATTGAGCAATTCTGATCCTCCTTGTATTTTTAATGTTCTAAGTTTGAGAGGAGCGAGAGTACACCGGAGCACACATCTAAGGTTACATATCCTTAGTTTAATTAGTATATTACTATCCAATCCATACACTTCAGCTCATGTGTACGTAGTAGGGATGGATCGTGGAATCGACATACTCGACTTGGAAGAACTACTCGACGAACCGTTGCCGCATGTTTCTTTGGCTCGCCGATCGTGGAAGGCTTTTTACAAACCAGCGCCGCTTCAGGAAGGGGTTAGCTTCCTCGGATTCCTGCCCTTTCTGCCCTTCGGCCGAGACTACTGAGCACTTGTTTCTACACTGCCCTTCGGTCAGCTCCTTTTGGATGGTCGTCCCTGCCATTCAGGGAGATATTGAAGACTGCACTAGGCTTCGAGATCTTTGGGGAGGAGCACCCGTTGGCAAAGTCAGATCCACTATCATCATATGCGCTCTTTGGAATCTCTGGAAGAGGAGAAATACTAAGGTTTTCAGAAATATCGACGAGCCAATGCAACTTGTTTTTCGTAGATGTGCGGAAGATTTGCTTCTTTGGAATCATAGGTGCCAAAAGTAGCCTCACAAAGAGCTGATACATGATTGGGCGGTGATGTTCGCTCATCTAGGCTCTCATTAGGTTCCTCTTCTCTTTCATCTCCCTTCTGTTGTCATATATTTACTAGGCCGATACCTAGTTTTCTTGGCTTTCTCTTTTCTTATGGCTTTGTAACCAAACTTTGTAACTTTGTTCTTTAATTTGATTGGTTCAGGCCGGCTTCTTGCCCGCTGTAGAATGCTTCAAAAAAGTAGGGATGGATCTAGGTTTTCGAATTTGGGTCTTTAAAATATTGGCTAATCGGTAATGCTTTGTTCGGATGTACAAATTTTGGAATTGGATGTTTTGTTAACTTCAGCCAGTATACAATACTTTTTTTTGCGAAACTTTTTTCTTTTGCGAAACAGCCAATATACAATACAGATGTATAAAAACATAGTTGTGTGTACATTATAATGTTTATATGTTAATTTTCACAAATAGCTACATTCAAAAGGATGCCCGCCAACTAGCTCTACATCATCAGGCATTCCATCGAAGCCCAATATATGTAAGTATCGACACCCAATCAGCTAGCCAGACTGTTCGATATACCTATATATATATATATATATATATATATACATTTTCATACCCTATACTTGAATTGTTGAACATCATGACATGGAGGTCCTAAAAACACCATACAACGAAATTATATATACCTATAATTTTTTTCCATGATCTTTTAAGTGTGTGATTAATTCTCAGTCCGGTGACGTCGTCGAGTTTGAGTTGCAACTTCGAATCACGAAGCAAATATAATATTAAGGGCATTTTTCTCGGTTGCAACCACCCTTGCAACTGAAAATTTTGGAGTAGCAACCCAACCTACAACTCATAGGTGCAGGGATCTCAGTGCAAATCTGATCACGTAAGACCCAATTAAGCACCAAGTTAGCAATTCTGATCTTTTAATACTCTGCAGTGTGTCAACTCAATTCGATAAGACCCAAGATATGAGACTTCAACAAACCTCATGAGGGCTATACATGCACTGTTTATTTAGTATATCCATCTATCCATACCATACATATGGTGTTGTGTACGTGGCAGTGTCGAATTGTCAATAATTTGTAGAGGTCTTTCTCTGCACGCAATTGTAAATGCATGAAGAACAGCACATAGGGATCGAGCTACCGGTAGTAGCAGTCTAGCACCGGCAGTTTGATATTTTCTTCAATTAGTTTATTAATCGATCTATCTCTATAGACTATAGCTAGCTAAGAACAATGCATGCACCAATCATTACCGTAAGCTGCCTACATCATTAGTATAATTGATCAAGCTGGTGAAATTATTCCTCATACCTTGTCGGCGGGGCACGTCAATGGCTTCGATATAGTACATCGGTACATACAGGATATCTACAGCTTGGTGACACAATAATTCAGCGAACTTGATCAGCAGTGCATCACATATTTCATCATTCAATACTTTGTGACCTCAATAGTAGAAGTATCACCACTCACTTGGCACAATAATTCAGCTTCCTGCACGATGTAAGTATACATAGTAATATATCACAAAATAATTTATCAACCAACGCAACTGTAATCTTGATTGCTATGGTACCGCATGAAATTGTATACTTATGCAGCTTATACTACGTATCCCAATTATTTGTAAAAATAATTCATGTGTTTGCGTGATATTCTTGCCCATATAGAGAGAGGGGGAAGGAAATAATTTCGTGTACATTCTTAGTTCTTGCTGATTCTTTGTGGTATACATGAAAATGTGTGTGCACCTTCATTTTTCTCCCCTTTTTTCGCTTTATTTTATTCCTCTGGAGAAAGCAGGCGCGTGCAGCTTAGCATAAAGGAAAAGCCAATCAATCAGTAGAAGGAACATGCATGTTGTTGTCCTAGTAAAAGGTACATGGTTTTTGTTCCTCGACAGCACTGACTCCTGTACATGTGTCTGGACAAGTGCATGTGCATTTTATTAATTTCGTTTGCCGTAACCTTTACACTGTTTTGTGAACATGATACGAGATGATTAATGGTTCGTCCCATCTTTATAATAAGTATTCCTATTCTTGTATCCTCGATTAAAATTGGCAAATTCAGAGGCATCATTCTTCTATGGAGAAGATAGCTAGGGTACATTGTTGATTCCTTTCTTATCGCCTATCCGATTCAAAGATTTTTCATAGAAATTTGATGGTTTAGAAACGTCATAAAACAACCTATGTTGATTATTCATTTGATTTGCAGGATTAAACCAGATAGATTTTTTTCTAAGAATACCTTTGCACCACATTTCGCAGAAATTTTCCATCCAGTCGAACAAACTAACTTTCATATAAATAAGTATCCCGCAGAATTAGAATAGGCAGGACATAACAACCATTTGTTTATCCAATGTATTAAGTACTAGGAAGATCATTTATCTTTCGCCGGAGACTTGTTTATATAAAGGGTGTCACCCGTGCTATACGTTCTTTTGAGAACCCTTAGGAAAACAAAAATAATTTATGACTATACGAATAGGTTGTGTCTGATTAATCCATGGCATTGTTGATAAGATTACAAATGCTGGTATTGTCTATCTATAAGCTATTGGATATTTAATTTCTCAACCTTAAATTACTTTTATAAATTATAAGCCTTATTAAATTGCAGCCATGTCAACTACATTTATAAATGGCTATACTAAATCTCTCCTCACTCCACACAGACGCACACGAACCTACAAACTCGAAACCTGGTTAGATTTTACTAGAATTATACGTCTCGGTGCTAGACTTCATCGTCGGTGGTTTTCTAAAACGACTAAGACTTTGGAAAATCCCAGACCGAACAAAATCAAAAAAGGAAAACACAATTCCGAATGCTCTGCGTATGTTTTGGCTACAGGTTTTAATGGGTTTTAGTGGTGAAGTTGACACATAAGCTGAACAAAAAAATCGATAAAATAAAAACACATCCGAGTGTACCGCATATATTTCAATCACAAGTTGAGTGGTACACTATATCTACTACCGATCGAGCGTTGGGTAGTTTGGGGTGGTACGCGCACACTCGCTCGCCAGCTTTTGATTGTGGTACTAGCTGTCCAACACACTGGCGTGGCGTGCACCGCGAATCGATCGATCGGGAACGGCGTTGTAGTACCAGCACCAGCGGGACCATGCGTTCCATGTTACCGACGAAAACGGTTGTGTGCTAGCTCCGGGTGGGGCCCACCCTCGCCCCAGCACGTTGCGCACCACCACCTTCTCTCTACCTCGCCGGGCCCACCGCACAGCTGGAGCGGTGTGGCCTTGTCTGGCCACTCTCATGCATCCGATCGATCTCGCCACCTAGCTAGCAAGCTACAAACCGCTTTCCTCCCGTTTACGCGCCGTCGGATCCGCGAGACGGACGGCCGGGATCGAACCGGGCGTCTCGTAAATCCTCCGTCCCATGGACGGACCACGGTGGATGATTAGCTGTATTAATTGGGCATGGCGGCGAGGTAAGCCGGCCGTAACCTTCCTGACAGCGCACAGCATCTCGTCCCTTCTCTCTCATCATCTGCTCCGTCATCTTCCCCGTTCGCACACCTCATCCTTCCTCGCCGTTTCTTCCTCGACCTCCCATCCTCTCACAGTTCATTCATCCACGCTCCGCCCATCCCCCCCTCCTCCTGCCTTTTTCCTCCAGCCACCGCCATTTTTATATTTAGCGCAGCTACTGCTGCGGCTAGCTACAGTAGTACTATTACCACCACCATCGATCTCCTCTCTCTCTGCCAGCCTAGTACTGCAACTATCTCACTCCCAATCCTTTGCAGCGGCATCTTCTTCCTCATCCCCCTCCTCGCTTTTCTTTCCCCTTTTGCCTCGCCCCCCTCTTTCCAGTTGTGTGGCCTCCCTCCGTCTCTACTACCACCAGCTACCACTGCTGCTCCTGCTTCTTCATGCATGCACTGCTCATGTATGCCATGGCAGCCTCACCCTCAATTTCGAAGTAGCTGCCGCTTAACAGCAGCGGAGTGAGGACGGTGCCTGCCTACAGCGCGAGGTTCCTGCCCAATTCCCTTTGCAGGGACCGGAATTCTGACGGCATGCAGCAGCCGGCCGACATGCCGCCGTTCTCCCCGGCCGGCTGGCGTGGCCCCGCCGGCGCACCCTCGCCCATCAGCAGCCGCCCCCCAGCGCCGACGCAGGGTCAGAACCAGCAGCAGCAGCAGCAGCAGGTGGAGGAGCTCGGTGCTGCGGTCAGCGGGTCTGGGTCCGGGAGCATCGACGGGCACGAGAGCGGGCTGGCCGGCGAGGAGGGCGAGCGCGGCGGGTCGTCGTCGGCGGGAAACCGGTGGCCGCGGCAGGAGACGCTGGCGCTGCTCAAGATCCGCTCCGAGATGGACGCCGCCTTCCGGGAGGCCGCGCTCAAGGGCCCGCTCTGGGAGGAAGTCTCCAGGTAGTCCCTCTCTCTCTCTCTACTAAACCACCATGCCAGTTAAGTTCTCTTCTTCAGTCTCTGCAAGCTGGATCGACGTCTCGATCCATACATGTCTCCGTTGCATGGGGTGTTGAATTGGGCTTGTTAGATGTGATGTCTGATGTGAGAATTGAGGCGCCGTTCTTCTGTGTGTGTGTGTGGCGCACATGCTGCAAGAACAGTCGACGACTAATTTCCCCCAATTTAAAATCACACGCACATCGCTCTCCTCCTTCCGCTTTTCCGGTTCTTTTTCCTGCTTACTGCGTCAGATCCAAGTGAGCGTCGATCCCAATCCGTAGTTAATCCTCTGATCTGCATCCCAAATCGAGTACGCTCTGACACCCCAATTGAGCTAAAGAAAAATCGTGCCTTTTTTTTTGCCCGTGAGAGCAACATGTGTGCGTGCGGTTCATGGTGTGATGGTAATTGTGACTGAGAGCAACATGCATGCATGGTGGAATCATGGAAGTGGACGAGGTTAATTGTGGCTGGTGTTTGTTGCAGGAGGCTCGCGGAGATGGGCCACAGCCGGAGCGCCAAGAAGTGCCGCGAGAAGTTCGAGAACGTCGACAAGTACTACCGCCGCACCAAGGACGGCCGCACCGGCCGCGGCGACGGCAAGACGTACCGCTTCTTCACCGAGCTCGAGGCACTCCACGGCACCGCCGCCTCTCCGCGTCCGCCAACGCCCGTCGCCGTGGCGCCACCGGCCATCACTCCTGCCGCGAGTACCGTCGGCGCGTACGCCATAATGCCCTCGGCGGCGCCGCGCGTGCCTGCCCAGCCGTCTCCGCCGCCTCTCCTCCTACAAGCGCAGCCGGCCCAGCCGGTGTCTACGGACGCGGCTGCATGCCTGACGACGCCGATGCACGACGCGAGCTTCTCGGAGTCGGACGGGGAGGACACCGACGAGACGGCCGATGGCGGGAAGCGCAAGCGGCACGGCGGGTCGGGCTTCGGCCATGGCGGCAAGGCGATGCGGTTCTTCGAGGGGCTCATGCAGCAGGTGATGGAGCGGCAGGAGGCGATGCAGCACCGCCTCCTCGAGGCCATCGAGCGGCGCGACCAGGACCGCATGATCCGCGAGGAGGCGTGGCGGCGGCAGGAGGTGGCGCGCCTCGCGCGCGACCAGGACGCGCTGGCCCAGGAGCGTGCCGTGGCCGCATCCCGCGACGCCGCCGTCGTCTCCTTCATTCAGAGGATCACCGGGCAGATGATCGTCCCCGGGCAGGCGCCACCACCATCCTACCCCGCGCCGACGGCCCCCATCACGGCGACCAAACCGCCACCACTGCAGCCGACGCCGGTCGCCTCGGCCGCACCGGCACCGCCGACTCCACGAGCGCCGGTTCAGCAGACACCGCAGCCACAACAACACGTGACGCCGATGAAGACACAACCACAGACGCCGCAGCCACACCAACACGTAACGCCGACGACGACAGAGCCACAGCCACAGCCACAGTCGACGCCGCAGACGCAAATTAGCAAGGAGATCGTTGTCCACTCATCAGAGGCGCCTGTCGACATGGCTGGCGCGTCGCCGTCGAGGTGGCCAAAGGCGGAGGTGCACGCGCTGATCCAGCTGCGGACGGAGATGGAGACGCGGTACCAGGACACGGCGCCCAAGGGCCCGCTGTGGGAGGACATCTCGGCGGGGATGCGGCGGCTGGGGTACAACCGGAGCTCGAAGCGGTGCAAGGAGAAGTGGGAGAACATCAACAAATACTTCAAGAAGGTGAAGGAGAGCAGCAGGAAGCGGCCCGAGGACTCCAAGACATGCCCCTACTTCCACCAGCTCGACGCGCTCTACCGCACCAAGGCACTCGCCTCCTCCTCGTCCGCCGCCCTTCATGCGCCCGCACCGTCTCCTCGCGCGGAGCCCGCCGCCGTCACCGTGCTCGCCCCGGTGCCGCTGTCGTCCCAGACGCCACCGGCGCCGCAGCACGCCGAACACGCGGCCAATAATTTCACCAACAGCAACGGCAACGGCAACGGATGTGCGAACAACGGCGCGGGCATGCAAGTGAAGACGAGCAACGGCGCCGGTGCTGCGGCGAGGCTCCCCACCCCCGTCGAAGGCCCCGGCTACGGCGGCAGCAACGGCCCGACAACGAACAAGCTGGTACGTCGTTCTGGCCCGTGCCTGCCCGCATGCAATGCATATATAGTGCCATTGTCGACACGATCCATTCTGACCGATACCATGGATACAATTTTGAAGGAACTGAAGCAAGAAGCCATTGTTGCGAAGGAAACGAGGATCACGGAACAGCCGGCGACAGCCATAAACCACAACTACGGCGGGAACGACAGAAGGGACGAGTACGACATGGACAGCGACAGCATGGACGACGACGAGGATGACTTCGACGACGATGAGGACGACGACGACGTCCGCGGCATGCCGGTGCAGTACGACGCCCACTTCCTCCAAAGGCAGCAGCAACAGAACCACAACCACAGCCACAGCCGCGGCGTCGTCCGACCCAACGTGACAAACGGCGGCGGCAACCCGCCGGCAGGCAACGCCGCGCCTGCAGGGGCGGCGGCGACAAGTGGGGCGCCGTTCCTGGCCATGGTCCAGTGACGGGACGACGACGGCAGCTACAGACCAAGAGACGGCCAGGTGGTCTCGATCTCGATCCATCCTGTGCCCATGCATACGGATCCGGATCTCGTACAATTCTGCATTGCCACTTGAATCCTTGATCGATACCCCCTGCCTGCCTGCTCCTAGGTAAAATTTTCCTACCAGACCTGGAAAGCCTACACAAAGATTTACTTCCGCTCCTTGCAATCCAACTCTTAATTATTTCCATTCCTCGTGCACATATATATGGATCGACGTATACATCATGTACATGTCACATTCAACCACCACACTGTAGATGCATGGTAAATTAAAGGCGTGCTCATGCGGGAATTTTTCTTCTTTTCTTTTTTCTTTATGAGGATACTTTTGGAGTTACCTTTTTTACCTTTTTGTTCAGAAACAAAGTTACTGTCCAGTAAGTGTCATGTAAGAACCTTTTCCTCTCCTTAAACTATTGTTACTGTTCAGAGTACATGTCAATGACCGTTCACAGTTGTACACTTCGTAATTAAATGTAAAATCTTTTCTATACTCCATATATATCAATTTATATAGAAGAGGCAGCATCTTCATCTGTGGAATGTACCTGGCACTTGTTTTTAAAACTTGGGGTACCTTCCACTTGCATGTCAAGTTGTAGTATTTGAATTGTAGTCTGAGTTGGTGCACAGTTGCATTAGAATATTTCTTAAACTGTGTTTATTCTCTAGGATCAGAAATCAGACAAATATTTTACTGGGGTGATCTCCTTCTGTTTGGAGCAAGTAGGGATCATCAGCTATCACTCTTAGAATCACTGATTGGTACATGACCTCACGATCGGCATGCCTGTTGGGCAACTGAACATGCATGGAGATTGTGAGATGAAGCAAAGCTAATTATTCGTCCCCTCATTGTCTATGTCGGCATGGCTCAGTGACAACTTCAATCAATAACCCGGATTAATCCATCTTGTTTATTCCATCGAAACATTGATAGAAAAAACTAGACAAAACCGAGATGCTAGGCTTCATCTAGACGACCGGGGGTGGGAGTATAGTCTGCCCCGAACATCCCATCTTCCTATAAGTCAAAATTTATGTCATAGGACCTTTGCCCATGCAACAATTTTTTGTTTTCTTGAAGCATCATTGTAACATTTGATCCCGTGGTGCTTTAAAACTATACAAAAGTTATCACAACATTTTTGAAAGACCTATGCATCAAAACAGTACGAGTATGCTACAATTGGTCGCAACAAATTCCCACCCAGCACAACAAATCTCTGAGATAAAAGTCAGCAAACCTATGCAACATGTGAGGACAACACTTGTAGATGTTCATGAAAACATTTGTGGCACTGAGACAAGATTTACAGCAAATGCCCGAATCATTGCGTCACCTCGCCATGTGTTCGTAGCAAAATGCCCATGACTTTGTAGCATTTGAAAATACTCATGCAACATCGAAAATCCTCTTGAGGACCAGGCCAGTTGGCGACGAATCCGGCATGCTAGATCCCTATTGGCACTATATCTAGTCAGCATGGACGCACCCCCCATGGTACCCTGCCGATTTCGAGCTATAACATAAAACGACCTTCAAGTTGTCCATGGAAGCACGAAGGAATGCGTCTGTTAATAGCGTTAGCGGGGGTAGAAGACGTTAGAGATGGATGGCGGGGAAGACTAGAGGTTGACGACGGGAGAACCGACTCGAACGATTGATCTCTCGGGTGACTGGTAGGGTTTTCCTTTCTCAAAGCAGGGTTAATGAATTTTGCTAGTTGTCTAAAAAAGCTTGAGAAAAATAATAATTTGGAAGAGAGATGCATTGAGCTTGAGCACCTATAGAAGAGTCAATTCTCATACTCCTACTACAAATTGGGGGCATGCATGCTGCAGTGCCTGCATGCATGTGGCTGGATCGGATCAGGGGAATTACCGAAAGGTGCCTCGACTCGATGCGTCAGCCAGATTTGGCAGCCTTTACAAATTTAGTTTAGTGTCAGTTTGTGGCGGCTGCAGATGTGTCCACTGCAGAAGTGTCGCGTTGGAGTCAACTAAAGTCAGCGTTCGTTGTGACAAATTGAATTCTACTCTGAGAAAAAAAAAAGCGAGGCCGGCGAGAGACAGCGAGGTGGCTCTGTCGATCGTGCCCGATGCACATCTGCCTGCCGCTGCTAAACATTCGAGAGTGCGTCTGGTACCCGGCAGGCAGGCTGCGGCTGTCTGTCTACCCCTAACTGGTACTCCCTCTGTTTCAAATTACTCCGCCGGCGCGCTTATGTAGGTGAACTAGTACTTCCTTATTTTTCATTTAAAAAAATCCTTAAATTTTTACAATAGATAGTATAAAATATGTACTACGTATACCAAAAATTCTAAGAATTTTTTAATAAAAAATGAGAGAATACTAGGCCACCTAGGTAAGCGTGCGCGCGGAGTAATTTAAAACAGAGGAAGTACACGTTCAGTAAATACGTGCTACACCTGCAGATAGTACCAGCCGCTTGTTCAATGTGTTGTGTGCCCTTATATTTCCTCCCTTTAAACTATTGTTACGTGCTGATGACTTCAAAAATTATACTAAATAGTATATAAATATATTTAAGTTAGACAAAGTTGAGATATCATTTTTGCAATTATGTTATAACTGAGAATTTATTGAGTTGCAACTAGAGTGTTACTAAGAATTAGTACGAATTTTATTTAGTTTGCAACCAAGAATTAGCACAAATTATAGAATGACGTCAACCGACTGAGACATAAGAAATTCTCGGACACCTGAGATCTAGGCCCTCCCTTTCTATATATCCCATCGCAGATGTTGCATGCATCTTCATTCGTGAAATGGAGTACTCCCTTCTTTTGGAAATAAGTGACCTGGTGTTATCACCGTATTTTGGCCAAAGACGGAGATGGGCCGTGACCAAGATGGGCTTGGAAGATACATATATACAACGTGTTGTTGGATCGGCCTAGTGCGTAGATTTGGGCTGAATTGCCCGTGTATCTTGTATCATAGTAGGATTCGTGTTTGTTTAGGTTCCGTTTATGTTTAGGTAAAGATAGAGTTGTAGAGTTATTCCAAAAGTAGAGAGTCTCCGGACTATAAATATGTACCTAGGGTTATTGAAAGAGGAGGACAACCACGTTCATGACAAACACAATCTCGGCGCATCGCCACCCCTTGTTCTTAGGGTTTCTTTCGGGTAAGTGCCATGCTGCCTAGATCGCATCTTGCGATCTAGGCGAGATCTACTTATTCGTTACCCGGTTTTACTCGTCTTGAAGCGTTGTTGATGGCGAGTAATACCATTATCATAGATTGTTTGAGGCTAGCATCGGCCTGTTTCATTATTATCGCCGGGTTATGCTACCTCTAGCTATCTCGCTACCCTTGCACCGTGTCCCAAAGTGCAAGGGTAGCATCTTGATCTTTATTTAGTCGATTCGATCTGTTATAGTTGTGCCTTGTTCGTCAAGGTTTAGTTTAATATCTACGTAATCAGGCCTTACAAACGGGTTGAACGATCCGGTAATGCATAAGGATGTGGCTTATTCGTTCTAGAGGATGTTCCGTAATTGGCTTTATGTTGGTTATTAGGCCTTCTCTAGGGTTGATATTCTTCATCTTTTGTACGCATTAGGCTCAATTACGCGTGGGACGTTCCGGTTATGGTGAAAACGTTAAACTATCGTAGATCGATTTAACTTGTAATGATCAAGCAAAACCCCATGTTATCATAAATCTAACGCAGAACCATGGGGCAATCGGCTTTAAGAGCCGATTCTGGAAACCAGGAGCCGATCACGGCTCGAATTTTACGATACTTGTTTATCATGCGAAATCAATCGGAGCAATCCTTCACCTTCGACCGGTATAGGTCAGGTGGCACATCTCGAACCAAGCCGGGGCGTGTCTGGAGCTTTTGGGCCGTCGCCCGAGGAACCAGGCCCACTGGCTCTGGAGCCTCCGGCTCTTCGTGTTGTCGATCGCCGTGGGTTTTGGCAGCAACACATTCGCACGGTGGGACCTTCAACAACGTCTACATCAACACCCGACGCTGCGATGGAGAATGCAGACCATCACTTACGACGATCTGGCGAGCACAAGGCCAAATACGAGATCAAGGCCCTCTTGAGGAAGACCTAATCGGCTCTTTTGAGAGGACCGTCGCATGGCATCGGTGGAAAGGGTTCTCCCAGGGCGCTCTTAATGAGGTAGATCTGTTCATTCCTTGGAGGAGCGCACTGTGGCTCTGACAGAAGTCAACTACATGGTGGCTCATTCTTTGCACCGCCATTCCGAGAGCCGTGAACGCTTTCGGCGGTCGCGTCCGCGTAGTCCGAGAGATCATGAAGCATCGATACTCCCCGTCTGGACCTACTTTAGGGACTCACCAGGGGGAAAGACCGCTCCACACCAGGCCGCAGATCCCGTTCGCACTTGCCGCCCCAGAACCGCCAGGGGCAGCGGCTTACGTCGTCTACAAGGCTGGGCGACCAGCGATGCCAATTCTGTTCGAGCCACCTAAGGAGATCCCACGGATATATATGCGCCTCGTGCGGTCGCAATAACGACACGCACAAGCAGATCGCAACCGCAGGAGTTTCTGGCGGGAACCCTTGGGCGGGATCTTCGGCGGCGTGTCCGGGCGAGCAATATGGCTGGGATGTGCGTTGACAAACAAGCGTGGCTAGCCAAGTATGCCACTGGAGCAAGTCATGAGAATCTAGCCCCTACAGCTCAAGCATTGGAGCAAATCGGTACCATCTGAGGACCGGTTAAACCGTCAAGAGAAGGACAATCGGCTATTCAAAGCCGTACTAAAGTTTGATCGATTCCGCGCCACCCAAGTATAAGCTCCCGAGTTCTCAAGATTCGGGGTCAAGGGTCAAGCTCGATCGAGCACATAAGCCGATACAGCACAACTAGGCATGATTTGACATCGGATCGGATCGCGTAAGATTCTTTGCGCAATCTCCGACAGACCGGCCTTTGGGTGGTACACCTCACGCCACCGATTCAATTCATACCGAAGCAAGCTGGAAGAGCGGTTCCACATCCATTACCATTCGAGGCTCTTGAGGCTGGCATTGCAGACTGGCGCGAGTCGTGACGAGAAATCGTAGCCGAGTACATCGGTAACCGGGTTAAGAACCGATGTTACTCGGCTCGTTTAACTGAGAAGGAAGCCGTCGAGCTGGCAGTGTTGGGTCTCGCAGCACCCATCAAGGACTTGGCGTTCCAGGTAGAATACAACTCATTGGCGCACATGGCCCAGAAACTGACGATGTATGAGCGCCACCACGAAGTTGTACCAAGACAAATTCAAACATCCGATAAGCACTGGTCGATGCGAAGGAGAAGATCCGACGCAGACCGGGAGGTGGCCATAGCTGAATGGGCTCGGGGCGAGATCACGTGGCCTGCAAATGGGTGAAAGCAAAGGGCTGCGAAAGGTTCGACTTCGATGTGAGCAAAGCTGAGCAGATATTCGATCTACTGCTGAAGGAGAAGCAGCTGAGATTACCCGAAGGCCACAAAATCCCTACGGCTCAGGAGATGAACGGGAGACCATACTGCAAGTGGCATCATTCGTTCACTCACACCACCAACGAGTGCAAGGAGCTTCGCCGCCAAATCCAAATGGCGATAGAACAAGGTCGTCTGATCCTTGGGCAGTTCGCCATGAAAGTGGACACAAACCCATTTCCCGGCGTCAACATGGTAGAACTCAGTCGCTCCGCGAGGCGTAAGCTGGATTTCTCGTTCGGCGTTAACATGGCAGGGTCTGGATACCACCATGACACGTACAAAGAGAACGATGGTCGCTCCCGGGGCAAGGAAAGAAAGGAGGCTAGTCCATGCGACCGGCCCAGCCACAATGACAGGCGGTACTTAACAGAGGAACAAGTGAGGAGAGTGCGATATCAGAAGCCACATTCCACGCATCTCCTTAACAAGTATGAGCGCCAAGATGACCAACGTCCGCCAAAGACGGCAGACGACGGAAGATATGAACACCTTGCTAGGGGACCGTCGAAAGAGAAGGAAGGCGCCGCTAGGCATTGGGATTGTCCTTTCTTCAAGTATTGCTGGGGCACCGGAATGAGCCGATTGCCTACAGTCGACAACTGCCCGGAATGCAACCCACAGAAAGAGGACACGAGGCCAGTGTCAGTATTCAAACGCCTAGGGCCTCTTCCGTCCTAGAGCCGACACAAGGAGTCCGCTCGAGCAGGAGACCTCGAGGAGCCGAAGGATGACAAGGTCAAAGACAGGTATCACCGTCCAAGGTGGTGCCCCGACGGACTCAGACATACCCAGAAGCGTAGAGTGCAGCGGCTCCGTAACCTAGAGGAAGCTGAAGCGCAGTATCTCCACGCTTTGAAGAAAGCACGGCCTGATCTGGCCGTCAAAGTGAGACAGGATGTGGAAACGGAAGACCGCCCGACCAGGAAAGAGTGGCGCCCCAAACCGATAAAAGCCGATGCAAAGACATCGGCTGGCACAAACATGATGTTCATTACTCCGTAATTCTGCGCAAGAACCGATGAGCTACTCGTGGCACAATTTGATCGCGGCCACGCGGTTATCTTTGAAGCCACGTGAAAGGTTACAAACATCTGAAGGCCCCAGCCTGCGAGGTTACATCAATGGGCAACTGTCGGAAGATGTTGGTGGACACCGGGCGGTCAATATCATGCCATACTCCATGCTACGACGTTTGGGACGCTCACTGCAGATCGATCAAAACCAACGTCACGTTGAGCGACTTCAACGGTCTTGAGGACACAAGGTGTATCGAGCGTGGACTTGACGGTGGGCAGGAAAACCGTACCCACGTCATTCTTCGTCGTGGACAAGAGCACTTACCGTCTTGCTAGGAAGGGATTGGATTCACGCTAATTGCTGCATCCGTCCACAATGCATCGATGCTTGATCCGATGGGATGGAGACGAAGTGGAGGTCATCCGCATGACGATTCCATCGAGATCTCCATAGCTGGCATGAACGTGCGGAAGCGAAGACCAAGAGCCGCTCTCTGGAATCAATCTAGACGGCTGCGAGCGTATTGAAGCTACAAAAAACGGGGTGAGGCTGGTCTTATCCACTGGCCTTACAGAGCAGAAGAGCCCACGATCACCGTGGCGCCGATCCTGCGATCGGCCACAAAAAATAAAAGCGTGATCATACGACAAGCAGTTCATGTAGTCGTAGCAGAGAGATGCTCTGCCACTGTAAAATAATAAGGTGTAAACCGTCCTTGACAGATGCAAGCAAAAAGGGGGCCGATTCAGGCGATCGGCCCAAATTATTTTTGTTGTCCTCACCCACCGTTTGCCCTGTGTTTAGCGTCGATTTGACAGGTGACGGAAAGCTAGGATACGGGTTTACATCCGCTGATGAGCTAGAAGAGATCGACATTGGTCCTGGGGATAAGCCACGACCAACATTTATCAGCAGAAAGTTAGAGCAAGTCTGCGGGGCCCGATGATAGCCCTGTTGAAACAATATCCAGATTACCGCTGGGACTACAGAGATGCTGGATTGGACAGAGCATCATCGAGCATCGTCTCCCTCAAAAAGGATTTCGCCGTTTGAAAGCCACGACAAATGAAGGCCGAAATTCTGGAAGAAGTCAAGAAAGAGGTCGAAAAAATGTTGACGGCCAATTTGATCAGACCATGCAGGTATGCCGAGTGGATTTCTAGTATCGTACCTGTAGAGAAGAAGGGTGGCCAATGGCGGGTTGCTATAGATTTTCGAGATCTCATGAGCTACCCCAAAGGATGAGTATCCGATGGGTGGCGTAAACATTAATCAATGCGTATTTGGTCATAAAATTTTGAGCTTCATGGACGGCAATGCCGGGTACAACCAGATCTTCATGGCTCCAGAAGACATACACAAGACTGCATTCAGAGTCCCAGGGTCCGTGGGGTTATTTGAATATGTGGTCATGACGTTTGGACTGAAAAATGCCGGCGCCACGTACCAACGGGCCATGAATTATATCTTCCATGATCTGATCGGCAAACTGGTGGAAATCTACATCGATGACGTGGTGGTCAAGTCTGCTTCAACGCACGGACACTTGGACGATCTGCAACGCGTCCTGGACCGAACAAGAAAATTGACCTGGATGAATCCAAAGAAGTGCTTTGGGTGACGGCGGTCGGTTCTTGGGTTTTGGTCCATGAACGCGGATTGAGATCGGCTGAAAAGTCGGGAGGCGGTCACGAACAATGAAGCCACCCACCACCAAGAAAGAACTGCAGTCCCTTATCGGCAAGATCAACTTCAGACGATTCATCTCCAATCTATCGGAAGGATTGAGCCGTTCATGGGACTAGTTAAGATCAAATCGACGAGGAATTCGGCTGGGGCGAGCAACAACGAGCCTTTGGCGAGATCAAAGAGTACGACAAAGCCACCAGTGTTAGTTCCACCTCGACCGATAGGCCATTCTACATTTACTTGTCGATGGTGACACGCCCATCGCCTCGGTAGTGGTGCAAGTTTATGATGGGCTGGAGCGAGTCGTCTTTTACATAAGCGGGAGGATGCTTTGGGCCAGAGACAAGGTACCTGATATCGATAAGTTGTGCCTCTGCCTGTTTTCACCGCACCAAGTTGCGACACATTTTGCTATCAGCGAGATCATCATCATATGCAAATCGGCGTCATAAAGCACATCTTTGTCGGCTCCTATGTTAAAAAGGCTGGGCAAATGGATGTTTGCATTGTCGAGTTTGACATCCGGTATCAACCCGCGATTAAAGACGCGCGGCTGATCTTATCTGAAAGGATCAACACTAACATAGCCGCTTGTCCATAGGCGTGGGCTATGTTTTTCGACGGATCGGTTGTGACGATGGCTGCGGCATCGGCATTTTACTCGTGTCGCCTGTGGGGCAACATTTTCCTTCTCCATCAGTTGTCTACCTCGCACTAACAATGTAGCGAGTACGAGGCGATACGCAAGGGATGGAGTTACTCCTCGGCCGGAGCGGGCGTGGAAATTTTGGAGATTCCAAGTTGGTGATTTCCCAGCTCACGGAGGACTACAAGTGCGAGCGAGTCCCTCTTCCCATTATGGCTGCACCGCCGGTGATGACGCAATTCCGGTACATCAACTTCACTTGGATCCTGACGCAGAATCCGAGGCGAACGATCTTGCAGATAGCTTCAGGTACAAGGATGTGGTAGAAGGAGCCGATGTTGATCACAGTGCATCCTAGAAGCAGACGACTGGAGAGCCGATATCTTCAATTAATTGAAAGATTCGGCTCGGGGGGCACCTAAACGGATAAGGTACAAAGCCATGAAGTACGTGCTTATTGGGGATGTCATGTTTTACAGGACTCTGGAAGGGCTATTGCTCAAGTGCTTGGGGACGGCAGAGGCCAATCAGCTCCTACACGAGGTACACGAAGGCGCCTGTGGAACTCACCAATCGGCTCATAAGATGAAATGGTTGATCAGGCGATCAGGGTTTTATTGGCCCACCATGCTTGAGGACTGTTTCAACTACTATAAAGGGTGTCAAGCATGTCAGAAATTTTGAAAAATCCAGATGGTACCACGTCGAGAATGAACCCCATCATCAAGCCTTGGCCATTCGAGGTTGGGGCATGGACATGATCGGCAAGATCAATCCTCCATCAAGCAAAGGCCACATGTGGATTCCGCTATCATGACTACTTCACTAAATGGGTAGAGGCTGTCCGATGAAGTCGATAAACTCGAAGGATGTTATCAATTTTGTGAAGGAACATGTCATCCATCGATTCGGATTCCCCAAACTATCACGACCGATGGAGGTTCGGTCTTTATTTCTCGTGAATTTAGAAAATTTTGTGAGGACATGGGGATTAAGCTGATTAGGTCATCTCCATACTATGCTCAAGCAAATGGGCAAGCTGAGCGTCAATCGAGTCTCATCAAGTTGATCAAGAGAAAAGTCGATGAGCACCCAAAGGCGTTACGAGGTTTTGTCGAGGCGTTATGGGCTTATCGTATGTCATGCCATGGAGCAATAAAACCTCACCATATCATCTAGTATATGGACAAGAAGCCGTCCTACCACAGGAAATTACGGTGGATCAAGACGTCACTTTTCAGACGATCTAACGATCAAGAATATGCAGCCCGATGAGTGACAGTAGAGGAGTTAACGAGCTCAGGTTATGGTCCGGAGAAAATCAAAGAAAACAAGGCCAAGGTAGCTCGTGCATACAACAAGAAAGTGAAGCCAAAGGAGTTCCACGTTGGTGATACGGTATGGGAAGTGTGTTGCCCTTGGGGACTAAGGATGCAACATATGGTAAATGGTCTCCAAATTGGCACGGTCCGCATGCAGGTCGACCAAGTTTTAAGAGGAAACGCATACATGCTCGAGCAGTTGGATGGAGTAAAGTTCCCAGTGACAGTCAATGGACAACATCTCAAGAAATATTTCCCAAGCATGTGGGATGTTGGACAGTAAAACTGGAGGAGCCGTTACATGAAATCGGCTAGGTAAAGACACGAGAAGCGATGGACAGGTAAAATATGGGGGCCGATGCTGGAAATCGGCCGAGTAAAAAAAAAATTTACATATATGTAGCCGATGCACGGTCATCGATGCTAGAGGTTCACACATGTTACAAAGAGGACCACCTCGACGGTCTCAGCCTCGTCATCTTCATCTTTGCTTGTCACTAGTCGTCTGTGCGGGGCACGTTTTTTGGTGGGCAATTGGAGATTTGGGTCGCCCGTGTTTGAAATCCACTGTGTTGAGGAAGGTCGCAGGTCATCATTTGAAACTAAGAAGTGGCCATTGTGATGTGTTAAAGATTCGACTGAAGGTTGACCCTATCAACGTTTTTCAGGAGAAGCCGATGGGTGGTCATCGGCTCTGTGCAATTTGACTTGTTTGACTGTATGCGTGCAGCATGATGAAAGCCGATACAGTGTCATCGGCTTCTGGAACATCGACCTGTTTCGGTTATCGGCAAAATTGAAGCAAAAAGGAGCAACATTTGGGAAACAGAGTTTCATTCATTCAAAAGATCATTGCTTATAGGATGATCGATTACAAAAGGGGCCTACTACTGCTACGGCCATTACTACTGATTCCTAATCTAAGCCGAGGTCGTCGTCGCCGCTGTCGTCGCCGCCGTCCTCTTCGCTGTCTTCGGCGCTGCTCCCGGCATCGTCCGCTTCTTCTTGAAGAAACCAGCGGGGACCTCTTCGTCCTCGTCGTCATCTTCAGTATCCTCGCTGGACCCGTAGCGGAAGCGCTTCGTCGGCGGATACTCATCGGAGGAGGTGTCCTCCTCCGATTCCTCCTCCTCAGCGGAAGAGTCGACGCCGTCCCACGACCAGTTGTCGTCATTGCTCGCCTCCAGTTCCCGTCGACGAGGAATCTGAGGCTCTCTTCGCCGTCGAGGACGATCGTCCTCGACGGGCAGCAAATCGATCCTTTCGTCCCACCATCGTGGGGCGAAATCAGATGTCGCCGTGGTGGTGCTCGCGTGGGTTCTCGGTCGCTAACGAGTTGGGCGTGGGAGGCGACGGAGGAAGCGAGGAGGCCATGGCAAGAAAGAGGGTTTTTCCGGTGATGGGAGAAGGGTTTCGCAACCTGGAGGAAGATGGGGACTGCGAACTGTTCGAGCTGATTTAAATAAGGGAATAGTGGATGACGGTTCAATGCCATGGCGGTTTCCCAGTTACCGCCAAAATCGTCAAATCACGCGCTGCGCAGGAGTTGAGAAGACATGGCATCATGATGAAGGGGTAGCGTGACGGTGCTGTTCTGCCACGCATTCTGTCAACGCGCAACCCGATACAAAAAAAAGGGGAGGAGAAGAGGGAAAAAACACACAGAGTGGTTTTGGAATTATCACCGTATTTTGGCCAAAGACGGAGATGGGCCGTGACCAAGATGGGCTTGGAAGATACATATATACAACGTGTTGTTGGATCGGCCTAGTGCGTAGATTTGGACTGAATTGCCCGTGTATCTTGTATCATAGTAGGATTCGTGTTTGTTTAGGTTCCGTTTATGTTTAGGTAAAGATAGAGTTGTAGAGTTATTCCAAAAGTAGAGAGTCTCCGGACTATAAATATGTACCTAGGGTTATTGAAAGAGGAGGACAACCACGTTCACGACAAACACAATCTCGGTGCATCGCCACCCCTTGTTCTTAGGGTTTCTTTCGGGTAAGTGCCATGCTGCGATCTAGGCAGTATCTACTTATTTCGTTACCCGGTTTTACTCGTACTGAAGCGTTGTTGATGGCGAGTAATACCATTATCATAGATTGTTTGAGGCTAGCATCGGCACTGTTTCATTATTATCGTCGAAGTTATGCTACCTCTAGCTATCTCGCTACCCTTGCACCGTGTCCCAAAGTGCAAGGGTAGCATCTTGCTTGATCTTTATTTAGTCGATTCGATCTGTTATAGTTGTGCCTTGTTCGTCAAGGTTTAGTTTAATATCTACGTAATCAGGCCTTACAAACGGGTTGAACGATCCGGTAATGCATAAGGATGTGGCTTATTCGTTCTAGAGAGGATGTTCCGGTAATTGGCTTTATGTTGGTTATTAGGCCTTCTCTAGGGTTGATATTCTTCATCTTTTGTACGTACTAGGCTCAATTACGCGTAGGACGTTCCAGTTATGTGGTGAAAACGTTAAACTATCATAGATCGATTTAACTTGTAATGATCAAGCAAAACCCCATGTTATCATAAATCTAACGCAGAACCATGGGGCAATCGGCTTTAAGAGCCGATTTACAGGGAAACCTGGGAGCCGATCACGGCTCGAATTTTACGTATACTTGTTTATCATGCAGGAAATCAATCGGAGCAATCCTTCACCTTCCTGACCAGGTATAGGTCAGATGGCACGCCCTCGAACCAAACCAGGACGTGTGCCGGAGCTTTTGCGGGCCGTCGCCCGAGGAACCAGGGCCCACCAGCAGTCCTGGGAGCCTCCCGGCTCTTCGTGTTGTCAGTCGCTGCTCGCCGGTGGGTTTTGGCAGGCAACACCTGGCTATGTCAAATATATATGTATTTCAGTATTTAGACATGTTTTAGTGTGTAGATACATATGGACCGAGCTGGTCCTGAGATTTCGTGGCCCGGGACGGAACTATACCTTGAGGGGCCCATATATAAACATCAAGTAACATTAAATATCAGTATATATATAATGTTTTTTGCGGGTAACACATACTTATTAAAGATCCAAAACTATAAAATAATTATTTATATTATCTTCAAATATTTTTCTTACAATCCTAGATGCGAATAAACTAAGATTTTTTTTGATTCAAATGAGTTTCACATAAATATTCTAACATTTCAATCTTTGGAAATTTTGCTATAGAACATGTTTGATTTATTGTAGGATTATATAATTTATGTGTGTTACTTTGCAGTTAATTACAAAGATCAAAGTTTCGTTAGGTCCAACTCCTGGAAATCCAATACAACATGCTAGGTTTATTTTATTGATAAATTTAAGTTACTTATTTTTTGACGGAGCGTACATGGAGAAATAATAATGAGCTGTGCATGACCCGTGCAGTTTACCTGAACGTGAAACTTGGCGAAACAATCTAGCACAAATCTTGAAGCACCAAAATGACGGTTGAAACATGCACAGTTGAGAATCACGATTCAATGTACATGCCACTTCTTTTTTTTTAAACCGGGGGTACCTACCATTACCCTGAGATGGTGGATAGTTGGCGCTATAATATATCTTGAACTCTGTTTATTCTCTAGGGTCCAGGCCCGGCTCTGGCCCATGGCAAGGTTGTGCGAAGGCCAAGGGCCCAGGCCGAAGGGGGGCCCAAAAAAATTTATGCGCAAAAGGCAGAACTAGAACTAGAGAAAGGCAGCTGGCAGCCCAACAAATAAGTCGCGAGCAGCAGCGAGCACTCCTTGGTCGCGACTCGCGAGGAGATCGATCCTGATTCCCGATCGATCGTGAATTCTACAGGTCCAGGTCGCGGTCGCTGGTGTCTCGACTCGGGATCGATCAAAAAAAGTCCTGGTTCCCCAGCCCGCTAGCTTAAAAAAAAAAATCCGACGGGACGGGAGTAGGCTGGAGACCTGGAGTCTGTTCGTCTCTTACTCTCTCGCCGTCTCGCGAGTCACGACTCGCGTGTCTTCTGGTCGTCTTTGTTTTTGACAATTGTTTTTGACATTGATGACCTGCTTTCCATCAATAATCTTGGACACGCCCTGTCCTATGCGAGTTTACGCCTTAATTTATCCTTAATTCCTCGTTTAATCCTTCTAATTAATTCCTCAATTAGGGTTATAATTTTTAAGATTATAATAAATTCTTTCACATTTGATATAAATTTTAGGATCATGAAGAAGCTTTTTTCGAAGCACTAAAGCTTAATTGTCGATGAACTCATTGGAGGCCGGTTTTTTTTGAGGTATTCGCTAGCATGGAATACTTGTTATGTTTTAATACCATTTTTATTTTCTATTTAAATATCATAATGCTTTAGTGTTTGAGAATTATTTATAGACATCTTCACTATGAATGTGTGGTTATATGCTTTAAAATATTTTGCAAGTGAAATTGACACATATATCGTCTATATATATAGTCATTAAGGGCCCTATTGTCGACTTCGCCCAAGGGCCCCGAAAAATATAGAGCCGGCCCTGCTAGGGTCCCAAGTGTATACTGCTTTTTTTTTGCACTGATCTTCTCTTGTTAAGAGCAAGTAGTCGGGCGGATTAGATATATCACTCTTAAATCCCGTCGATTTGGACATGACCTGACGATTGACATGCCTGTTGGACAACCGAACATGCACGCATGGAGTACTATCATGGTGGGGTGGAGCAAAATTAGTTATTCGTCCCATCATCATCTATGCCGGAAACGGGATAGGCAACAACTTCGATTGATTGGCTGGCCAGATTAATCCACCTAAGAATTGTTAATCCCACTGGTGATTTTGACGGTACAAATGAGCTTAGTAGAGAGATTCCATTATTTTCCTTAGCCTAGGCTATTTTTCTTGAAGGAACTTGTGAAGTTTATTAATTAGCCAACATATTTGTTATAACCATTTATGATTATCATTGCCACGCATGACGGGGTAGACCAACTTAAAACACCACCCTTGCCTAGTCACGCTAAGATAAATGCTCACGCGATCCACTTTAGACACACTAATGTGTTCGTAAATATTCAAGAGCTCCTGACCTTAACGAAGTAAACTTCAGCTAGGTGATCTATCCATGCTTTGGCTATATAAAGCATGCACTCGATCCAGGAGATTGTATTTTGGCTCACATGTGCAAATAATTCTATTATGAAAAAATTATGAAAAACAAATTTTGAAATGTCAAAAAAAAAATGAAAGAAATTTCTACGTGGACATCTAGACACTTGTTCACAAACAAGTTTTCGAGATAAAGAAACATTTTATGTGTCTTACGTAAAAATCCATAAAAATGTCCACGAATAGTCATGTTAGAGTATTGAAATTAGTCTTTTTTTACATGAGACACAAAAGAATGTTCTTTTACCCGAAAACTTGTGTGCAACATTAGAAGTAATAGCAGCAACAACACCATGTAAAGTGCTACATCTAGGGATATATAATTTTACAGAATTCATGTCACCTATCATGTGAATGAGAGAACCTATTTATACCTTTAGAAGTCAACGCCCACTAACATACTTGTAGCCATCAACATCAAGGATACTAAGTGAGATCAAAATTTTGTCCATGCTTAGTATGTGCTTCACCGCTGTCAACATGCATGTCATCCTATGATGTGTCCTGATCTTAAAAGATCAAACACCAACAATATGACAAGGGTTGTCATTTTCCACATGCACCAAATCTCTAACTTGCACAGACTCGTATGAACTAAACCAATCTTTGTTATAACAAATGTATCAAGTATGCATTCATCATCATGAGATGCACAAGCAGCAAAAACTGCTAGACATTCACCATCAGAACTCTCATCGGAAATAACAGAAGCCTTACCAGTATCATCAAACTTATCTTTTGGTTGCGAAGTATTGTTCATTTTCTCCTTATTCTGCAACTTCCATCAATCATCAACAACATGATTAGTCTTCTTACAATACCTGCAGAACTTGTCTTTTTCCTTGGAATTTGACCGATATTTCCCGCCTTTGCTCTTATCTCTGTTGTCGCAGTTGTTATTCCTCTGCTCGGTCCTGCCACAAACCTGCAGTGCTTTATCCTTGGATGACGACCCCTATGTCTGCGTCATAGTTTTCATATTTTCCCTCTATTTGAGGGTCTCTTGTACTTCAACAAGGGTTTGTTTATCATGACTCAATAAAAATAGTATCTTAGAAATTTGCATACGAACTAGGCAACGAGCATAAGAGTAAAAGAGCTAGATCCTCATTATCATATTTGACTTCCATAGACTGCAAGTCAGAAACAATCTCTCTAAACACAGATAGATGATTCATTACCGATCCACCGTCTTGCAGCTTATGCGAGGACAATTTCCACCCTTTTGTTCAGAAACAAAGTCATTGTCCAGTATGTGTCACATTGTGGGCTCCTTTTCATCTTTGTGAACTTCTATTACTTGTTAATGAACTGTACAAAACTACAAAACTACAGACTTGGTAATTAACAAAATGTGAAACCTTTATATCCCAATTCATATCATGCAGCAGAAGCTGCATCTTCATCTGTGGAATGTACATGGCACTTCTTTTTTAAACTTGGGGTACCTACCACTTGCCTGTCTAGTAACTAAGAGTATTTAAAATGTGCTCGGCGATGGATGGATGGTTGCACTAAAATATGTCTTGCAGTAGAGTACTACTTATTCTCTAGGATACTACTCTACTGCAGCGATCTCCTATTGTTTAGAGTATAAGTAGGGATGATCAGCCATCACTGATTGGTGTACACTACGACACTACCTGACGATCCCCTGTTGGACAACCGAACATGCTTGCAGTACTTGGATTAACGATGGTGAGGTGGAGCACAATTAATTATTCCACCCATAATCGTCTACCATGTCTGTAGGGCTAGGTACTGGCTTCAATCAATTAGCCGTCCGGATTAATCCAGCTGATAACAAATAGCCCCTCTGTTTTTAAATATAAGATATTTTAGCTTCGTTAAAAAAATATTTAGATTTTTTTATATATAGATTTACTCATGTTTGTGTCTAAATATTTTTTTTATAAACCTAAAACATCTTATATTTTAAAACGGAGGAAGTAGTATTCATTCATGGTTCTATATTTTGATAAGGAAAATGAGGTTTTGTAAGGAGGTGCGCTCATTATCCTCCGATTTGGATCTGTAGAAAAGTCAAATTATCTTCGAAGTGCATGTGACGCCGGATCGGATCGGAGGAATTTACTGGAAAGGTGCCTCGACGTCTGAGCCAGATTTGGCAGCTTTACAAAATATTAGTTTAGCTCGTGTCAGAGTCTGGCGGCTGCACATGCGTCCAGGGGCAGTGTCCCGGTGAAGTCAAGTGAGGTCAGTTTCTGTCGTGGTACGTTCTATTCTAGTACTACCAGGCGAGAGGCGCGTGCCATACATGACATGGGATCCGTCATCACCCCCGTGCTTCCTGCATGCGCATCTACGAGGCTTTTGGTAGCATGTACTAAGGCCAACTCCAATGGATTTTCGCATTTTGGATATCGATTTTGTTCAATTTAGTCCGTTTATGGGTAGGTCGTCTGGGATCAGCCTTGTTGCGGTGATCTGTGCCCTCAACAGACTATCACATATGCGGTCCCCTGTCCGCGGAGAGCCATCAAGTTTAAGCTGATGGTAGTCTTAGCGATAATGGCGGCCGGCGATTCTTCTGCCAGGACTTCGGTTATCGCCCGCTGCCCCGGCCTTTCCTGCCTAGGCCGTGCTATTTCCCACCCGCCTCTCCCTTTTCGCTCGCCGTTCCCACCGAGCATCCCGGAAATATAAAAAGGGGTCGGCAACCGGGACGGGGAGAACCAACCTCTCCCTCCCTCGCCATGCCGAACAGCCTCCCGGTGACATGGGCCGAGCCCAGCAAGTTTGCCCTCGCCGTGTACCCCCTTCCCCTTCCCCCGGGTGCCGGTGAATCTTTGGAGGGCGACGAGGAGGACATGGGAGAGTTGGTGGCGGACGAGGTGGAGTTGGTGGCATAGGCGGAGGTGGAGGGCGAAGTCGATAGCGCAGACGCAACACACTACGTCCTAGATATGTACGTCCGCGAGCTTTACCAGGCCTACAAGGCCAGGGAGGCCGCCGGTCGACAACCCGCCGAGCGGCTGCGGCTGTAGGCTGAGGAGGTGGCGAGGGAGGTGGTAGCGACCATCGAGGACCACAACGAGCGGGAAGCGAAGAAATTGATGGAGGACGAGAAGATCGCCTGGGTTGCCGCTGAGGCCATGCTGGAGGAGGAGCGGAAGCGGTAGGACACGCGATGGAGGCCGCGGCCTTGTCCAAGGCTTCCGCCAAACGTGAGGTGCTGGCGGAGGAGCGTGTTGTGATCAAACGGGAGGTGCTGGCGGAGGCGGTTTCCTTGCGTGCTGCGGTAGCGGAGGCCGCCGCCAAATGGGAGGCGGGAGCGGCACGCTACCGCCCATCCCCAACGATGGCCAGGCAGAGGAAGACCCTCGCGCGCCACCGCAGAAGGCAGACAACAAAGGCCAAGAACAAAGCCTTGGCGGCCCGTCGGGCATAGGTGGCCAAGAACGCAACCTTTGGCCGGGACAGGGCCGATGCTTAGTAGATTAGTTTAGTTTAAGAACTAAATATTTCTATTTTATGTAATGAAAGCAAGTTATTAGTAATTTTCCGTGTATGACGCATGGGCCCAGATGATGACCGGCCCGGACGCGTGGGCAGTCCAAGCTGCCGCAAACCGAGCTCAACTTTCGGCCCGGTTTGCGCCAAAACGGAAGGGTCCAAGACTGGATCTCGATTTGAGGGTGCGCGTTGGGTCGTGACCTCGGTCCGGAAGGACGGGATCAGACGCATGGGGTCCGTTTGCGAGGGGCCATTGGAGTTGGCCTAAGGTTAGGACAGGCCTGATGACAATATAGATGCTACATTTGGTTAATTGTCGGTCCCGTGTTGTGCCCTCCATGATTTGTAAAACAGACTAGAGGCAGGCCTAAGGACAACGTCTGAATTGATCTTTTTCATGGAGCATGCCCCGGTTGAGCACAAAATGGCTTTAACCGCCCATCCGTTACACTCCAACGCCACCGCCATGGTGGATCTTCTGCGTCGTCGTCTTCATCAACGGCCTATGGCAGGATTAGGCCGTCTACAATTCCACAAGTATTGGTTTTTTCTATCGGCCTAAATTTTAAATATTTGTACTTGCTTGCATATACTTTCTATGAATGATTGCTCCGGTCGCTTGTTTGATTGGCATGCATCTTGATTCCTTGAGATGCATTTGGCCATAGATGTGTAAATTGAAAGGCAGTTCCATTGCTGCTATTGATGTCCTTATTACTCATTGATCTGGTTGTTTGACGTGTATGTTTCTTCATATGCATGTTTTCATTCATATGTGTGTCAACATTAACTAGTGGTGCAATGTTTGTGTATATATGAATACATGTTTTGGTTGCCATTGCTTGTCTTAGTTGTTACTGGTCAATGTTGATCAATAGTGCAATCCATGTTACCTTATTAGTACTTGTTTTGGTTGCCATTTGCTTGTCTTGGTTGTCACTGATGATCAATGTTGATCAGTAGTGTAATCCATGTAAGATTATCAGTAGTTGCTTTGCTTGTCTTGGTTGTCACCAATCAATGTTGATAAGTATTGTTGCAATCCATGTAAGCTTAATAGTAGTTGGTTTGCTTGTCATTTTCTTGTATATGATCTACATTGATCAGTAGTGCAATCAAAACTGTAGTTGTTTGCTTGTATATGATCTAAATGATTAGCACCTTGTCTTTATTATGATGTTATCGTCAATGTTTTTCTCTCGTCTAATCTGTTCTCCATGTCAAGGTACACAAGAAGGACTAGGACACCCTGTGCAGGAACACAGTTTGTCCTACATGAGGGTATGGGGACTTCCTCCTAGTCCCTTCCGCGCAAGAGAGACCCAAATGATGAGTGCATATTTGCATCATGTTTTATATTATTATTTTGCATTATAGTGGTAGAATCTTGGTATTTTACGATGTTCGTGCGCACCTTTTATGTTTATTTTTATCAGGATCAGGACAGATGATGGATACGATGGACACAATTCTTGGACTAGTTGTATTGAAGCGAAAAGGAGTCAAAACAGCGTAAATCGCTAATTTGGGAAATATCAATAACAGTAGAAGAAAACCCGAAGTGATTGCAGGAGGCAGAAGATTTAACGACCAACTATACAGCGGGAAGAAATTCTCTGGCCGTATAGTTCCCACCGTATAGTTGGCGCCGCCACCGCCTCCTCAAATAGTTTTATCCCATGCAACTGGATCGGAGAGACGACATACAGAACGACCAGAAATTGCCGAAACTTCACCTTCAAAAGGGGTCTGGAGGGGAAACTCATCCACTGGGGATCCATCTTCACCCTACGCAGATCCAGGAGGCTAAGGCATCGATCTTCATCATCAACCACTGCATCACCACCATCTCCATCCATCACATCTACATCTTGTCTAGATCTTGTTGTAATTTCCATACTCGTTGTGGATTTATACAAATACTATTCATCTATGATAGATTCCATTGTCTTTGCCTGATGTTGATTGCCTCCATGTCTGAGTAGATCATTAGTTCTTGGGGAGACGAAGAAACCCTAGCATGAGATTGAAATAAGATAAAGTTTATTATGATATTCATCACTTTAATCATGTGTTAGATTGTTTTCATCTTGATGTTGGGAGAAGTCGAGCTCTCAATATTTGCCTCTTGTGAGGACTTGATGGAGGGAACTACTTCTTGGTAGACGGATGTGTGCTAGCACTTACAGTGACTATAAAGCTGTTGGCACTCCTTACGTATCAACTTGGGAACCGAGAAAACTCACGGAACACTATCCATGTGATGAGTGCATATTTGCATCATGTTGTATATTATTATTTTGCATTGTAGTGGTAGGATCTTGGTATTTTACAGCGTTCGCACGCATCTTTTATGTTTATTTTCACCAGGATCGGGACAGATGATGTATCCGATGGACACAATTCTTGGACCAGTTATATTGGAGTGAAAATGAGCTAAAAACAACGTAAATCGCTTATTTAGGAAATATCAATAATACCAGAAGAAATCCTGAAGTGATTGGAGAATACAGAAGGTTTAACGACCAACTATACGACGGGAATACTTTTTCCGGTCGTATAGTTCTCGTCGTATAGTTGGCGCCGACACCACCTCCTCAAATAGTTTCATCCCGTGCAACTCGATCGAAGATATGACATACAGAACAACCATAAATCACCAAAACCTCACCTTCAGAAGGGATATGGAGGGGAAATTTGCCCCAGGGATCCATTTTCGCCCTAAACAGATCTAGGAGGCCAAGACATCGATCTCCATCTTCATCAACCGCTGCATCACCATCATCATCATCTCCATCCATCCCAACTAGATTTTGTTGTAATTCTAGCACTAGTTGTGGATTTATACAATAACTATTCATCTATAATTATTTTCATTACCATTGCCATGATGATGTTTGCCTCCATGTCTGAGTAGATCATTAGTTCTTGGGGAGATGGAGAAACCCTAGTATATGATTTAGATGAAATAGAGATTATTATGTTATACATCATTATGTGTATGTGTTAATTGTCTTCATCTTGATGTTTGGAGTTGTGCACCTCCTTAATATTTGCCTCTTACAGGGACTTGATGAAGGGTATTACTTGTTGGTAGATGGAAGGATGATAGCAATTACTGTGACTATAAAGTACTTGTCATTGTTTATGTACTAACTTGGGGAAGCAAAGAGAACTCATTAATCCATGTCCATGCCGCGGGAGAAATCCCTTAATAGCGGGATAATACGATTGATGTCGTTTATCTGTCAGCTGTGGTTATGAAGGATGATTTGAGCAATGGTTGCTGCCTATTCGTCCATATATGGAGATCCTCCCACATACATACATGTCATGCGAATATTCGTTATAATAATCTTGATTACTTAGTGTAAATTGCTAGCGGTGTATCCACCACTCCCCTAGAACGCATTTTCCTATTGCAGTTCCAAGCTTTATTACACACGCGATTACTATTTTCTGCATTAAGTTTTCCTTTACTTTATTTAATTGCTTCACTTAATCAAAAACCCAAAAACAATTCTACTTTTCTTGCATCTTCTAATTATTTCTTAAGTACTTCGTTTAGTTTTAGTTAAAAGCATGTTAGTATTTCGCCTACTACTCCGTGTGGGATCGATATCTTTATTTTGAAACTAGCTACAAACGATCTGTGCACTTGCAGTCATCACCATGCCATGGGATACATCCTACGGGATAAAGTCCCTTAATAGCGTAGTGACTATAAATGAGTCATTTCCGGGAGAATACTTAGTGCGGTTACCAGGGAGATTAGCGCTATAAGTCATTTTACTTTTAGTTATTTACTTTTGTTGTACTAATTTTTGATTTGAGTTGCAGGACCATAACAATGGAAAACACTCATAATTTAATCCATCTTGAGGCAGTAAGGAAAATGGGTTCGCCCATGGACGCTTTTATAACTGTCAATAAAAGCATAAACCCTGATGGTAATGATATCCATCCCTTATTATTTGAATTACTTAACTCTAAGAAGTTTGCAGGAACCAATGAAGAGAATCCATATGGACACTTACAATTCTTCGAAGATGTTTTTGGTTCCATTATATTTGATGATTGTGACCTTGATGAGATTAAAATCCAGTTGTTTAGACAAACTCTCTCCAATAATGTTTTTACAACTGGTATAGATCCTTTTGTGCAGAAGAACCAATGACGTGGACGGAATTGACAACCAATTTCCTATCAAAATATTACATAGAAATCAAAGCTTATAGGATGAGAGGTATTATTATCAGTTTCAAAAATAATCCTGATGAGAGTTTATATGAAGGCTATCTAAGGTATAAAAGCTATCTAGACAATTGCCCCCATCACCGTTTGCCTGATTGGTTAATCACTCATACTTTCTATGGAGGGCTTAATAATAAAAATAGAACGAGCCTATATACCGCTTATAATGTTAGTTTTCTATCTTATACCTATGATGAATCCTGGAAATTAATAATGAAAATGAGGGAGACAACAAAAAGCCTTAAAAATGAGGAGAGCAATATGAATAGTTCTTCTGAATATGCTTGTGTTAACGATTTTCTTGCAGATGAAAGGACTTGTGCGATGATTAAAACCCTCGGTATTGATTCTTATTCAGTAAAGAAAATTATTAAGAATTATGCAGGGCATCTACAGGTACCTATAGAATGGGAACCTTATAAACCCCTCGAAGAAAATAAATGAGCAAGAGAGAATGCATCATTGGTAGAATTTTCATCTGAACCTATTCAAGATAATATTAAGAAAAAGTGCAAGGAGGAAGAACACATAAGGAGAAGATCAAAGAAACCAGAGAAGAACCCCGATGCTACCAATGCAAATATTGTTATATTTAAGGATCTTATGGAAGCACGAACCATGGAGAATGAAGTGGTTATGCTAGACCTTTAAACCTTAGAATTCATCACAGGTAAGATACGAGGTAGTGAAACTTCTAAACCTATGACTCCTATATATTGTGGAGAAACTTTCTTATACGGAATTTGTGAGCTGATTTCCACTATAAATAGTATGCCTTCATCACTTTATGAGGAACTTCGCTATAATTTAAATAATCCAGATGTGGAACCGGTAGACACTACTATTAAATTGTCTAATAGAACTAATATAAAACCAGAAGGTGTTATTAGAAATGTCTATGTATTTATTGGATCACGCATGTACCCTCTTGATTTTCATATTGTTGATATGCCTCGATATACTTTTTGTCCTATTCTTTTAGGCAGGCCTTTTGTATCTATAACCAAAGCTCGAATTGATAATAAAAAGGAGACTATTTCAATGATGTTTGGAGAAGAGGAAATGACATTCCACTTTTCCAAATTAAAGAAAAGGCCATATGAAGTGGAAGACATCAAGGAAGGGAAAACAATTTCCGAGCTAGCCGCAATTCATTTCAGCACTCCGCAAAATGAATTAGAGAGGAGCTTAATTAATTGGGAAGAGGCACCAAATGATGAGGAAAGAGAAGACATGGATGATTACCTTGACTCCATTCTAGAAGCACAAAACCCATATGACTATGAAGAACTGGTAAGAAAAGGAGACGAGGAACCTCCGCTAATTGAATTGAAACAACTTCCAGACAATACGAGGCATGAATTTTTAGATTATGAAAATAAATGTCCTGTTATTATTAGTAAAAGTTTATCAAAAAATGAAACAAATAAACTCATTTCGGTTTTGATCAAACATTGTGAAGCATTTGGGTGTACTCTAAGTGATATTAAAGGAAATGACAATGGTAATGGAAATGATTATCGATGAATAGTACTTGTATAAATCCACTACTAGTGCAAGAATTACAATAAGATCTAGATGGGATGGATGGAGATGATGGTGGTGATGAAGATGCAGCGGTTGATGAAGATGGAGAGCGATGCCTTGGCCTCCCAGATCTGCTTAGGGCGAAGATGGATCCCTAGGGCAAGTTCCCCCTCCAGATCCCTTTCGAAGGTGAGGTTTTCGACGATTTCTGAGTGTTTTGTATGTTGTCTCCCCGATCCATTTGCACGGGGTGAAACTATTTGAGGAGGCAGAGGCAGCGCCAACTATACGGCGGGAACTATATGGCCGGAAAAGTTCTCCCGCCATATAGCCGGTCGTTAAACCTTCTGTATGCTTCAATTGCTTCGGGTTTTCTTCGGGTGTTATTAATATTCCCCAAATAAGCAATTTATGTAGTTTTTGGCTCCTTTTCACTCCAATATAACTGGTCCAAGAATTGTGTCCATCGGATCCATCATCTGTCCTAGTCCTAGTGAAAATAAACATAAAAAGTGTTTGCGGATGTTGTAAAATACCAAGATCCTACATTTATAATGCAAAATAATAATCTAAAATATGATGCAAATATGCACTCATCAGTTACCATCCACAAATCCACCACCATGCCGCCGGATTTGATTAACCGCGACCGAGATTCATCGAACTACAGCCAGATCTACGAGGTTGCGCACCTCTGGCATGTCTTCGTCCTCTGTGCGTTGTCACAGCTCACTGGCTTTAGGGTTGAAGGAGATCCCGGAGCCTGCACCGGCGCCGGCACTGGCACATTATCATCCTGACGCCGAAACCGGCTAAGGTATAGGGATCTGTTAGAGATGCTATAAACTCTGTAATCCCCTATCAATCAATAAGTTATTATTCTCTTCAAACATCACTTTTTAGACAGATTTTGTATCCCACATGGGTTATTGAAAAAAACTCTAGCAAGGGATAATCTCTACTTACACAGGTCCGGTAGCTAAAAAGCATAAACTCTAGCAAGGGATAATCTCTACTTACACAGGTCCGGTAGCTAAAAAGCATAATTTTCTAGTTGTTTAATTCTAATGTTTACTTGTCTTAGTTGCACTATAATTTTGTAGAATTAAAATATATTTTTTACCTGAAAATTGAAACATATTATAGAACTATAATATTATGAGGTTCAACAGAGCTATTTACATTACTTTTCTAGGTAGAAAAATAATTGGAGTGTGCCCACCCTCCAAGTCATTCCTGCGTCCGCCACTGCCCAGAAGCCACTACTAACTGGGATAATTTAGCTTGTGAGTTTCTATCCAAGTATTATCCTTTACCAATTTTTTTTGGAATCATGCGTCTTATAATGACTTGCAGGTACCGTCCTAATGAAGTACTGGTAAGATCTTATATAAGATTTAAAGATTTACTTAATCAATACCATTATCATTATTTGCCTTAATGATATTTATTACATATATTTTATGGAGGTTTAATTGAACCTAATAAATCAGAACTAGACTATTGCGTGAGAGGAGCTTTTATAAATCTTCCCATGACTAAAGCTTGGTCTTTACTCAATAGAATTCGCGATCATAGAGTTTCTTGGAATTTTGGTCTAGGAAGCGAAGAAGGCATAAAAATAGATTATGATTGTATTCATGCAAGGGGCCGGTCCTGACTTTTTGAGGGCCCTAGGATAAACTAAAATCTAGGGCCCTATAAGCATAAAACAATTGTTTGTATTTATAAAATAAATTCTTAAAGGGAGGATCAGGATGATGTCTATTGAAAATGCATAGTCATATATTATTTATCAGTTAGAATGTTGAGAAAATCCAAGCATCAATGGCAAACTAATTAGCTAGCAGGAAAAACAAAAACTAGATGCCAGTCAAAATGGACGTCTCACGGTAGTATCTCCACGAGCCTACACAAATCTATGATAACCGACGATGGCATAGTGTTTTATGGGAGGGACACAAAGAAAATACAGTATGTCAAATGTTACAAATAAATACTTAAATTGCATACCATAGAAATATTGCTAACAAATATGTATACAAATTTTCATATAAAAGTTGTTCTAGAGTTTATTAATGCAATCTATATAAATTTTACTTATTATGACTTGGGCTCTGTCTAGAAACATATCGTCAAGTTGGTCATGCTCTATTCTTCGCTATTTAGCTTTTGGCCTTGCCTCGTGGCCGCTTGAGATCTGGTGATGGGTCGCATTATTAGATGGAGAAGACTACTTTTTTTAGCAATGAACAAGACTCTATCATTGCCTACCACCAAGTATGAAAATGACTAGTTCGTGTTTTCCATTGCATTTTTCAAAAATGGGTGTCTCATTAGGCTTGGATCGTTTTTTGTCAATGGTCTAGCTACCACCACGAAGATCATTTTTTAGATCAACCGGCTTCATGCATCTTAGTCTGTTCATGGCTAAGTAAAAGATAGAAGTCCAATCTAACAAAAGGAAAAAACTCTCAAGCTGGCAAAAGGAAAAAAATCCCAACGTAACAAAAAGAAATAGATCCAGATTCCATTCACTAGGAGAAGCATAACGCTTCAGCATCGTCTTCCTGAAGCATACGTGAAAAACTCTGATCTGCTCTAATGGCACTCCCGTTGTAGACGTCTTAGCTACTTGGAACTTGACCCCCCTGTTTGGAGGGCCCGGGGTGGCCGCCCCTCCTGACCCCCCTCAGGGCTGGCCCTATATTCATGATTATAATAAAAATGGCAATGTTAATAAATTATCTAAGAAACTTTACTTAGATTCAGATCTTGTGTTGCATGTTGTTAAAGCTTTTACAGAACACATCAAAGCTTCAAAAGAGGGTTCGGTCAAGTATGATCCACCACCCGAACCTGAGAAGAAAAGATAAGTTAAAGCAACATTGGCCTCCCTAGAACCAATGTATGAGATACCTTTCCCTAACACTGAGCATAAGCATATTTTAAAATATGAACATGTTAAAGCAGTACAACAAAAGAAAGAAGAGGAAAGTGTGCCAAAAGTTGAAGAACATTTGGTTGAAACCAAAGATGAAGAGGTAATCAAAGAAGCAATTATGGCTATGTATGCACATTGCAACACAGTTGAATTTGATAAAGAGACTTCCATATTGGTTGAAGGTAAAACTAAGGTAAAGATGTGGGTAAGCCTATATTCCCTGCATATTTAAAAAAACCTCATATTATGGTTTATGTGATCTTGGCACCGAAGTTGATGTTATATCTTATGATTTTTATTTAGAAATAAAAGAAGAGATAGTACCAGCTACAATAGATAATACTGATATGACAATCATGTTAGATAATAAATCTCTTAGAGTTCCGATGGGAGCAGTTGAAGATGCAACTGTCACAATTGGCAATAAAAAATGTCCTATCGATTTTGTAGTTGTTGATATGCCAGCTGACACTCTTTGGCCCATTATATTTGGAAGAAACTTTTTGAATGATTTAGGTGCCAAAGTTGATTTCAAAAAGGAGATTGTGTCTCTTAAGGTTGGGGAAGTGCAAAAATAATAACACTTTTACAAATTTAAAGACAGACCTCCACAAATACAAGAAGAGGAGAAAGGAAAAACTATTGAGGATATGGCAGCTCTCTTCTTTAGTAATCAAGTAGAAGAAGCAAATGAAGGCTCAAATTATGAAGAAATAATTATGAAGGACATGTCCCTAGAAGAATTAGAAAGTGAATTTGATTCGCTTCCCATTTTAGGGCCTCCAACTGATGAGGCATTTGAATAGCCAGAAAAGATAGGGGGCGAGGAATTACCACCCCCAAAATTTAAAACTTTACCAAATAATCTTATATATAGATTTTTGGACAATACAAATAAATTCCCTACTATTATTATTGCTAAACTTTCAGGGGATGAAGAAGAATAACTCATGAAAGTATTTAAGGAGCATCGTAAGGCCTTTGGGTACTCGATGGATGATTTGAAGGGCATTAGTCCCTGATAACCATCCATCAAATATTCATGGAGGAAGGTGCTAAACCACTTGCAGAATTTAATAGACGGCTGAAGCCTGAAATGAAGGAAGTGGTAAGAAAAGAAATAGTACGCCTACTGTATGCAGGTATAATCTATCTTGTAAAAAAAGTGAATGGGTAAGTCATGTTCATTGTGTTCCTAAGAAGGGCGATTTCACTATTGTTCCTAATGAAAACAATGAATTGATACCTACTAGAACTATTGTTGGACATATGATGTGTATATATTTCGGGAAATTGAATAAAGAAACTAGAAAAGATCACTATCCTTCACGTTCATAGACCAAACTTTAGAGAGATTAGCAAACCACACTCATTTTTGCTACTTGGACGCATACTCTGGTTTTTTCCCAAATAGTTGTTCATCCTGATGACCAACTTAAAACAACTTTCATTACTTCTTATGGTTTACATGCTTACCGACGCATGCCTTTTGGTTTATGTAATGCTCCAGCTACTTTTAAAATATGCATGACTGCTATTTTTGCGGATTTTATAGAATTGATAATGAAAGTATTTATGGATGACATTTCTGTCTATGGAACTTCGTTTACTAGTTGCTTGGATAATCTCAAAAGGGTTTTGCAGCGTTGCGAAGAAACCAATCTTGTTCTAAACCGGGAGAAGTGATATTTCATGAAGAAAATATAGTCCTTGGACATAAGGTATCAGGTAAGGGTATTTAAGTAGACAGAGCTAAAGTCGAAGCAATAGAGAGAATGCCACAACCAAGGAATATAAAAGGTATAAGAAGTTTTCTTGGTCATGTGGGTTTTTATAGAAGGTTCATTAGGAATTTCTAAACCTTTAACTAACTTGTTGCAAAAGGGAGTAAGATTTAATTTTGATGATAAATGCATTATTGCCTTTGACAAACTTAAATATGATTTATCCCATGCTCCTACCATTAAACCACCTATATGGGATATGACTTTTGATTTAATATGTGAAGCTAGTGATGATGTTGTAGGAGTAACTCTGGGACAACATATAGGTCGCAGATTTAATATTATACATCATGCTAGTAGAACTCTTAATAGTGCTCAAAAGAATTATCCTAAGGAAGAAAGAGAACTTTTTTCTGTATTTTTCTCTTGCGATAAATTTCGTTCTTATATAGTTGATGCAAAAGTAAGAGTTCATATGGATCGTGATGGTTTAAAAGAACTCCTTGAGAGGAAAAATTATAAGCCAAGACTGATCCATTGGATCCTTTTATTTCAAGAATTGGAGTTGCATATTATGCAGAGGCAAGAAATAAAGATGTTGGATGAAGTGTCCATATTTTCCTAGCAAGACACAAATCTTATTGAGAGGAACTTTAGTCCAAGTGATTTTCATTTACAAGAATTATTAGATGTCCTAAGGTCAATTCCTCCAAAAGATAAGAATTCCTTGTTGTTGGAGGTGGTTGTCATCCCCGACTAAATAAACGGTAAGCGCAAGATAAGTTTTTTCTCTAATGTGATTTGTCTTCACAGTTTTTACTTCTGAATTTTTTCCCTTGAATTCCTCTTGTTTTGCTGGAGTTTCTGAAGGTTTTACTAACTATACGGACGCAACTATACGGCCGGAGAAAAAATCTTACGCCGTATAGTTGGTCGTTAAATGTACTGTATTCCCTTCATGAAATATTTTTCGGTGTCTAAAAACTATACGGCCGGAAAATTTATTCCCGCCGTATAGTTGGTCCTTTAACCTTCTATCATCTTAGATCCTTTTTTGTTTTATTCATCTATAAAAAGGGGGATTTGTCGGTTCCAAGTCAGTAAACTAACCGACCTGGACTCGAGATATTTGGAAATATCTGTCGGGAACCAACTATATGTCCAGAGCTATACGGGCCGCGACTGTATAGTTGGTCGTTACAGGGCAGGACTTCTCCAAATCCGTGATTTATTTCCCTGTTCCGTTAAGATTCTTTTCTTTGGCATGAATTTGGTGTTTCTCGCGAGTTTTACCGACCTCTGACCCCTACTATATACTTCCATTGCATTTCTCTCTAAATCATAATCACCAGGAACCAATCTAGCCATACTCTAACCCGTCCTAGGCCATGGAAAACCCCTGGGTCTCATTGCTCCTTCCAAGGACCACTCTCGCAGCCCGTCCATGGAGGAAGGCAACGAGGAGGTGGAGAGGTTTAGCCCGGGATACAAGGAGCACGTCGATCCAAGATTCTACAACAACGATCCCGATGAATATTGGAGTGACATCTACATCAACCGTGATGTCCATGACCCCCCGGAGATCAACTGGGTAGCGATGAAGAGAGATCAGCAAGAGAGAGAAGGTCGCAAGCCGCATGGAAAAAGGACGTGTGGAGACGGTCAAGTTCATCACCAGGGACCCCAGGCCGCACAAGCATAATGAATCACCTAATATTGGTGCATGTGCTAGCAGGGAAGCGACGGTGCCACTCTCGAAGCCTACCATTGGTGCTCGTATGAGGGTGAAGCCTCAAGAAGAGTGGAGGAATGGTTTCTACTTCCCCGATCCATCAATTATGGATGAGGAAGAAGAAGTTGTCCACAGGACCAAGGACTGTGTGCGAGCACTGGAGATATATCAGAAGCAGGAGCTACTCCATCGCGTTGGAAGTCCGTCACCGTCTCAAGGAGATATAGAAGAAGGATGATCATCTCCCACCCATTGGTGACTAAACTCGCAGATAAGGTGGACACTTTGCAATCTGATTTGCACAGGTGCTACAACCGCATCACTGCCCTGGGGGATACCAACAAGAAGCTGCGCACCACGGTGTTACATGACATGGCACCATAGTGATCTACAATAATCACGGTATCAAATAATCACGAGGGATTATTTGATCCCGCCTGGTTTGATTCCAAGCTTGGTGAAATCTTTAAGACCTTGTAATCTATCTTAAAAGTTTTATATTACTATTTTAGCTTTGCATTAGTTCGAGCTTAGAAATAAAGTTTGCATCATTAGAATTCCCTTCAAGAATAGTCGATCCTTTTATGAAATTCCAAGTTTATTATCATATATGGAGAATTATTGAGTTTGTGTTTGTCTTATTAGATATATGAATGGCCTGAGTATAATTTTAACTTGCACTTGATGATAGCAATAGGAGTCTTCCAAACCATTGGTATTAATGGAACATACAAATATAATTCTATCAATATGTTGTAATTTAATGGTTTGATTTACAAAACAAACAAATTATCTAATCAGTTAAGTTGAGAAAGAAAACCTTGAACAAAGGAAAATTAAAAGTGCCATCAAATTAGAGTGAGAACAAGATGGGTAGAATATTCAAGCTATAAATATGCTTCATATACAATTAGAATTTGGTAATTGAGATCATTAAACTTTGAATTCCTACATGAAGTTATGGCTAGCTCCTTTGCATAACACTTAAACAAAAGTGTGAGCATATATATAAAAAAGAAGAAAAGAGAAAATAAAATGTGCAAAGAGCAAATAGGTATACACCACTATATTGTAGTGAGACAAAGGAACGATTGAGATTTTAAATCCCAAGAGAATATGTTCATCCTAAAACACTTGGGACTACCTCGCTAACTCATTAGGTCGAACCGAAACACTTTTACATCATATTGAGAGTAATCTTTTATGAACTATTAAATGCTAAGGTGTGGAAGCCTGCTAATATTATTCAGAGGGTTCAAGTAAGGTGCTATTCATGAACTTATTATTATGTATAATATATGATAAACACATGCTGCAACTGCACAGCTTCATGAATATGAGGATCACATCCATTAAGTTAAACTTGCTCGGGACGAGTAAGAGTCTAAGCTTGGAGAAGTTGATGAGTGCATATTTGCATCATGTTTTATATTATTATTTTGCATTGTAGTGGTAGGATCTTGGTATTTTACAGCGCTCACATGCACCTTTTATGTTTATTTTCACCAGAATCAGGACAGATGATGGATAGGATGGACACAATTCTTGGACCAGTTGTATTGGAGCGAAAAGGAGTCAAAAACAGCGTAAATCGCTAATTTTGGAAATATCAATAACACCAGAAGAAAACCCGAAGCGATCACAGGAGGAAAAAGTTATAACGACCAACTATACGGCGGGAACAAATTCTCCGGCCGTATAGTTCCTGCCGTATAGTTGGCGCCGCCACCGCCTCCTCAAATAGTTTCACCCTATGCAACTGGATCGGAGAGACGACATACAGAACGACTAGAATTCGCCGAAACCTCACCTCTGGAAGGGATCTGGAGGGGGAACTCATCCACCGGGGATCCATCTTCACCCTACGCATATCCAGGAGGCTAAGGCATTGATCTTCATCATCAACCGCTGCATCACCACCATCTCTATCCATCCCATCTACATCTTGTCTAGATCTTGTTATAATTTTTGTACTTGTTGTGGATTTATACAAGTACTATTCATATATGATAGATTCCATTGTCTTTGCCATGATGTTGATTGCCTCCATGTCTGAGTAGATCATTAGTTCTTGGGGAGATGGAGAAACCCTAGCATGAGATTGAAATAAGATAAAGTTTATTATGATATTCATTGTTGTGATCATGTGTTAGATTGTGTTCATCTTGATGTTGGGAGAAGTCAACCTCTCAATATTTTCCTCTTCTGGGGACTTGATGGAGGGAACTACTTGTTGGTAGACGAAGGTGTGATAGCACTTACAGTGACTATAAAGCTGTTGGCACTCCTTATGTATCAACTTGGGAACCGAGGAAACTCACAGAACACTATCCATGCCATGGGATACATCCTACGTGATAAAGTCCCTAAATAGCGCAGTAATTAGATTGATGTCGAATAATTGTCTGTTGTGGTTATGAGGATGATGTGAGCAGTGGTTGTTGCTTATTCGTCCAAATACGGAGTTCCTCTCACACATACATAATTGATAATATTTATGATAATAATCTTTACCTTAGACCCTTTAATGCTAGTGGTGTATCCGCTACTCTCTGAGAATACGTTTTCCCATTGCAGTTTCACATCTCTTTTACAGATGCGATACTTATTTTCTATATTCAGTTTGTTTAATTTAATTATTGTTCTCTTATGCAAAAACCCAAAAACACTTTTTTATACAACACTCACATTTTATCTTGTTACTTAGAACTTTATTTAGCATTTCTATTTTGGTATTTAATTCAAGAGTTATTAGACTTCAGACTCCTGCTCCCTGTGGGATCGATATCTTTATTTCAAAGCTAGCTACAAACGATCTGTGCACTTGCAGTCATCACCAAACTCTCTCGATTACTAGAAGTTGTTTCTTTCAAGGAAAAAAGTTAGTGTAGGGCTAGCGTCCCTGGATTGGGCACCACCCTATCAACCACCTCCCTTACCACTTCTTCATCTAGATCAAATCTACTAAAATGATCTCCATCTTCCTCCCTTCATGTATCCGGTAGTGGTGAAGATGCTACAGATTAAGAAGCAAGTCTGCATTCTACAACTGAAGACTGCCATCTTCTGCGAGTACGGTGTCCAGCTGGAGATGTACTAGGGAGAGGTCTACTTCCTAAAAAGTTGGAGGGAGTTCGCCAAGAATATCAAACTCTAGGTGGGCGACATCCATTCAAGTTCATCATTCGACAAAGGAGCTTCAAGGCACTCTCTTTAGGGCTTTCAACAGCACATGGGAGCTGATCACCTATGAAAGCCTGATGTGGTGATCTTCCAGCGTTGCTAGGTGAGGGGGACGTTGATGAACTTCTTGTAGATAGTATTCCTGCTAATATGATGATCAGTTTGAATTGGATGTTATATGAACTAGTCCTTTTGGGTCATTGGTGTGTACCCCTGACTATAGTTACTGATAAAGTGACACTGGATGCATATTTTAAGAACTAACCCTCTAGCTAAGAACATGCAATGTTAAACATGTAGTTTACTATTATGTTTATGTGTGTTCATGTGCTAGGTAAGCTCACCATATTTGAAACAAGTGAGTGTATCTTGTTAGTGTGTGCAATGAGAGAAAAGCAGGAGACAACCAAACAACCGTTGGTTGTATCTGCTAGAAAAACCATACTACCAAATGGACTACAAATTTGGTCCAACTCATGCAACCCAGGTTACCAAATGGGATACAGATGTTCAGCCAAGTCGCATTGTCTGCTAGCTATGCCAACCTTGGCACTGCTAGGCCAGGCTGAAAAACCTGTGTTGGCTACTAAACACGCCCTGGATACCACTGCGCTAGTACACTGGACTCACGAGAGCGCAATACATATGAAAAATATACGTCTCTCCTCAAAAGTCTAAACTCGGATTTGGGATCCTTTTAACCAAATTTAGCACTTTTGAACCATCCAAATCAGTGCAACAACATGAAAAATAAAATTTTATTACTAAATCACCATTCTTATAGGACAACCATTAGGTTTATGTTGCTCACGACAACTTTGTTAGTGTTACTACTATCTAATAATGATCTTACCGATAAAAAACACAAATCATAGATGTAAATGTGGCATGGCATGGCCCGCAGTGGAGAGTGAAAGCAAGTCGGAGAGCCGAGCACTGTGATGCTAGAGGAGAGAATGATATTGTATATGTGATGTTTGTAGATTTTCAGAAGATTCACATATTTTAGTTGATAACATTCTTCCTCTAGTTGGAAGTTTGATATCTCGTGTTAGGAAATTTGTTAGGAAATTTGGCACATGCCAGACTAAATCCCCATGTATTATCTACTTTTGGTACAAAGTTTGCAATAGTTATGTGAGAACATCATGTTCTCTTGTATAGAATGCTTGGTATTAGCGCTGGTTGAAACTTGGAGTCTATCTAGTGGAAGTCTGGAAGTTGAAACATACAAGTTAATTTATTGTAAGTGAAAATCTAAAACAGTGGGTTAAAATATGTTCAACAAAATTTGCGTGTTAGCAATGTAAATTTAAGTAACAAGAAATTATTAGTATTATGTTCTTAGATAATGAAACTTCCTGATTTATTCCATAACATGCAAACACCTTTTCATACAAACCATTGGTTTGTATAACTCAAGTTCCAAACTCCAGTTGAGATACGTTTATGGAGTAAACAAGAAAATTTCTTTATGTTCATTATTATTTATGTAGGTTGTTGGGCAAATAAATGTATTGCTATGTTTTTCTAGTTAACTACAATAGCCTATGGTGAAGAAAACACTAAAGAATACACCCAACCCTTTAAGTAGCCTGAGAATTGTATCCCTGACACGATTATTTATGAGGCTGTTATCGCCACATTTTGGCCAAAGGAGGAGATGGGCCGTAATCAAGATGGGCTTGGAGGATACATATATGCAACGTATTGCTGGATCAGCCTTGTGCGTGGATTTGGGCTAAATTGCCCGTGTATCTGTATATTATGGTAGGTTACGCTTCGGTTTAAGTAAGAGATAGAGTTGTTAGGGTTATTCCAAAGATAGAAAGTCTCCGGACTATAAATATGTACCTAAGGTTATTGAGAAAGGAGGACGATCACGTTCACAACAAACACAATCTCGGCGCATCGCCACCCCTTGTTTCTAGGGTTTTTCTCGGGTAAGTGTCATGCTGCCTAGATCGCATCTTGCGGTCTAGACAGTATCTGCTTATGCGTTATTTAGTGTTACTCGTGCTGAAGCCTTGTTGATGGCGAGTAATACTGTTATCATAGATTTGTTTGGGCTAGCATCGGTACCTTTTTGTTATGATTGCTTAGTTATGCTGCCCTTAGTTATCTCGTTGCCTTTGCACCTGTTTCGGGTGTAAGGGCAGCATCTTGCTTGATCTTTATTCAGTTGATTTGATCTGTTATAGTTATGCCTTGTTTTCCAAGGTTTAGTTTGATATCCACATGGTCAGGCCTTGCAAACGGGTTGAACAATCCAGTGGTATGTAAGGATATGGTTTGCCAATTCGAGAGAAGTTGTTCCGGGAATTGACTTTACGTCGGTTGTTAGGCCTTCTCTAGGGTTAGTTTTCTATCATCTTTTATATCTACCAGGATCAATTACGTGTAGGATGTTCCAATTATGTGGTAAAAACGTTAAACTGTCGTAGGTCGATTTAACTTGTATTGATGAAGCAAAACCCCATGTTATCATAGATCTAATGCAGAACCATGGGATAATCGGCTCTAGGAGCCGATTCACAGGGAAACCTGGGAGCCGGTCGCGGCTCGAATTTTACGTATACTTGTTTGCCATGCAGGAAACTAATCGAAGCAATCCATCACCTTCCTGACCAGGTATAGGTCAGGTGGCACGCCCTTGCATCAGCCAGGACGTGTGCCGGAGTTTTGCGGGCCGTTGCCCGAGGGACCAGGGCCCACCAGCAGTTCTGGGAGACTCCCGGATCTTCGTGTTGCTCGTCGCTGCTCGCCGGTGGGTTTTGACAGGCAACACATTCTGGCACGCCCGGTGGGACATTCAACAACATCTGCATCAACATCCGACGCTGCGATGGGGGACAGACCGGTCACGTACGACGATCTGCCTGATGAGCACAAGGCGAAGTATGATGATATCAAAGCTCTCTTCGAAGCCGATCTCATCGGCTCTTTTGAGAGGACCCGTAAGCATGGCATCAGGTGGAAAGGGTTCTCACCTAAAGGTGCTCTTGATGAGGTGGATCTGTCTGTTCCTTCAGAGGAGCGCACCAGAGCTCTGCGACAGGAAGTCAATTACATGGTGGCTCATTCTCTTCACCGCCATTCTGAGAGCCTAGTGAACGCTTTCGAGCGCGTCGCGGTTCGCGTAGTTCAGGAGATCATGAAACATCAGTACTCTTCGTCAGGGCCTACTCTAGGGACTCACCAGGGAGAAAGACTGCCTGCACCAGGCCACAGCTGCCATTCACGCTTGCAGCTCCGGAGCCACCAGGGGCACCGGCGTACGTCGTCTACAAGGTTGGAGGTGACCCTGGCGATTGCCAATTCCTGTTTGAACCACCTAAAGAAATCCCACATGGATATGTGTGCACCTACGTGCCGGACTGCAATAGCCTGACGCACACGAACCAGATTGCAACCGCAGGGATTTCTGGGGCAGGAGTTTCTGGAGCAGGGGCTTCGGGAGCAGGTATTTCTGGAGCAGGGATGTCTGGGATGGACGCTGATAAACAGGCATGGCTAGCCAAGTATGCCACCGGAACAAGTCATGAGAATTTAGCCCCTGCAGCTCAAACGGTGGAGCAAATTCGTACCATCTTGAGAGACCAGTTCGGCTTCGCGTCAAGAGAAGGACAATCGGCTATTCCAAGCCGCACTTAACGAAGTTTGATCTGATTCCGCTGCCACCCAAGTATCGTCTCCCTGAGTTCTCAAGGTTTAGCGGATCAGAAGGGTCGAGCTCGATCGAGCATGTGAGCCGATACCTGGCACAGTTAGGCATGATTTCAGCATCGGATCAGTTACGCGTAAGGTTCTTTGCGCAATCTCTGACAGGACCAGCTTTTGGGTGGTACACCTCGTTGCCACCGGATTCGATCCAGACCTGGAAGCAACTGGAAGAGCAGTTCCACATTCAGTATCATTCAGAAGCTACCGAGGCTGGCATTGCAGATCTGGCGCAGGTGCGGCAAAAGCGGGGAGAAACGGTAGCCGAGTACATTCAGCGTTTCAGGACTGTCAAGAACCGATGTTATTCGGCTCGTTTAACTGAGAAATAAGCAGTCGAGCTGGCGGTGTTGGGTCTCTCAGCACCTATCAAGGATCTGGCTTTCCATGTAGAATACAATTCATTGGCGCACATGGCCCAGAAACTGACAATGTATGAACAGCGCCACCCTGAGTTGTACCAAGACAAGTTCAAACGTCCGATAGGCCTGGTCGATACAGAAGAAGAGGATCCCGTACAAGACCAGGAGGTGGCCGTGGCTGAATGGGCTCGGGGGGCAGATCCTGTGTCCTGCAAATGGGTAAAACAGCAAGGGCCTGCAAAAGGGTTCGACTTCGATGTGAGCAAAGCTGAGCAGATATTCGATTTACTGCTGAAAGAAAAGCAGCTGAAGTTACCCGAAGGCCATAAAATCCCTACGGCTCAAGAAATGAACGGGAGACCATACTGCAAGTGGCATCACTCATTCACCCACACCACCAATGATTGCAAAGAGCTACGTCGCCAGATCCAAACGGCGATAGAACAGGGCCGTCTGATCCTTGGGCAATTCGCCATGAAAGTAGACACAAACCCGTTTCCCGGCGTTAACATGGTAGAACATGCCACTCGAGGCGCCGCTTAGATTTCTCGCTCGATGTTAATATGATAGGCACATGTACCACCATGGCACATATAAGGAGGAAGGCGGTCGCTCGGGGCAAAGAAAGAGAGGAGGCTGGTCCACGTGACCGCCCGTTATGATGACAAAGCGGTATTTAACCGAGGAGCAAGTGAGAAGCGTGCGATATCAGAAGCCACACTCCACGCATCTCCTTAACAAGTATGAGCGTCAGTATGACCGACGTCGCCGGCACGATAGAGATGATGAAGGATATGAGCACCTCGCTAGGGAAAAGTCAAAGGAAAAGGAAGGCGTGGATAAACATTGGGATTGTCCTTTCTTCAAGTATTGCTGGGATGCGGTAATGAGCCGATTGCCTACAATCGACAACTGCCCGGAATGTGGACAGCAGAGGGATGACACAGGTCCAGTTTCAGTGTTCAAGCGTCTAGGTCCTCTCCCGCCTCAGAACAGGCAAGAGGAGTCATCTCGAGCAAAAGATCTCGAGGAGCCAAAGGGTGAAGAAGAAGAAGACAGATATCACCGGCCAAGGTGGTGTCCCGATGGACTCAGACACACCCAAAAGCGTAGAGTTCAGCGACTGCGTAGCTTGGAGGAAGCCGAAGCGCAGTACCTCCACGCTTTAAGGAAATCATGGCCCGATCTGGCCGTGAAAGTTCGGCAAACCTTGGAAACGGAGGCTCGTCCGAAAAGGAAAGAGTGGCGCCCCAAACCAGTAAAAGCCGATGCGAAGACATCGGCTGGCACAAACATGGTGTTCATACTTCCGTCAGAGTTTTGCGCTCCAAGAACCAAAGAACTACCAGTGGCACAGTTTGACTGCGGCCCACGGCCGGTTATCTTTGAAAAGCCACGAGAGAAGGGCTACAAACATCTGAAAGCCCTGTACCTGCGAGGTTATATCAATGGGAAGCCTGTCCGCAAGATGTTGGTTGACACCGGAGCGGCAGTCAATATAATGCCATACTCCATGCTACGGCGTTTGGGACGCTCCACTGCAGATCTGATCAAAACCAACGTCACGTTAAGCGACTTCAACGGCCAAACTTCAGAAACGCAAGGCGTTCTGAACGTGGATCTGACCGTGGGCAGAAAAACCATCCCTACGTCATTCTTCATCATTGATAGCAAAAGCACCTATGCTGTCTTGCTGGGGAGGGATTGGATTCACGCTAACTGCTGCATTCCATCCACGATGCACCAGTGCCTAATACAGTGGGATGGAGATGAAGTGGAGGTCATTCATGCAGATGATTCGATCGAGATCTCCATAGCTGGCATGAACATCTGGGAAGCAGAAGACCAAGAGCCGATCTCTGGAATCAGTCTAGACGGCTGTGAGCGCATTGAAGCTACAAAAAACGGGGTGAGGCTGGTCTTATCCACTGGCCTGACAGAGTAGCAAAGTCCACGATCGTACGTGGTATGGCCGATCCCTGCGATCGGCCACAAAAAATAAAAAGCAGTAATCTTACGACAAACAGGTCATGCAGTCGTAGTAGGGAGATTCCCTGCCATTGTAGAGCACAAATAAGTTGTAAACCTTCCTTGACTAATGCAATCAAAAAGGGGGCCGATTCCGGCAATCGGCCCAAATTATCTTTGTTATCCTCACCAACTGTTTGCCCCGTGTTTAGCATCGATTTAGCAGGTGACGGAAAGCTAGGGTATGGGTTTACCTCCGCTGATGAGCTAGAGGAGATTGACATCGGTCCTGGGGATAAGCCGCGACCAACATTTATCAGCAAGAAGTTAGATCCGAATCTGCGGGGTCCGATGATAGCTTTGTTGAAAGAATATCCAGATTGCTTTGCCTGGGACTATACAGAGATGCCCGGGTTAGACAGGAGCATCATTGAGCATCGACTCCCGCTTAAAAAAGGGTTTCGGCCATTCCAGCAGCGAGCACGACAGATGAAGGCCGAAATTTTGGAAGAAGTCAAGAAAGAGATCGAGAAAATGTTGACAGCTAGGTTAATCAGGCCATGCAGGTATGCTGAGTGGATTTCTAGTATCGTACCTGTAGAGAAAAAGGATGGCCGCTGGCGTGTTGCCATAGATTTTCGGGATCTCAATAAAGCCACTCCAAAGGATGAGTATCCGATGCCGGTAGCAGAGACATTAATCAACGCAGCTGCTGGTCATAAGGTCTTGAGCTTCATGGATGGCAATGCCGGTTACAACCAAATTTTTATGGCTCCGGAAGATATACACAAGACTGCATTCAGAGTCCCAGGTTCGGTGGGGTTGTTTGAATACGTAGTCATGACGTTTGGACTGAAGAATGCCGGCGCCACATACCAAAGAGCCATGAATTACATTTTCCATGATCTGATCGGCAAGCTGGTGGAAATTTATATCGATGACGTGGTGGTCAAGTCTGCTTCAGTACAAGGACACTTGGACGATCTGCAACGCGTCCTGGACCGAACAAGAAAATTCGGGCTACGGATGAATCCAAAGAAGTGTGCCTTCGGTGTGACGGCCGGTCAGTTCTTGGGTTTCTTGGTCCATGAACGCGGAATTGAGATCGGCCTGAAAAGTCAGGAGGCAGTGCGAACAATGAAGCCACCTACCACGAAGAAAGAACTGCAGTCTCTCATCGGCAAGATCAACTTCGTCAGAAGATTCATCTCCAATCTGTCAGGAAGAATAGAGCCGTTCATGGGACTGGTGAAAATTAAATCTGATGAGGAGTTCCGCTGGGGGACAGAACAACAACGAGCCTTCGACGAGATCAAAGAATATCTAACGAAGCCGCCAGTGTTGGTTCCGCCCCAGCCGGATAGGTCGTTCTATATTTACTTGTCAGTAGCTGACACGTCCATCGCCTCGGTGGTGGTGCAGGTTTATGATGGTCTGGAGCGAGTTGTGTTTTACATCACCAGAAGGATGCTGGATGCAGAGACAAGGTATCCTGAGATCGATAAGTTGTGCCTCTGCCTGTTTTTCACCTGCACCAAGCTGCGCCACATCTTGCTCTCAGCGGAGATTATCATTATATGCAAATCAGATGTCATAAAACATATGCTGTCGGCTCCTATGTTGAAAGGCCGACTCGGCAAATGGATGTTTGCATTATCGGAATTTGATATCCGGTATCAACCCGCGAAAGCGGTTAAGGGTCAGGCGTTGGCCGACCTTATTGCTGAAAGAATCAACACTGATATAGCAGCGCTGTCTATACGAGCGTGGGCTATGTTTTTCGATGGATCGGTTTGTGATGATGGTTGCGGCATCGGCATTCTACTCGTGTCGCCCCGGGGGGCAACATATTCCTTCTCCATCAGGCTATCTACCCCTCGCACCAACAACGTCGCTGAGTATGAGGCGATACGCAAGGGAATGGAGTTGCTCATCGAAGCTAGAGCAGAAGCAGTGGAAATTTTTGGAGACTCCAAATTGGTGATTTCCCAACTCACGGAGGAATACAAGTGCGAGAGCGAGTCGCTCTTCCCATTATGGTTGCAATGCCGTGAGCTGATGGCACAGTTCCGGTACATAAACTTGAACTGGATCCCGCGATCGCAGAATACCGAGGCGAATGATCTCGCACAAATGGCTTCAGGATACAAGGACGTAGCAGAGGGATCTGATGTTCAGGTACAGTTCCTGGAGGCGGACTACTGGAGAGCCGATATCTTCAATTACTTGAAAGATTCGGCTCGGGGGACACCTAAACGGATAAGGTACAAGGCCATGAAGTATGTGCTTATTGGGGACGATATGTTCTATAGGACTCTGGAAGGGTTACTGCTCAAATGTCTGGGGCCAACCGAGGCCAATCGGCTCCTACACGAGGTACACGAAGGCGCCTGTGGAACTCACCAATCGGCTCACAAGATGAAATGGTTGATCAGGCGATCAGGGTTTTATTGGCCCACCATGCTTGAGGACTGTTTTAAGTACTACAAAGGGTGTCAAGCATGTCAGAAATTTGGAAAAATTCAGACGGTACCCGCGTCAGCAATGAACCCCATCATCAAGCCTTGGCCATTCCGAGGTTGGGGCATGGATATGATTGGCAAGATCAATCCTCCATCAAGCAAAGGCCACATGTGGATTTTGGCCATTACGGATTATTTCACTAAATGGGTGGAAGCCGTCCCTATGAAGTCAGTGAACTCGAAGGATGTTATCGATTTTGTGAAAGAACACGTCATTCATAGATTCAGGATTCCCCAAACTATCACGACCAATGGAGGTTCGGTCTTCATTTCTCACGAGTTTAGAAAGTTCTATGAGGACACGGGAATTAAGCTGATCCGATCATCTCCATACTATGCTCAAGCAAATGGGCAAGATGAAGCGTCCAACCAGAGCCTTATCAAGCTGATCAAGAGGAAAGTCGATGAGCACCCTAGGCGTTGCACGAGGTTTTGTCAGAGGCTTTATGGGCTTATCGCATGTCATGTCATGGAGCGATAAAAACCTCGCCATACCATCTAGTCTATGGACAAGAAGCCGTATTGCCCTGGAAGATTACGGCTGGATCGAGACGTGTCACTTTTCAGAATGATCTAACAACTAAAGAATATGCGGCCCTGATGAGTGACAGTGTTGAGGATTTAACTGAGCTTAGGCTGTGGTCGCTTGAGAAAATCAAAGAGAACAAGGCCAAGGTAGCTCGTGCATATAATAAGAAGGTGAGACCAAAGGAGTTCCACGTTGGCGATATGGTATGGGAAGCTGTATTGCCATTGGGGACTAAGGATGCAGCATACGGTAAATGGTCTCCAAATTGGCACGGGCCATACAGGGTCGATCAAGTTTTAAGGGGGAACGCGTACATGCTTGAGGAGCTGGACGGCGTGAAATTCCCAAAGTATCAACGGTCAAGATCTCAAGAAATATTTCCCAAGCATGTGGGATGATGGATGATGAAATATGGGGCCGATACATGAAATCGGCCAATAAAAAAAATATAGCCGATGCACAGCCATCGACTCTAGAGGTTCAAACTGAGCAGGTGTCAGTTTACATGAATAAGCTACTGAAGGAATGCCTCGAAGGCGTGGAGGGCGTCAGCGCGGACACGATCCACCTCAGCGATCTCGGCTTCGTCATCTTCGTCCTTGCCCATCACTAGCTGCTTGTTCAGGGCACGTATTTCCGCCAGATCAGTCTTCAGTTGAGCTTTGAGGCCTTCTGCTTCGTCTTGGGAGCGGGCGATGAATGCTTCCTTGTCACGAATGAGCTGTTTAGTCGCCCGGACCTTCTCTTCAAGGTCTCCCAATTCCTTTTTCAAGGATGCAAGCTCGGCGGTGCTGACAGAGGTGTCAGTTTTGGCATCCAGAGACGCCTTTTTCTCGTTGAGCTGCTGACATTTGTCTGCAATATTGGCCTTCAGTGGGAGTTGGGCGCGGCGCAGATTAATCCTCTCACGAGCCAACTTCACCCTTGACCCGTAGAAAGACAGAGTTACAACTGGCCAAAGCTTCACCTGCAGTGCTACTGGGAGTTGGTCCTTGATTTCGGCAAGAACACTCTTCACCTCTTCAGAACCCTCGATCAACTTCTCGATCGGGGAGGACAGCAAGGCTTTGAGACGCTGGAATTGAGGTAGAACAGCCCTTGCTCGTGGTTCATCGTTGGCGACAGAGAGAGTTGGTTCGATGGATTCAGGGTTGAACGTCAGCAGGCCTGAGATATCACAACCCTGGCAGGCCGAAATGGCGTCAGTATGCATCCAACATGGAAGGATGAGCCGAACGAAGCGAACGTACCTCTCCTAAGATCAAGGGGATTCTGTTTGCCTCGCAAGAGATCAGATGGGCAGGACTAGATTCTGTACGGGGGCCAAGACAGAGAGAATTTGGGAGAGAAGGATGCGGCAGCAGGATGTCTGAAACCTAAAAATTTAACGGTGGAATAAAGCATTAATTCAGGTGTTTGCTATTAATTCTAGCACCGTGTTCAGACTGCGAGGAGCAGGCGTACCTTCAGACCAGAGACCGCTGTGTTGGTATTGGACGATTCCGCCATCTAGTTTGCCGGCGGAGATGGATCTATGCGATTGGGGATCGAGGGTTCTTGTCGCTGTAAGCTCGATCTATTCGGTGAGGCAATTGGAGATCTGGGTTAGCCTTTTTGAAGAGGGTCGCAGGCTACCGTTTGAAATTGGAAAGTGGCCGCTCAGATTTATCTAAATATGCGACCAAATTTGACCTTGTCAACGTTTGTGGGGAAAGTCGATGTGTTACCATCGGCTCTTTGGGCTTTGACTTGGTTGGCCATATGAGCGTAGTATGGTGAAAGCCGATACATTACTATCGGCTTCTGAAACGTTGACGTATTTTGACTATCGGCAAAATCGAATTGGGAAAGCAATCTTTGTTGATTCAAAAGACGGTTGTGTACAATGAAGCCGATTGCTTACAAATGGAAATCTACTACTAGTACTACTACTACTAGTTCCTAATCTAGAAGCCGGTGTCGTCGCCGCTGTCTTCGCCGTCGTCGTATTCGCTATCATCGGCGCTGCTGCCGGCGTAGTCTTCGCCGCTGCTGCTGAAGTTGTCAGCGGGGGCCTCCTCGTCCTCGTCATCGTCGTCGGTGTCCTCGCTGGACCCGGCGCGGAAGCGCTTCACCAGCGGGTATTCATCGGAGGAGGTGTCCTCCTCCGCTTCCTCCTCCTCGTCGGAGGATTCGACGTCCTCGCCCCAGGACACGGCGTCTTCGGCGCTCTCCGCCTCCAGTTCCCCGTCGGCAAGGAACTGGAGGCCCTCCTCGCCGTCGGTCAGGGACTCGTCCTCGACCAGCGGCGAAGTCGATCCCTCTCGTCCCACCATTGTGGGGCGAGAGCCTCGTACGCCGCCATTGGCGGGTGCTCCGGCGTCGGCTCCCGGTCGCTCATTGTGTTGGAGGATTGGAAGGAAAGGCCGGATGATTTGGAGGAAGAAGAGGAGGCCATGGCGGAGGAAGAGGGTTTTTTGGCTAATGGAAGAGGATAGGGGTGCAAACTGCTCAGATGAATTTAAATAAGGGGAATAGTGGGAGGTGGTTCAATGCCATAGCGGTTTTCCAGAATGTGGTGCCAAAACTGTCAAATCATGCACTGCGGAGAAGTTGAGAAGACAAGGCATCATGATGAGGGGGCGGCGTGACGATTCTGCTCTGCAACGCGTAACCCGATAAAAAAAACCAGAGTGGTTTTGGAATTATTATTGCCAAAACCAGGGGGGCATGTGTTATCGCCACATTTTTGCCAAAGGAGGAGATGGGCCGTAATCAAGATGGGCTTGGAGGATACATATATGCAACGTATTGCTGGATCAGCCTTGTGCGTGGATTTGGGCTAAATTGCCCGTGTATCTGTATATTATGGTAGGTTACGCTTCGGTTTAAGTAAGAGATAGAGTTGTTAGGGTTATTCCAAAGATAGAAAGTCTCCGGACTATAAATATGTACCTAAGGTTATTGAGAAAGGAGGACGATCACGTTCACAACAAACACAATCTCGACGCATCGCCACCCCTTGTTTCTAGGGTTTTTCTCGGGTAAGTGTCATGCTGCCTAGATCGCATCTTGTGGTCTAGGCAGTATCTGCTTATGCGTTATTTAGTGTTACTCGTGCTGAAGCCTTGTTGATGGCGAGTAATACTGTTATCATAGATTTGTTTGGGCTAGCATCGGTACCTTTTTGTTATGATTGCTTAGTTATGCTGCCTTTAGTTATCTCGCTGCCTTTGCACCTTTTTCGGGTGTAAGGGCAGCATCTTGCTTGATCTTTATTCAGTTGATTTGATCTGTTATAGTTATGCCTTGTTTTCCAAGGTTTAGTTTGATATCCACATGGTCAGGCCTTGCAAACGGGTTGAACGATCCAGTGGTATGTAAGGATATGGTTTGCCAATTCGAGAGAAGTTGTTCCGGGAATTGACTTTACGTCGGTTGTTAGGCCTTCTCTAGGGTTAGTTTTCTATCATCTTTTGTATCTACCAGGCTCAATTACGTGTAGGATGTTCCAATTATGTGGTGAAAACGTTAAACTGTCGTAGGTCGATTTAACTTGTATTGATGAAGCAAAACCCCATGTTATCGTAGATCTAATGCAGAACCATGGGATAATCGGCTCCAGGAGCCGATTCACAGGGAAACCTGGGAGCCGGTCGCGGCTCGAATTTTACGTATACTTGTTTGCCATGCAGGAAACTAATCGAAGCAATCCATCACCTTCCTGACCAGGTATAGGTCAGGTGGCACGCCCTTGCATCAGCCAGGACGTGTGCCGGAGTTTTGCGGGCCGTTGCCCGAGGGACCAGGGCCCACCAGCAGTTCTGGGAGCCTCCCGGCTCTTCGTGTTGCTCGTCGCTGCTCGCCGGTGGGTTTTGACAGGCAACAGAGGCTTTTGGGCAAACTCACTGAACATGGGCTTAGATGTATAATGATCCCTGTTAAGCATACATGGCTGAATGGTTAGAGCACCCAACTCATAGAAATAGTCTCAACTAGTTAGTCATTCATAAGACAAACGTAGTTGTATCTCTCAAATTCATGCACAAGAGATAAAAAAATTCATACAAAATACTCCCTCCATTCAAAATAAGTGAAAAGAGGGAGTACTATTTATTGCCCATTTTGGATCTCTCTCTATCCACACCATGTTGTACCATAGGAGAAAGCAAAATCAACATGGAGAAGGAGGTTTCATTCTCCTTGGAGTCATCTTAGCAAACGCTCACGATGGATTCAATTAGATCAATAAGTGGAGCGAGCTCAGCCTTGTCGATCAACTTGAACTCCTACACAAGAAACAAAAATGATTATATCTTTTAAGAACCATCGAACACATTCATGTAACATTAGTCAACAAGAAATATGGTGTTCAATAAACATAAAATGCGCATATGTCAAACATTCACAGTGATATGCAGTCCACTAGAATTGGATAGTCTAGATTCATTAGGCATCTACATCTATCCACATACCATTCATGAGAATCATTAATCGTCCAAATTTCACTCTCCTCCAGAGTCTTAGGATGTGATATAAAAAGTTCGGGTCAACATTTGGCCAAACTGCCACTTCTACCAAATTAGTTGTATCATAAGATGGTGCATGCCACCGTGTTCACTAACGTTGGACGTATAAGGACAAAGCAAGGGATGAGGCAACTTACCCACGTGAACAATGTAAAATGCTTGAAGCAGGTGTTAAGATGGGCTTCTTCCTTCAGGCTCACAATCTTTTGAAAATGAGTGTGATAAATATGAGCATACACACGGAAAAGTCGCTTGAATATTGTCTTCACAACTTCCCGAAAATTTGGTGGAAAAGGAGTTCCTGCAAAAATAGTTTAATGAATCGAACAACCAATAATGTACCACTCCTAAGTACTACCAGAAGGTATCATGATATATGTAGATTCCGAACTAGGTGGTGTCGTGTGAGATTAAGTACCAAATTTCTGAGGGAAAAGCGACTCATCGTCGAGTTGTTGCTCAATCCAATCCATCAAATACTCCACATATTTTGGTGCGGAAACTTCAATTGGTTTCTTTATCTGCACTCCGTCGGCCCATCTGTACTCGAATCTGAAATATTTTGTTTCCTCCAATAAAATACCTTACCAACTAAATCAATAGCTATACCCCGAATTTTATTTCATGACTGTTCTAAAGGAGAATCCACCTTACTTGGAACCAGCTGTCATAGTTGGGCATGTAGCAGGTGTGCAGAACTCCATTAGAGTGCCATATAAGATGTTAACCTGATTGAAGAAATCAACAGCTGCGAACAAGAAAAATACTTTTTGTACATAATAAATTTTAAGCATATGGAATTTCCTTACAAACGATAGCGGCGAATTACTTACTGTTAACAGCTAGCCATTCGTTGAGTTCCTCTCCAGGAGGCAGTCGAACTGCATCTCTCAAATTGCCACTTCCTAAAGTTGCATCAATGTGCTTTTTCAGCTGTACACCCTACATCATACATACCCAAAATAAAAACGCCGTTAGTCAACATAAACTCAACTCGCTGCCTCTTGGTCTGGATTTAGTTTTTCAACACAATGTTCTCATTTACATTTTTAAACTAATTCATGGTTCTTAAATTAACTAAACCGTTTTTCTATCCTTTAGTTGATTTTAAAGTAATAAATTTAGATGTACAATCCTTGTTTTGTTTCAAGAACACCTGATGGGATGATGCAGGGATGAAACAAAAATGATATACAGGGAGAACCAAATAATCCTTACAACGTAAATTACCTACCTTATTACTGGATGGTGCATTTTTCTTTGGCCGAAATGTCCTCTGATTCCTGCTGCCATCGACCCAACAGAAAGAGAGATTGATCAGGAATGTACACCCAAGATAAGAAATATAGGCAACAATCAAAATAAGTAAACAAATATAGTGGTCGACGAGCAATCCTCTAATTTATTTTCATATGAACTACTCCATCCGTTTCAAAATATAAGATGTTTTAGGTTTATAAAGAAAATGAATCTAGACTTGTTTTAGTGTGTAGATTTATCCAACTTTTGGATGAATCTACACACTAAAAGAAGTCTAGATTCATTTTCTTCACGAACCTAAAACATGTTGGATGAATCTACACACTAAAACAAGTCTAGATTCATTTTCTTCACAAACCTAAAACATCTTATATTTTAAAACAGAGGGAGTAGTAATGAAAATGAAAAGATAAGAAAGCACAAAAGATGAGAGCAGTTCAGAAAGCCTCATTGAGCCCAGGTCAAGGCACTATGTACTTCTCCCTAAGTTCACAGTCTGTATACTTCTGATCTAAGGAAAAGGCACACAAGAGATGCGAGACCCAAAATGATGCGTAAAACAGCTGAAATGCATAACATTGACGCCAACCATGAACGCAGAAGTAAGTTAAAACAGGAACTCGTACTTGCTTCCAAGGCCGAAGAGACTCATCGTTTCCCCTCACTAAATCGATCAAGAAACAGGGGAAACTGACTCCTTCGACGGAGGGGAATAATGGGATTTGGGCGCTGAAGATGTTTGCGTCGATCTCTTAATCCTGTGAAGATCGCGGTGGCTGGAAAATGGAAGACAGAGGATTGTCGCCCAGAAGATTTTGTCCTCCCTCTTGTTGTTCAGGCCCTCTCTTGGGATACCGTACTTGGGCCGGCTTCTGCATGTGTTTTATCTATTTCTGGCAGCTGAGATTGTGGTGGTGCCGTGATGTTATTTTAGATGCATTTGACTGTGTCTTAGGGAGGATAAGGTTAATCTCAGCCTCTACTGCTCCTTTTCCCAGCCTGGCTACTAATATCCTCTTTTCAAGGCCATAGTATACGGTGCGCGCTTGTGGCTGTCCACAATAAACGAATGGATATTGTACTGTTCAATGTAATTTATTTGATTGCGAATGTGGCTAGCTACTATGGTGGAAATAACTCAAAATTTCAGCCGTCAGCGCTACTGGGCTCTGTCGCTTGTGCACACGTACGTACCCTTTTTTTCCCGATCAAACAGAACTTCATTGATTAAAAAGTGGATTACAATCCTTTCGACGGGACATTCTCTAAAAAGGGTGGCTCATAATTTATTCAAAAACACCTTCTCCTATTGCTAGTAGCATTCTTAGCACAAAGACGAGCTGCCTCATTTGCTAATCTACCCACAAACTTAAACTTAATGCTAGCAACAAACTCACGCCGTCGGAGGAAGTGCTCGATTCCCTGCCTCTGGGAGGGTGAGTCCCTGCTGGAATCCCCTCAGGACCTCTCCTCCCATATTTACAGCTTCTACAAGTCCCTTTTCTCGGCCGCGGAGCCCTCTGGCATCTCCCTCGCCCCCGACTTCTGGCCGTCAGGGGGGCAGGTCTCCCCTGCTGAGAACGCGGACCTCACTCGGCCGTTCCTCGCAGAGGAGATTTCCGCGGCCCTGAAGTCCATGAAGCCGGGGTCGGCCCCGGGCCCTGACGGGCTGCCAGTTGTTTTCCTCCAGACCTTTTGGGAGCAGTTGAGGCCGGTGATCCTGATGATGTTCCAGGAATTCTACACTGGGACCTTGGTTATGGCGCGTCTGAACTTTGGCGTGATATCTCTGATTCCCAAAGTAGTTGGGGCCACTGATATCCGCCAGTTCCGGCCCATCACAGTCATCAATGTGGTTCAACGGCTCTTTGCGAAGGTCTGTGCGCTCCGTCTGGCCCCGGTCATGGACCGTCTCACGCACCCCCTCCAGTTTGCTTTCCTTAAGGGTCGCCTCATTCATGATGATGTCCTGGCCCTTCATGAGATTATTCATGAGGTCAAGTCACAACATCAGAAAGGGGTTTTCCTGAAACTGGACTTTCAGAAAGCCTATGACCGTCTGGACTGGGCGTTCTTGAGACTAGTTCTGGAAAGAAGGGGCTTCGATGACCGGGTGATTTGCTGGATCATGCAGTTCGTGATGAGTGGTAGGACGGCGATCAACATTAATGGGGTGATTGGCCCCTATTTCTCCCCATCTTGTGGGGTTAGGCAAGGAGACCCGATCTCCCCCCTCCTCTTCAATGCCGCGGTGGATTCCCTTGCTGAGATCCTGGATAGGGCCACAGCCGCTGGCCACATCTCAGGTCTGGTAGGGCATCTCATCCGGGGGGGGGTTCCCATCTACAGTACTTCGATGATACCATGATCATGGTGCAGGGCTCGGAGGCCGACATTAGGAATCTGAAATTCCTCCTTCTATGCTTCGAGGAGATGTCTGGAATCAAGATCAACTTCGACAAGAGTGAAGTCATGGTGCTTGGCTTCGACGAGGCCGCTCAGCACCGTATTGCCGACAACCTCAACTGCAAGCTGGCGGATTTCCCCATTACTTACCTAGGGATGCCCATTCGAGATACGAGAGTTTTGATCAGGGACCTTGCACCCCTAGTCACGAGGGTACGCTCACGGGCCGAGCCCTGGCGTGCGAAACTCACGACTAAGGGGAGCAAAACGGTACTGATCAAATCCTGTCTCTCGAGCCTTCCCATGTATCAGATGGGGCTGTACCTGCTACCCGAAGGAATCCATGCCGACTTCGCCAAGGAGTTGTCTCGATTCTTCTGGGCGGCCAGGGATGGCCACCAAAAATACCACATGGTGAAGTGGGCGGACGTTTTCACCCCCAAAGAATTTGGGGGCATAGGTATCCTTGACTCGCGCCGCTTCAATGTGGCCCTGATGTTGAAATGGGTCTGGCGTATTCTGAGGGAGGATGGGGGCCTCTGGCTGCAGCTGATCAAAGCCAAATACCTCCGAGGCCGCCCCCTCTTGGCGTGCGAACGCCGGGAGGGGTCGCTGTTCTGGAGGTCGATCCAGGACATTAAGCACTACATTGGCCGGGGTCTCTCTTTTGTGGCGGGCAATGGCAGGGGCTCCCGCTTCTGGATCGATGCCTGGCTCTCCCCCGTCCCCCTGGGCGTGCAATTCCCTGCCTTGTTCTCCATTGCCGCGTCCCCTGACTCGCTCGTGGCTGACCTCTTCCTGGAGGACCAGTGGGACGTTCCCTTCCGCCGCACTTTTAATGAGGTGGAGGCGGGGGAATTCCGGGTTCTGCTGGAGTCCCTTCCGGCTTCGCTCTCGGAGGCGCCGGACGTGGCCTCCTGGCAGCTTCTTCCCTCGGGCGAGTTCTCCGTGGGCTCGGCTTATAGGGCCCTCTTCCAGGGCCAGGAGCGGAGGTGGGTGGCCCCTCTTTGGAAGGCCCCACTCCCTCTTAGTATCCGGATTTTTGTTTGGCAGCTCCTTCGTGACCGCCTCCCCTCGGGCACGGAGGTAGCCAAACGTAATGGCCCTGGGACGGGCCGGTGTCCCCTATGTGGGACTCCGGAGACATGCGCCCACATTATGTTTTCCTGCTCGGCGGCACAGTTTTTGTGGAGTTTTATGCGCGAAGCGCTTGGTCCGGGTTGGCAGGCGCAGGAACTGGGGGAGTTCCTGCAGGTCCAGGCCTCCCGGGCGGGCGGGGGCCGGCGGCTCTTTTGGCTCCTCTTTGCGGCTCTGTCTTGGTCCCTCTGGAATATCCGCAATAAGATGGTGATTGAACGTGTGTTCCCCACGCGGGCCTCTGACTCTATTTTCACTTTACTCGCTTTCTTGCAGCAGTGGTCTCCCTTGGTGCGGCAGCGTGACCGGCCGGCCTTCGAGTCCTCCCTCCAGGCTCTGAGGGCGGCGGCATCTTCCTTCTCGACGCCGTCTCCCCCCCCTCCCCGTCGTCGCCGCCAGCGTCGTCCTGATCGCCTGCCGTGTGCCCTCCTTTTGTTTTTCCTTTTTTCTTGGGCGGTGATGTGCAGCAGTGTGTGATGGTTTCTTTTTTCCTTGGGCTGTGATGTGCTGTGGCCCCAGCGGTGTGTGTTGGTTGCCTGACCTTGTTCTTGGATGTTTGCTTTATTTATAAAACGGGGCGTGAGCCTGTTTCGAGAGCAACAAACTCACTTAGCTTCTTAATTTCTTGACAAATAGAAGCGATTTCAGACCTGTTTCCTTCAGGAACATCCAACATGTTCAGAACCACCTTGGCATCAGTTTCAATCTCCACTGATGCATAGTTTCGATAAACTGCTAGTTGAACCCCGTCTCTCACAGCAGGGCCTCCATAATCAGCGACGATGCGGCTTGTTCATACCATAGCGCCTGGCCTAAAATCAAACGACCCTGTGGTCACGAAAAACCAGCCCCGTAGTTCCTTGTCTGTCTGTCTCAACGAAATCTGCATCAACATCAATCTTTAGAGTATACCTACTCCCGGTTTCGCCCGGACTGGATTCTCTTTAGGTATTTTTTGTTGTTTCACTTTACCCAACTGAGCTAGATCATAGGTAACATCCATAGCCCACTTCACAGATGACGTCACCAATCGATAACAGTCACCATGCCACACTGTGTATCGCTCAGTCCATATAGCTCAGCACCCACATAAAATAACATATGCACTCTCCGTACCTATTCTTGAAACTTCAACTAAATCAATAGCCCACGAATCAGGACGTAAGAATAGAATCTTGATCTGTGCTACTTCCTTAAGCTCCTTCCAGAATAGTTTCGCCCAGGTACATTGGAACAATGGATGGAATATCGATTCTTCCTCTGCCCCACAAGTGATGCAATGTGCAATTTCCTCCATATGCCTTCTTTTTAATACTTGCCGACATGGAATGTATCCATTATTGACTCACCACCAGAAATTATGAACTTTCGGTGGGACTTCAAGCTTCCACAGTTTGTTCCAGTATCTATTTTTTTCACGACCGGAAGCTATAGTGTTCTCGTTCACTCTCCCCTTTAGAGCCAGTGATCAATAGCATGATCGGACCATGAATTGGCCCGATCTCTCCAGTGCCCAGGACCATAAATCCTCGCCAAACCTTCCAATGGGTATGGTTTGTATGGCATAGACATCCGAGGGTATAAAGGACTCCTCAAATCTCTCATAATTCCAGCCAGCATTTTGATCATCCAATAAGTCACTAACCATAGTAACCACAGCACCAGGGGCGTGAGCCAATGGTTTTTTGTTGTAATTACTTGGGATCCAAGGGTCTTACCACACTCGGATTGTTGAACCATCACCCGGCCGTTTGATTAGACCATCTTTCAATGCCTATCTTCCATAAAGAATTGCATTCCAAATATGAGATGCATTACTCTTCCTCCTTGCATTCATGAAGTCAGAATTTGGGAAGTATTTATCTTTCAGTACTCGTGCACATAATGATTATGGTTTTGTTAGGAGTCTCCAATCATGTTTGGCCAGCATAGCTTGGTTAAATAGTTGGAAATCCCTGACACCCAATCCACCATGACACTTTTGTATGGCAATGTCCTTCCACTTCCTCCAATGAATCTTCCTCTTCTTCTCATCTCCTCCCCACAAGAACCTAGCAACGATGCTAGTTTTTTTATAGAGCTTCTTCGATAGTTTGAAGCAACTCATCGAGTACGTGGGTATTGCTTGACAGATTGCTTTCACTAGCGTTTCTCTGGCAACGCTACTTAAAGTTTTCGGAGACCATCCTTTCATAAGTATCCTAATCCTTGTGATGATGTGCTCGAATTCATCATCGGTCGATCTTCCTAGGGCTGTAGGGAGCCCTAGATACTTCTCTAATTTTGCTTATGTAGAAATTCCCGAAGCAGCATGCACCACCGTCTTTTGATCGGCTGAGAAATTCCCACTAAAGAAAATAGCCGATTTGTTTTTGTTGACTAACTAACCCGATCCTCTTCGGTATGTCTCCAAAATCACATGCAGTTGCGTGGCGCCCATTGCCGATGCTTGAGTAAATATCAGACAATCATCGGCAAACAGCAGATGGGACACCTAAGGTGCATGTATCCCCACTTGAATCCCCTTCGATAAAAAATGTTGTCCACATGATTTCAGCATAGAGCTCAACCCTTCTCCACATAATAAGAAGAGGTAGGAAGATAAGGGATATCCATGCCGGATACCTCTGGTGTGCTTAAATATATCTGAAAACCGTCCATTCACTTTTATTGAGAAGGATACTGACTCCACACACTTCATATCAGATTTATCTAGTGACCCGTGAAGCCCAATTTTGACACAATAGCTCTCGGGTAGCTCTACTCGACTCTGTTATACGCCTTTGCCATATCAAGTTTGATGGTGCATGCTCCACTCTTTCCCTTCTTCCTCTTTAGATAGTGAATATTTTCATATGTCATAATAATGTTGTCCGCAATCAATCTTCCCAGAACAAAAACACTTTGCTCTTCTGAAATAATCTCATCCAAAATAGGCCTTTGTCGCAACGCCAACACCTTTGAAGCAATTTTATAGAGCACATTGCACAATGCAATTGGCCTGTATTGGGTGAGGTCTTGTGGATGTTTTACTTTCGGTATAAGCACAATAATTGTGTTATTCACCACCTCTAGCATGTCACCTCCATTCAGAAAATTACGTATCACCACACAAACATCCTCCTTAATCAATGCCCAATGCTTAATATAAAACCCTGCCGTGAACCCGTCCGGGCCCAGTGATTTGATGGGGTGCATCATAAAGAGGGTCTTCTCAATCTCATCATCTGTAAAAGGAGCATCGATCCACTCGTTCATCTGAGTATTAACTTTTGGCTGAACAAACTGCGTGATCAACTCCGGCGCTGTGTGATCCTAGGCAGTGAACAACCTCGTGCAAAAGGAAATCTCCTCCACTTCAACCTGGGAGGAAGCATAGGATCCATCATCTTTTTTAATTGACTTGATTCTATTTGTCTGTGCTCTCTCCCTAGCTCTAGCATGAAAGAACCCAGTATTTCGATCACCTTCTTTTAACCATTGTATACGTGAGCGTTGCTTCATCATGGCCTCCTCCCTTGCGAGAAGGTCCGATAATTTATTCATTAGCTCACGTTCCTCTCTCCTTGGACCTGTATTCAAAGACTCGACAATCCTTTTCTAGCCTTTATCTCATAGCTTTGAGCTGTTTTCTTACTGAACCAAATTCCTCTATACTCCAGCTTTGTAGCGAAGCTTGCATCTGCCCAATGAACCATTTAAATCCTCCATATTCTGGGCTCCCGCCACCCAGCTCCTCTCCACTAATGGACGATAAAGGTCATGTTTCGTCCACATATTTTCAAACCAAAACGGTTTCGGCCCACCAAAATCTTGCAGCCAATCCGATTAGTTGACTTTGATTAACAGAGCGCAATGATCAGACTAAGTAGTCTGAATATGCCGAACTGTTGTGCTATCAAATTTTTTCATGATCATGTCATCGTCTAGCTAGACCCCTGTCCAACCGAACCTTGATGTTATTCGGTTTGTGTTGTTTGTTGTTCCAGGTATAAGGTAGTCCAATGAAGCCTAGATCCCAGAATCTGTAGTCATCGATCACACTTCTGAATCCTTCCATCATCCATTCATGTCTTTCATTTCCTCTCATCTGTTCTGAAGCATAGAGAACCTCGTTAAAATTCCCTGCGCACAACCAAGGGTTGTCATACTCTCCTCTTAGAAATCTCAACAAATCCCAGCGTCTATACCTTCTTGCTCTCACAGGATCTCCGTAAAACCCCGTGAACCTCCACTCTAACAGATCCATTGAAACCGGTGGTAGTAGAACGGATCCTCTTCTCCTTCAGATGAAGCAGCGAAGAAAACCACTGTCTCAAAACTCCAATCTGAGCAGAGCTTTACGGTACAGAGGTGTGTGGAAAGGGACCGACACCTGCAACTAGTACCTGCAGGCTGCAGCTAGCCTGTGTTTGTTTCTGTTTCTGTGCTGCAGAGCCTGGTGTGGTGTGTGGGTTGCAGAGCACGGCGGAAGCGACGAGATTCCTGTGCCGATGCGGCCGGGGATTCTTCATGTCCCTCGCTCTGAAGTCTGAACCCCCTTCCACGCGACGCGACTTGGTCTTGTTGCATCGGAATTAGTCTTGTAGTAGAGCTTAATCTGCCGGCGATTTACTCCTCGTCACGGCCTCCCGTCAGGATACCACCGTGGAACTGCAAACGTCACACCTTGAAATGAATTGAATTGAATTGTCCCGATCGACACACGGTGACTGATTGATTTCAAACAAGTAATACTAACCCCCATTTAGATTCGATTTAGTGCAAACCATTATATGATATCGCGACACAAGGGGAACTCAGCCGTTCTGCCTTGAAAAACCATTCATGTCCATCTTGCTAGTAGTATTGCTTGGCGCCATATGGGCGATCAATGCTGCCGGCTCAGTTCGGTGGTGGGTAGAGGCGAGGGAAGGAATAAATTCAGGGGGTCATGAGATGGATGGCTACCGCGGCCCATCATCTAGGTGCGTTAACGTCGTGCACGTACGTGTCAAATCGCGGGTCATGTTAGTGTTACTCCTGTGGTGCAGTGCGTACACCTCTCATCCTTTTGAGAGGTTCATGTTAGTGAATTTACCATCTTCAGTTTTTCAGAGGAGAGTTCGGCAGAATCCTCCAAACTAATTAGCGGCGAGGCGATGGCAGGCGAGGAGTGCGCGGCCGTATCCGGTCGGCCGAAGGAGTCCTGCCGCACCAACAAGGAGAAGGCCGACAGTTCCGGGGCAGCGGCGGCGCCCGCTATCTTCTCCGCGGTCGCCGATGGCTACGATGCCGAGGAGCCCCCCACCAGAGGCCAAGGTGAAGATGCTGATGTCGGACGAGGACATCGAGTCCATCCTGAGACACAAGGCCAGGGGAGATAGCTTCAAGGAGTTCCAGGCCAGGGTTGCCAAGGAGGTGGAGGAGACGGGCGAGTTCGAGGTCTCCGTGGAGCACGTCAAGAACGTGCAGGAGGCTCGAGCCTGGATCAGGGAAGAGTTTTCGAGCGTGAGGTCCCAGTATCCTCACCTGGTATGGGAGGATTGACGACGACGAGACGCGATGGTTAACTTGGGACGCTGTACCAAACCGTCAGGCGTCAGCTGTGTTGTAATAAACACAGTTTTGTGACTGAAATATTGTGCAGGATTTAAACATCGCTATGAGTTGAGCAAACCTTCCTTTGGAAGATTATTAGTCTAGTAAAGATGAACTTGATGATAAAGGAAATGCTTTGATTTGATTTCAGCTGCAGAATGGGGAGATTTTAAGCACCAACGCGAATGCAGTTGGACTGTTGTACACTATGTGCTCGATAAAAAATTGGAGCAGCAGATTCAGCTCCCAAGCAGTTCCAGCTCGGACAACATCTGTTACTCTGAACCTAACCTAACATTTTAAGCACCAACTAGTAGAAAACAAACAGTATGATACTCAAGCATATTACTGCATTCTAGAACCGCCTGATCATCGTAAAGTTTGCTACCCGAGCATGTTCCAGCCGATCAATCTTTTTCCCTTTTTAATTAAATAGCTCGCACCATCTGATGACCTTTCAAATCCTATATGTTTCGCGAGTCGTTTAGGGCCTTCAAATCCACCAATAATAATAGTAGTAGTAATGTTCGCAAGAAAGATGGTAAAGTTATGCTAAATCAGCGACACTTATAATGAATCGAAGGGAGTACAAACAAGTTCCCCAAGGTCAGTTGGTGCTCTTGTTTGATTGACAGAAAGAGCTATGGCCGGCATGGACTACGTATCAAATTTGTCATTTCATTGAGCCAAATTTTAGTTTATCCCTCAAGTTTGCTCGCGACCAGTGTTGCCATGGTAGTAGTTGATATGGCTGTTTGTTGTCGTGTGCTTTGTTTTTTTTTAAAAAAAATTATAATATACATGGTTGTATACATAGACTTGTTCGAGAAGCTTTTTTTTAAAAGGATGGTAATTTTTTTTCCAAAGACATGATCACATCCATTTGACGACTAGTGGGTGGCGGCCGCTGGCTACGGTGATTGCATGCAATTTTAGGAAATCGTTTTATATTTTTTGATCTCTTAGGTTTTATCTGCGAATTCAGGATAATCATTTTATTTCGGCATGTCTTTTATTTTCCATATATGTTGCGTCGTGTAACTTGATTTCTATTAATGAAATAGTGTTGCTTTCAGAAAGAAATATGGATGTATAAAGTATAAACTAATAATTCTCAAACCAACCGGCACGGAAATATTCATCTCACACAGCTGAATTTATGCATATGGAATTGAGTTCTCGGCATCATCTCGTCCCCCAGACATCCTAGATTTGTTGGGTCGTTGGGGTCATCAAGCCCACTAATGAGTCTGTGAAAAAGAAGAAGGAAAAAAAACCACTAAGGAGTTGCCAATGCAGACGGTCAGCTTCTGAAATGCTATACGCCGCCGGCCCCGCCAGCAGGCGGCAAACGCCGCACATGGCACACCCTTTGTTAGGCCGATCCAGTTCGCGTTACCTTTTTGTTTTATTTTTTATTTTTCATTTTATCTATTTCTTTTATCTGTTTTGTATTTCTTTTTAATTTTTATTTCTGTTTATGTTTTTTAGGAGAATCATTATTTTTTGAAACGATATGTTTTCCTAATTTTAGTTCATGATTTTTGAAATTGTATACATGTTCTGATTAAACTAATATGCTATGCATGTGTGGGAGATGTGTCTCTTAGATGGAGCGACCAGTAGTAGTAGTAATTGGATAGTTATCATAAAATTGGGATTTAATATGTCATTTTTTATCTATTTCTTTGTTGCCACACTAGGGAAAAAGGAATGCGTATGCTATTCTCATCTAATGACAACAAATATGGACTTTTTTGTTCGAGGTACTCACTCCTATCCAAATTATTTGAGAATTTGTCTAGATTCTTTTTTATTGGTGATGTAACTAGAAAATTTTTAGTGCTAGATATATCTGAATCTAGATAAATCCAAGTCAATTAGTTTGGATATTGTTGGAATTTGGTGAGTTTTGGGCTGCTGGCCCATTAGACAAATTCTGAAATTCTTTTTAACCCACTTGTATATGGCAGCATATGGCTGTGCTAGTGGTGCTAAAGTTTAGTACCACATTGCTAGTTGAAGGGGAGTTGGACCACCTTATATAGTAGAGTGTTGCACCACTCACTAATGTGTGACAAGAAGAGTAGCCCTCGCACTCCTCCTCCCGGCCGCCCGCCACTTCCACACGCCTTGTAGCCGCAGTTGCGGAAATCTCGCCGAGCTAAGCTTTATTTTGCTGGTTGAAAAACTGATTATGAGTCATTCTGGCGTTAATTACAGCCGTTTCAGTTTTATGGACGTGGCGTTATTCGACTCGGACGTGGTGAGCCCACGACCTTCTAACTCGCACTATATAAGCGTCGAGCTACAATCCACACAGCGCCTATCCTCCGTAACCTTGCGCGCGCTTTTTCTTTCCATCCCGGCTTGCGGCGTGCACCACAGATCGGGATGAGGCCTCCGGAACACCGTCTCGTGAACTCTGCGGGTGAGGCGATCAGGTTTTGGGGCGCTCAGCGCGACATCGGCAACTACGACGTCGTCCGACGACGAGTTCCCGAACGACGACTTCTTCGCGGACGTACGTCAACGACCTCTTCGGCAACCTCAACATGGGCGAAAGCTCTGCTGCTGCTATCGCCGTAGCCTACTGCCACAACTGCATCGTATGTGATCTCAATCTCTCTCTCTCTTTCAGATTATGCCTGAGATTCTAGTTCTAGCGTTTGGCGTAGATGTAATAGGTTTATCTTATATAGACGTAATCTGTTCATCTACTTTGTTGATCTGCATGAAACACGAAAACAACGAGTTTTTGGTCATAATTATCAAACATGTATCGCGTCTTAAGGTTGCTATAAATCGCCCTAGAACCTAAAAACGTAAGCAATAACACATGAAAACGGCCATAAAACGCGAAAACTACGAGTTTTGGGTCATATCTCCAAACATGTGTTGGGTCTTACAGTCGTTGTAAATCGTCCTGGTACCCCAAACCAGTGGGAAATAGCTCATGAAAATGGCCATAAAACACGGAAACAACGAGTTTTGGTCATATCTCTCACATATGTAATAGGTCTTACGGTCGTTGTAAATCGCATGGAATCCCAATTGTAACTAAGGGAAACAGCTCATGAAAACGACCATAAACACGAAAATGACGAGTTTTTGATCACATCTCTCAAACATGTATCATGTCTTATGGTCGTTCTAAATCGCCCTGTAACCCAAAACAGTGGGCAATAGCTCATAAAAATGGCTATAAAACACGAAAAGACGAGTTTTTCGCCATATCTCTTAAACATGTATCGAGTCTTATGGGCCATGCAAATCGCCATGAAACCCTAAAAATGTAGGTAATAGCTTATGAAAACGGCCATAAAACACGACAACGAAGAGTTTTTGGTCATAACACTCGAACATGTATGGGGTCATAAGGTCCTTGTAAATCGCCCTAGAAGCCCAAAATCATGGGCAATAGCTCATAAAAATGGCCATAAAACTAAAAAATGACTGGTCTTACGGTCGTTGTAAATCGCCTTGGAAGCCGAAAACAGTGGGTGATAGCTCATGAAAACAGCCATGAAACACGAAAACGACGAGTTTTTGGTCTTAATTATAAAGCATGTATCAGGTCTTAAGGTTGTTATAAATCACCCTAGAACCATAAAACTGTGGGCAATAGCACATGAAAACAACCATAAAACGTGAAAAAGACGAGTTTTGGGTCATATCTCTCAAACATGTATTAGGTATTATGGGCCATGCAAATCTCCATACATCCCCAAAAATGTCGGCAATAGCTCATGAAAACGTCCATAAAACATGAAAACAAAGAGTTTTTGGCCTAAAACAGTGGGCAATAGCTCATAAAAATGGCTATAAAACGCGAAAAGACGAGTTTTTGGCCATTTCTCTCAAATATGTATCGGGTCTTATAGGCCATGCAAATCGCCATGAAACCCCGAAAATGTAGGTAATAGCTTATGAAAACGACCATAAAACACAAAAACGAAGAGTTTTTGGTCATAACACTCAAACATGTACGGGGTCATAAGGTCCTTGTAAATCGCCCTAGAAGCCCAAAATCATGGGCAATAGCTCATGAAAATGGCCATAAAACTAAAAAATGACCGGTCTTACGGTCGTTGTAAATCTCCCTGGAACCCGAAAACAGTGGGCGATAGCTCATGAAAACGGCCATGAAACACGAAAACGACGAGTTTTTGGTCATAATTATCAAACATGTATCGGGTCTTAAGGTTGTTATAAATCGCCCTAAAACCATAAAACTGTGGGCAATAACTCATGACAACGACCATAACACATAAAAACAAAGAGTTTTTGGTCATAACACTCAAACATGTATGGGATCTTAAGGTCCTTATAAATCGCTCTAAAACCCCAAAATTATGGGCAATAGCTCATGAAAATGGCCATAAAACTAAAAATGGAGTATCTGGTCATATCTCTCAAACATGTAAGGGTCTTACGAGCCATGCAAATTAGCCTGAAACCCCAAAACCGTGGGAAATAACTCATGAAAACGACCATAAAACACGAAAACAAATAGTTTTTGATCACATCTCTCAAACATGTATCGGGTCTTATGATCATTGTAAACCACCCTTGAACCCCAAAAACAGTGGGCAATAGCTCATGAAAATAGCCATAAAACGCAAAAAAGACGAGTTTTTGGTCATATATCTTAAACATGCATCGGGTCTTACGGTCGTTGTAAATCTTCCTAGAACCCCAAAACAGTGGGCAATAGCTCATGAAAATGGCCATGAAACACGAAAACAACGTTTTTTGGTCATAATTATCAAACATGTATCGCGTCTTAAGGTTGCTATAAATCTCCCTAGAACCTAAAAACATGGGCAATAACACATGAAAACGGCCATAAAACGCGAAAACTATGAGTTTTGGGTCATATCTCAAAACATAGGTCAGGTCTTACAATCGTTGTAAATCGTCTTGGTACCCCAAGCCAGTGGGAAATAGCTCATGAAAATGGCCATAAAACGCGGAAATAACGAGTTTTTGCTCATATCTCTCACACATGTAATAGGTCTTATGGTCGTTGTAAATCGCATGAAATCCCAATTGCAACTAAGGGAAATAGCTCATGAAAACGACCATAAACGCGAAAATGACGAGTTTTTGATCACACCTCTCAAACATGTATCAGGTCTTACGGTCGTTCTAAATCACCCTGTAACCCAAAACAGTGGGCAATAGCTCATAAAAATGGGTATAAAACACGAAAAGACGAGTTTTTGGACATATCTCTCAAACATGTATCGGGTCTTATGGCCCATGCAAATCGCCATGAAACCCAAAAAATATAGGTAATAGCTTATGAAAACGGCCATAAAACACGAAAACGAAGAGTTTTTGGTCATAACACTCAAACATGTATGGGGTCATAAGGTCCTTGTAAATCGCCCTAGAAGCCCAAAATCATGGGCAATAGATCACGAAAATGGCCATAAAACTAAAAAATGACGGGTCTTACAGTCGTTGTAAATCGCCCTGGAACCCTAAAACAGTGGGCGATAGCTCATGAAAACTGCCATGAAACACGAAAACGACGAGTTTTTGGTCATAATTATCAAACATGTATCGGGTCTTAAGGTTGTTATAAATCGCCCTAAAACCATAAAACTGTGGGCAAGCACATGAAAACGGCAATAAAACACGAAAAAGACGAGTTTTGGGTCATATCTCTCAAACATGTATCAGGTCTTATAGGCCATGCAAATCGCCATGGAAACCCAAAAATGTGGGCAATAACTCATGACAACGTCCATAAAACATGAAAACAAAGAGTTTTTGGTCATAACAATCAAACATGTATGGGGTCTTAAGGTCCTTATAAATCGCTCTAAAACCCCAAAATTATGGGCAATAGCTCATGAAAATGGCCATAAAACTAAAAAACGACGAGTATCTGGTCATATCTCTCAAACATGTAAGGGTCTTACGAGCCATGCAAATTATCCTGAAACCCCAAAACCGTGGGCAAGAACTCATGAAAACAACCATAAAACACGAAAACAAATAGTTTTTGATCACATCTCTCAAACATGTATCGGGTCTTATGATCATTGTAAACCACCCTTGAACCCCCAAAACAGTGGGCAATAGCTCCTAAAAATAGCCATAAAACGCGAAAAAGACAAGTTTTTGGTCATATATCTTAAACATGCATCGGGTCTTACGGTCATTGTAAATCTTCCTAGAACCCCCAAACAGTGGGCAATAGCTCATGAAAATGGCCATGAAACAAAAAAACAACGAGTTTTTGGTCATAATTATCAAACATGTATCGCGTCTTAAGGTTGCTATAAATTGCCCTAGAACGTAAAAACGTGGGCAATAACACATGAAAACGGCCATAAAATGCGAAAACTATGAGTTTTGGGTCATATCTCGAAACATGTGTCAGTTCTTACGGTCGTTGTAAATCTTCCTCGAACCCAAAAATACGGATAATAGCTTATGAAATGGCCATGAAACACGAAAACGACGAGTTTTTGGTCATAATTATCAAACATATATCGGATCTTAAGGTTGCTGTAGATCGCCCTAGAACCTAACAACATGGGCAATAACAAATGAAAACAACCATAAAACACGAAAACTACAAGTTTTGGGTCATATCTCAAAACATGTGTCGGGTCTGACAGTCGTTGCAAATCGTCCTGGTACCCCAAACCAGGGGGAAATAGCTCATGAAAATGGCCATAAAACATGGAAACACTGAGTTTTTGGTGATATCTCTCACGCATGTAATAAGTCTTACGGTCATTGTAAATCGCATGAAATTCCAATTGTAAGTAAGGGAAACATCTCATGAAAATGACCATAAACGCGAAAATGACGAGTTTTTATCACATCCCTCAAACATATATCAGGTCTTACGGTCGTTCTAAATCGCCCTGTAACCTAAAACAGTGGGCAATAGCTCATAAAAATGGCTATAAAACGCGAAAAGACGAGTTTTTGGCCATTTCTCTCAAATATATATCGGGTCTTATAGGCCATGCAAATCGCCATGAAACCCCCAAAATATAGGTAATAGCTTATGAAAACGGCCATAAAACACGAAAACGAAGAGTTTTTGGTCATAACACTCAAACATGTATGGGGTCATAAGGTCCTTGTAAATCGCCCTAGAAGCCCAAAATCATGGGCAATAACTCATGAAAATGGCCATAAAACTAAAAAATGACGGGTCTTACGGTCGTTGTAAATCGCCCTGGAACCCAAAAACTGTGGGCGATAGCTCATGAAAACGGCCATGAAACACGAAAACGACGAATTTTTGGTCATAATTACCAAACATTTATCGGGTCTTAAGGTTGTTATAAATCCACCTAAAACCATAAAACTGTGGGCAATAGCAAATGAAAGCGGCCATAAAACGCGAAAAAGACGAGTTTTGGGTCATATCTCTCAAACATGTATCGGGTCTTATAGGCCATGCAAATCGCCATGGAACCCCAAAAATGTGGGCAATAACTCATGACAACGTCCATAAAACATGAAAACGAAGAGTTTTTGGTCATAACACTCAAACATGTATGGGGTCTTAAGGTCCTTATAAATCGCTCTAAAACCCCAAAATTATGGGCAATAGCTCATGAAAATGGCCATAAAACTAAAAAACGACGAGTATCTGGTCATATCTATCAAACATGTAAGGGTCTTACAAGCCATGCAAATTAGCCTGAAACCCCAAAATCGTTGGCAATAACTCATGAAAACGACCATAAAACACGAAAACAGATAGTTTTTTATCACATCTCTCAAACATGTATCGGGTCTTATGATCATTGTAAACCACCCTTGAAACCCAAAAACAGTGGGCAATAGCTCCTAAAAATAGCCATAAAACGCGAAAAAGACGAGTTTTTGGTCATATATCTTAAACATGCATCGGGTCTTACGGTCGTTGTAAATCTTCCTAGAACCCCAAAACAATGGGCAATAGCTCATGAAAATGGCCATGAAACACGATAACAACGAGTTTTTGGTCATAATTATCAAATATGTATCGCGTCTTAAGGTTGCTATAAATCACCCTAGAACCTAAAAACATGGGCAATAACACATGAAAACGGCCATAAAACGCGAAAACTATGAGTTTTGGGTCATATCTCAAAACATGTGTCGGGTCTTAAAGTCGTTGTAAATCGTCTTGGTACCCCAAACCAGTGGGAAATAGCTCATGAAAATGGCCATAAAACGCGGAAAGAACGAGTTTTTGCTCATATCTCTCACACATGTAATAGGTCTTACGGTCGTTGTAAATCGCATGAAATCCCAATTGGATAGTGTGGCATCCCGCAAAACCACTACTAGAAAATCGCGTTGAATTTGTGCATTGCATCGTCATCATCATGCATTGTTTGCCAAAACTATTCTCGCAACACCCGTTTTGTTTTCTAAAACACCCCCTCTTGATTCAAACATTAAAATCCGGGTCGCCGGAATATTTTGTTTTGCCCGAAATCGTTTTGCAAAAACCTTGTTTGTAATAAATAAAAATTATAATTATTTTAGCGGGGCAGTCGAACGGGCCGATTGACCCGAACGACCGCCCCAGAAATTAAAACGGTCCAACCTGCCGCCCCATCTAAATCCTAAATCTACCTTATATTCTACCCACACCCCCTTGGCCACATCACCCCGGCCACTCACACGTTGCCACCTCAGCTGCTCCTCCCCATCCTCCAATCACCCTCTGCCACTTGGCCACCCCCACTAGCTAACCCTCCTCTCTCTCCTCTCACCACAGCACCACCCAGCCCCACACGCGCCTCCAGCCTTCCCTGCCTCACGCGCTGCACACTCCCACTCACGCCTGCCGCGTGGGCCCCCAACTCACCCTGGCCCGGCAAAGACACGCCACGCACGCGGTCACCCCACCCCAGACGCTCACCCACCCGCCGATCCTCCCCTGGCCACTCTCTCTCCAGCCCCGTGGGACCCGCACCTGCCCACGTCCCCACCGCTCTCTCCTCTCTCCCCTTCTTCCTCCCAGCCCGCGTGCCCCGCTCCCTTCTCCCCCAGCGATCCTCTCCCCTCCCCCAGGCAGCCGGCGGCCTCGCGTCTGCCCGTCAGCGCCTCCCGCCCGGCCCCCTGCCTCCTCCACCTGCCTCCACACTGCCGCCCGCCCTCCACCTCCGCCCGGCGTCATTGCGACCGCCGACCCGCCTCAGGCGCCAGCGAGCCCAGCGCCTCGTGCTCCTCCTCCCTCGGCCGAGCCACGCGGCGTCGCCACCCCTCCGCCTCGCCTGCGGCCCGCCTTCTCGCCTCCTCCATGGCCCGCCTTGCCGCCCGGCACCTCCTCCATGGCCCGGACCAGAGCTTCGCCGCTGCGCCCGCTTTGACCTCCGCGCTCCAGCGTCTGCGTCCTCACCGCCAGAGCCGCCACGCGCCTAGCGTCGTCCGCCGCCTCTCCTTCTCCCACCAAGCCTCCGCCCAGACCCATGGCAGATCCGCGGCGACCTTCCCAGCGCCGCCTCTCCGCCGCCCCCGTCGTCCCCGCCGGTGCTCGCCGCCTCGGCCGCGTCACCCAGGCCGCCGGCCGAGCTCCCCACGCCTCCGTCCTCCTCGAGCAGAGCCGCGCGGGCCCGCTCTGCTCCGCCACCTCCTCGCCTGGCCAGCCCGTGCGGCGCATCCGCCTCCTTCCCATCTGCAGCACACGCGGCGGCGCCACCGCTGGGGCCACAGCGTCGCCTAGGTTGACTGCCGCCGGCGGTCCTGCTCCGCGTCGACCTGCCGTCAGCGAGCCCGCGAGAACCGACCCCGACCCCGTCCTGCGCGTCCTGGTAGTTTCCGGGTAGAGGAACCCTATGATGTCGACAAGATCGTCCGAAGATTTTCGGAGACATGAACCCCGAAGATCGACGCCACGGCCGCCAAGACCGAACCCGAACCTTGGTGCCGAGGTACCTCAAGGCCTTCGTCCCGGAACGCCAAGACCGTACCAGCCGAAGGTGCCCGAAGGAGCTCCGACAAGAACTCCATCACGGAACATCTGGCACTCCGACAGGGACCCTGGAGACCCCGGCGTCGAGCCCCAAGTTCGTCCCCGATAATCCAGGTGGAACCCCAAACCCCGAAGCCCCGATCCAAAGGCCGATCCGAAGCGCCAGGGCCTCCGCCATGGAATCAACAAGATCATCACGAAACGCCGAGAACTTCCCTCAGGACGCCATGATCGTCGACATGACCCGAAGACCGCGAATGCGACAAGAACGGCACCGACGCAGAACGCCAAGTACTTCTTCCCGGAACGCAAGATCTGCCCCGTTATCGAGAGCGAGGGAACGATTCCGCCAAGACCGACCCGTCAAACCCTGGACCCCGTCGAACCCTAAACCCTGGACCCCGAACCCCGGACTCCCGAGATCGTCGAGCCCCCTCTGATGTGTGACCCCTTTTCCTCGAACCCTATTTTATAACATATCAATTTGTTGCACATTAAATTGTCATTCCCGCATGCATAGCATTGGTTTGGGGGCCTTATGCCGATTCACCTAATAATTAAATATGGGGCCCATATGCGGGAAAATCTAGTCTCATATCGGCCTCATTTAAAGTTGATGTAGCGAACCGGTACCATATTATGCCATGCTAAACAACATTTAAATTGCGGGGGTTCTAAACGACTTGAACCATCTAATTGTTGTCGGGACCCCGGTTCCGCTTAATTTGACCTAATTGCATCGCACTTTGCCATGCCATGCATCATGCATGCATCATGCCGATCTTCTGCCGTTGTATTAAATGTTGCATCCGGTGTTCTTCTAGTGTTTTGCTTCTTCGCGGATAAGGCCGTTGAGTTGATGTGAGCTTCGTCCCGATCTTCGGTTGAACCTTCGACATGTTTTCAGGCGAGCATCTCCCCCTTTCTACCTATCTTACTTTTATAGTCTTTATTCCCTCCTGTTGATCTATTGCTATCCGTGTTGCGATGCTCTAGTTTTCATACCCGTGATGATCCCTTGCAGCCTTATATTGCCTTGGACACCCCCTATTACTCGTTGATTGGTAGATAGTTGGACTTGCGCGTCGTAGTTGCTTGCTCAAGTGCTGATGTGTGCCGTCAAATGCCTCAGTTGCTGATGTAATGCCGCATGTTGATGTTGGAAATGGTGCTAGTTTTACTTATCGTCACTTCAAATTCCTGTTTAACAACTAAAATTGAATAAGCAGAGGCATCGGTGGGTGATAGATAATATTTGGTTTCCGAACGCCCACTTGTGTCCCGTAAGACCCCGAGTACTTGATACCTGTTCCTTGATTTTTGCGCGCTATCCACATCCGGGAGGTATATGGGACCCCCCTGAGCCAGAGCTTGATTCATTCTTATTTCTTGGGGCCACAAACTAGTTTGAGGTGTTTTTACTATCCTGTACTTATGCCATGCTACTTTCTGTATTTAAATTGTGCGAGGAGCACACTGTACTGTTTAGGTAAGCGTAATGTTTTCGCGGTATCGACAGTCCCCGATTGGGGACCTGCTGTCGTTTACAGCCATTGTCGCAAACCTTGAGTCCGTCTCGAAGCTTGCTTACTTCGTTGCGGGTATACTTCAAGGGGTGGCCCCCTGAAATATTTCTGAATCCTGTGATTGTTCAGTCGTGAAAGCCTCGTTGGGTTTTGTTTTGGTTTTTCCGAGGTTGATCGAGCGTGTGTTGCTATTGGTGCACCCCGGCCGGGTAAAACTTTCTGAAAGCCGTGTCCGCGGTTATGGACGACTTGGAGCACAGTATCTCGATCATAGACAAGCATAACTAAAGTTTACTGCTCTAAATTTGACTTATAATGACTAGTAATCAGCTTCACTATAATGGAATGGCTAATTAATACTGCCCACAATTGCTTGTTTGGTTGTCGCTTGCGACAATTGTACCTGATTAGTAAATCTTGCAACTACAACGGAATGGCTGAATAAAAGTACCAACAACTGCTGGGTTTATGGGTTCTCTCATGTTAACTGTATCTGACTAGTAAGTGCTGCCACTATAACGGAATGGTTAACTAAAAGGGCCCACTGCTTACTTTATCAGGACGATTATCTAAATCTGACTAGTAAAGTGCCACAACTATAACTGAATAAGTAAAACTGCCAACTGTGTGAGTTCCTCGGTTGCCTTCCTCGTTTGGGTTTCGAGGGGGAAACACCAGGATGGGTTTGATTGGTGATAGCTTCAGGTTGGATCCGGTTAGGTCCTTCTTACCCCTCTCTGATTGACGCCAGTCGTATCGAGTCTCTATAGGCTGTTCAGTGCATGCTGCCGCTGCCGCTTCCGTCCACCATACCTATGTAGGCGAGGACCGCCGAATTCTAGCCTCGCCGTGTACTGGCCTCAGTACTGACGCTCCTTCTTTTTCCTTCGCCCTTTGTCGGCACCCCTTTTGTTTAAGCAGGTTTTGAGGTCGACGCCGTTAGCAGGGTTACCCTTCCGGCTTGGCCTGGGCAGGGTTATGGACGCCATTGGTTATTCTTCAGGGCTCTTAGCCCCATTTGCATCTTGTCCGTAGCTGGACGCTCTATCGTTTTCAAGGTGATTTGGATCTTTGTATATTATATTTGTACCCTTGACTCATGGAGTCGCTGCTATATATATCTGTTCTGTGGGTCCCATCGAGGACTGTTGTGTAATGTTATTACGCTTTTTCCACCGCATTTAAGTGCTGGTGGGCACCTTTGAATCGTTTCTATGCGGGTTTGGCGAATTTTGCTCAAACTTGCATAGGTCCGATTCTGATGGTGTTACAGAGTGGTATCAGAGCTCAGCAGTTGCGATACCCAAGTCCAAATCGTAGGATAACCTAGCTAACGGCCGAAGTAGAAGTGTCAAACTATTTTTGAAAAATCGGTTGGATAGTTCTGATTAGGTCTGATTTTACTCCTTACCCCTCTGCTGTTCTCCTCTTACCTCTACGTGTTTTGAATCCGCTCTCTTCTCTCTCTTCGAGTCCAGGATCTCTCGTGGTTGGGTTCCGTCGTACCTTCAGGGTTTTCGCTTCCTCCTTGGTTAACGGTGTTGCTACATCCGGTGTTCAAGCTGCCTGAGGAATCCGTCTGCTGTGGTACCATTCTTTGTTCCTTGTTTGTGTTTCCGGTGTTTTCCGACGCGACGACATCCTCTATGCAGATCCGATGCAGAGTCTGCATCACTCCGATTGTTCCGAACCTCGCTTGTCGAGATCTTCAGTCTAATTCCGAGAGTTGGTTGCATAATCCGCCTATTCGTGTGCAGAGTAATGGTTTGGGTGCGCGATGGACTGATCACCATCCGACTACTCTTATCATTCGCTCTTGTGCATCGAATCAGTGGATCCAGCAGTTTTACTCCGTCCACGGAAGTTGGGGGTGGCTTTATTTGTTGATACCTCTACCTTCGACCTTTTGTTTCCGGAGTGTTCTCTCGACGATCAGGAGCAACGACCCTTTTGTGGTGGTGTCGCCGATTTCCAGATGAAGAAGGAACCCTCGTTAGTGGTGTCGCGAGGATCTACACGAAGCGAGAGGATCAGATCGCCGACCTTCCTTCCGGTACCATGAGGCGGATCTCGAGGGCGAGATCCCTTGTTAGTGGTGTCGAATTGTGGCATCCCGCAAAACCACTACTAGAAAATCGCGTTGAATTTGTGCATTGCATCGTCATCATCATGCATTGTTTGCCAAAACTATTCTCGCAACACCCGTTTTGTTTTCTAAAACACCCCCTCTTGATTCAAGCATTAAAATCCGGGTCGCCGGAATATTTTGTTTTGCCCGAAATCGTTTTGCAAAAACCTTGTTTGTAATAAATAAAAATTATAATTATTTTAGCGGGGCAGTCGAACGGGCCGATTGACCGACGACGCCCGTAAATTAAAACGGTCCAACCTGCCGCCCCATCTAAATCCTAAATCTACCTTATATTCTACCCACACCCCCTTGGCCACATCACCCCGGCCACTCACACGTTGCCACCTCAGCTGCCCCTCCCCATCCTCCAATCACCCTCTGCCACTTGGCCACCCCCACTAGCTAACCCTCCTCTCTCCTCTCTCACAAAGACCACCCAGCCCCACACGCGCCTCCAGCCTTCCCTGCCTCACGCGCTGCACACTCCCACTCACGCCTGCCGCGTGGGCCCCCAACTCACCCTGGCCCACCTGCCAGCAGCACACGCCACGCACGCGGTCACCCCACCCCAGACGCTCACCCACCCGCCGATCCTCCCCTGGCCACTCTCTCTCCAGCCCCGTGGGACCCGCACCTGCCCACGTCCCCACCGCTCTCTCCTCTCTCCCCTTCTTCCTCCCAGCCCGCGTGCCCCGCTCCCTTCTCCCCCAGCGATCCTCTCCCCTCCCCCAGGCAGCCGGCGGCTGCCTCCGCCCTCAGCCTCGCCACTGCACCTCCTCTCCACCGCCTCCACTACCGCCCTCCCCGCCCGCGCCACCTCCCTCGCCCGGCTCACTGACCGGCCTCAGCGAGCCAAGGCGCCTCCGTGCTCCTCCTCCCTCCGGCCCGAGCTGCGACGCCACCCTCCGCCTCGCCCTGCGGCCCCTCTCGCCTCCTCCATGCCCCTGGCCGCCCGCCGCACCTCCTCCGCTGCCCGGACCAGAGCTTCGCCGCTTCGCCGCTTTGACCTCCCGCCGCTCCCGCGCGTGCACGTCCTCACCGCCAGAGCCGCCACGCGCCCCAGCGTCGTCCCGCTCGCCCTCTCCTTCTCCCACCAAGCCTCCGCCGCCAGGACCCATGGCCGCATCCGCCGGCGACCTTCCCCAGCGCCGCCTCTCCGCCGCCCCCGTCGTCCTCGCCGGTGCTCGCCGCCTCGGCCGCGTCACCCAGGCCGCCGGCCGAGCTCCCCACGCCTCCGTCCTCCTCGAGCAGAGCCGCGGGGGCCCGCTCTGCTCCGCCACCTCCTCGCCTGGCCGGCCCGTGCGGCGCATCCGCCTCCTTCCCATCTGCAGCACACGCGGCGGCGCCACCCCTGGGGCCACAGCGTCGCCTAGGTTGACTGTCGCCGGCGGTCCTGCTCCGCGTCGACCTGCCGTCAGCGAGCCCGCGAGAACCGACCCCGACCCCGTCCTGCGCGTCCTGGTAGTTTCCGGGTAGAGGAACCCTATGATGTCGACAAGATCGTCCGAAGATTTTCGGAGACATGAACCCCGAAGATCGACGCCACGGCCGCCAAGACCGAACCCGAACCTTGGTGCCGAGGTACCTCAAGGCCTTCGTCCCGGAACGCCAAGACCGTACCAGCCGAAGGTGCCCGAAGGAGCTCCGACAAGAACTCCATCACGGAACATCCGCACTGGCAGGACTCGAGACCCGCGCCGAGCCCCAAGTTCGTCCCCGATAATCCAGGTGGAACCCCAAACCCCGAAGCCCCGATCCAAAGGCCGATCCGAAGCGCCAGGGCCTCCGCCATGGAATCAACAAGATCATCACGAAACACCGAGAACTTCCCTCAGGACGCCATGATCGTCGACATGACCCGAAGACCGCGAATGCGACAAGAACGGCACCGACGCAGAACGCCAAGTACTTCTTCCCGGAACGCAAGATCTGCCCCGTTATCGAGAGCGAGGGAACGATTCCGCCAAGACCGACCCGTCGAACCCTGGACCCCGTCGAACCCTAAACCCTGGACCCCGAACCCCGGACTCCCGAGATCGTCGAGCCCCCTCTGATGTGTGACCCCTTTTCCTCGAACCCTATTTTATAACATATCAATTTGTTGCACATTAAATTGTCATTCCCGCATGCATAACATTGGTTTGGGGGCCTTATGCCGATTCACCTAATAATTAAATATGGGGCCCATATGCGGGCAAATCTAGTCTCATATCGGCCTCATTTAAAGTTGATGTAGCGAACCGGTACCATATTATGCCATGCTAAACAAGATTTAAATTGCGGGGGTTCTAAACGACTTGAACCATCTAATTGTTGTCGGGACCCCGGTTCCGCTTAATTTGACCTAATTGCATCGCACTTTGCCATGCCATGCATCATGCATGCATCATGCCGATCTTCTGCCGTTGTATTAAATGTTGCATCCGGTGTTCTTCTAGTGTTTTGCTTCTTCGCGGATAAGGCCGTTGAGTTGATGTGAGCTTCGTCCCGATCTTCGGTTGAACCTTCGACATGTTTTCAGGCGAGCATCTCCCCCTTTCTACCTATCTTACTTTTATAGTCTTTATTCCCTCCTGTTGATCTATTGCTATCCGTGTTGCGATGCTCTAGTTTTCGTACCCGTGATGATCCCTTGCAGCCTTATTGAAGGGAATATGCCCGAGAGGCAATAATAAAGTGGTTATTATCGTATTCCTTATTTATGATAAATGTTTATTTTGCATGCTATAATTGTATTAATACGGAAACGTTAATACATGTGTGTTTAATAAACAAATAGAAAGTTCCTAGTTATGCCTCTCTCATAAACTAGCTCGTTGATTAACAAGATGATCAAGGTTTCCTGATCATGGACATTGGATGTTGTTAATAACGAGGTCACAACATTAGTGTAATGGTGTGATGAACATTCATCCGAAGTATAGCATTACGATCAAAGTCATTGAGTTTATATTGCTATAACAACTTAGACCATGAGATCATGTCAATCACTAACACCGGAAGAGTTTCTTGATAACATCAAACGTCACACCGTAACAGGGTGATTATAAAGATGGATTCAGAACTAATAAAGTGTTATGTTGAGGCCCATGGATCGAGAGTGGAATTTGTTCATCCCGATGACGGATAGATATACTCTGGGCCCTCTCGGTGATATCACATTGATTAGCTTGCAAGCAAGTGATTTGATCACTAGAATGTTATATCACGGAACGAAAAGAGTGCATGTCAGTAACGAGATCAAACTAGGTATGGAGATACCGATGATCGAATCTTGGACATGTAATATATCGCTAAACAAAAGGATTAAGATACTAGCGTAAAAGGTTCCGACGATCACAAGAAAGTCATCGTTGAATGTGTGGGAGTCAGTATGGGTCTCCAGATCCCGCTTCTGATTATTGATCCGAGAGGGGTCTCGATCATGTCCACATTATTCGCGAACCGTAGGGTGACACACTTAAGAGACACCGACATCCAATTGGAGCAAAAGTTTCATGCCGAAAATAAAAGGAAAGCGCAGGAATTTATTTCACTAGACACCGAAACTGTTTCGGTTGAAATTGCTGAAACTGGTTCTGCATGTGAAATGGAATACTAGCAAGGGGTTTTATGTGAATGTTTGTTAATTAAAGTAATTAACAAAATTCTGAATAAATAAATAAAAGAGTTTTATTTAAATGAGAGCTTGCATTAAATTTGGTGGAAATTTAATGCATGTGAGTGGATTTTTGAGTGGAGGCTTTTTAATGGGAGTGGAGGCTTTTCATTTTGAGTGGGAGCTCCACCCACATGAATGTGGAAGAGGTGGGGCAGCCCCATGGCTGGGCGCCATGCCCCTTGGGTGCCCCCTCTCCCCTATAAAGTCCCCTCTCCTCCTCTCACACCACACCTCCTCGTGAAGGATCTCTCTCCCCTCTAGAATTTATCCCCCATGGTCTCGGACTAGCGAGATACATGTTCCCGGTGGCTTTTCGGCAAGAAAGAGTTGTGCTTCCGCTGCATCGCTGGAGCGAGGAGGCGGAGGTTGCTCGGTGCCTCGAACGTGTGTGCGAGCACGGATGCGCTGCTGTTTTGCGGCGCTAGGACTTCCTCTCGATGTTGAGATCGGCAAGAGATCGTCTACATCAACCACGAGTTAGGACTCGTTAAGCTTTGTCGGTCTTCAAGGGTATGTTCTCTACGGATATACATCCGCCCGTTGTTTGTATCTAGTAGATAGATCTTGGTACATAGTTGTTCCCTTCGTAGGAAATTTTTTGTTTTCTATGCTGCGAACCCTTCACTTATATTGCCTTGGACACCCCCTATTACTCGTTGATTGGTAGATAGTTGGACTTGCGCGTCGTAGTTGCTTGCTCAAGTGCTGATGTGTGCCGTCAAATGCCTCAGTTGCTGATGTAATGCCGCATGTTGATGTTGGAAATGGTGCTAGTTTTACTTATCGTCACTTCAAATTCCTGTTTAACAACTAAAATTGAATAAGCAGAGGCATCGGTGGGTGATAGATAATATTTGGTTTCCGAACGCCCACTTGTGTCCCGTAAGACCCCGAGTACTTGATACCTGTTCCTTGATTTTTGCGCGCTATCCACATCCGGGAGGTATATGGGACCCCCCTGAGCCAGAGCTTGATTCATTCTTATTTCTTGGGGCCACAAACTAGTTTGAGGTGTTTTTACTATCCTGTACTTATGTCATGCTACTTTCTGTATTTAAATTGTGCGAGGAGCACACTGTACTGTTTAGGTAAGCGTAATGTTTTCAGTATCGACAGTCCCGATTGGGGACCCGTCGTTCTACCATTGTCGCAAACCTTGGGTCCGTCTCAAGCTTGCTTACTTGCTATGGTATACTTCAAGGGTGGCCCCCAAATATTTCAATCTGTGATTGTTCAGTCGTGAAAGCCTCGTTGGGTTTTGTTTTGGTTTTTCCGAGGTTGATCGAGCGTGTGTTGCTATTGGTGCACCCCGGCCGGGTAAAACTTTCTGAAAGCCGTGTCCGCGGTTATGGACGACTTGGAGCACAGTATCTCGATCATAGACAAGCATAACTAAAGTTTACTGCTCTAAATTTGACTTATAATGACTAGTAATCAGCTTCACTATAATGGAATGGCTAATTAATACTGCCCACAATTGCTTGTTTGGTTGTCGCCATACAATTGTACCTGATTAGTAAATCTTGCAACTACAACGGAATGGCTGAATAAAAGTACCAACAACTGCTGGGTTTATGGGTTCTCTCATGTTAACTGTATCTGACTAGTAAGTGCTGCCACTATAATGGAATGGTTAACTAAAAGGGCCCACTGCTTACTTTATCAGGACGATTATCTAAATCTGACTAGTAAAGTGCCACAACTATAACTGAATAAGTAAAACTGCCAACTATGTGAGTTCCTCGGTTGCCTTCCTCGTTTGGGTTTCGAGGGGGAAACACCAGGATGGGTTTGATTGGTGATAGCTTCAGGTTGGATCCGGTTAGGTCCTTCTTACCCCTCTCTGATTGACGCCAACAGACGAGTCTCTATAGGCTGTTCAGCTGCATGTCGCCGCTGCGCTGCCTGGTCCACCATACCTATGTAGGCGAGGACCGCCAATTCTAGCCTCGCCGTGTCGGCCTCAAGATCGACGCTCCTTCTTTTTCCTTCGCCTTTGTCGGCACCCTTTGTTTAAGCAGGTTTTGAGGTCGACGCGTTAGCGTGGTTACCCTTCCGGCTTGGCCTGGGCAGGGTTATGGACGCCATTGGTTATTCTTCAGGGCTCTTAGCCCCATTTGCATCTTGTCCGTAGCTGGACGCTCTATCGTTTTCAAGGTGATTTGGATCTTTGTATATTATATTTGTACCCTTGACTCATGGAGTCGCTGCTATATATATCTGTTCTGTGGGTCCCATCGAGGACTGTTGTGTAATGTTATTACTTCGTTTTTCCACCCGCACGAAAGTGCCTGGTGGGCACCTTTGAATCGTTTCTATGCGGGTTTGGCGAATTTTGCTCAAACTTTCATAGGTCCGATTCTGAGGGTGTTACAGATAGTTATCATAAAATTGGTCTTAGATGGAGCGACCAGTAGTAGTAGTAATTGGATAGTTATCATAAAATTGGGATTTAATATGTCATTTTTTATCTATTTCTTTGTTGCCACACTAGGGAAAAAGGAATGCGTATGCTATTCTCATCTAATGACAACAAATATGGACTTTTTTGTTCGAGGTACTCACTCCTATCCAAATTATTTGAGAATTTGTCTAGATTCTTTTTTATTGGTGATGTAACTAGACAAGTTTTAGTGCTAGATATATCTGAATCTAGATAAATCCAAGTCAATTAGTTTGGATATTTTTGGAATTTGGTGAGTTTTGGGCTGCTGGCCCATTAGACAAATTCTGAAATTCTTTTTAACCCACTTGTATATGGCAGCATATGGCTGTGCTAGTGGTGCTAAAGTTTAGTACCACATTGCTAGTTGAAGGGGAGTTGGACCACCTTATATAGTAGAGTGTTGTACCACTCACTAATGTGTGACAAGAAGAGTAGCCCTCGCGCACTCCTCCTCCGACGCCGCCCGCCTCGCCACGACGCGCGCGCGCCGCAGGTTGCGGAAATCTCGCCGAGCTAAGCTTTATTTTGCTGGTTGGAAAACTGATTATGAGTCATTACGCGTTAATTACAGCCGTTTTCAGTTTTTATGGACGTGACTGTTACCGACTCGGACGTAGGCTGAGCCCACGATCTTCCTAACCTGCACTATATAAGCGTCTGAGCTACAATCCACACACGCGCCTATCCTCCAGAACCTTGCGCCGCCGCTTTCGTCTTTCCCATCCCGGCTTGCGGCGTGCACCACAGATCGGGACAGTAGGCCTCCGGAACACCGTCTCTCGTGAACCTGTACGGGTGAGGGGCGATCAGGTTTTTGGGGAGCGCTCAAGCGCGATTACTGGCAACTACGACGTCGTCCGACGACGAGTTCCCGAACGACGACTTCTTCCCGGACGTACGTCAACGACCTCTTCGGCAACCTCAACATGGGCGAAAGCTCTGCTGCTGCTATCGCCGTAGCCTACTGCCACAACTGCATCGTATGTGATCTTAATCTCTCTCTCTTTCAGATTATGCCTGAGATTCTAGTTCTAGCGTTTGGCGTAGATGTAATAGGTTTATCTTATATAGACGTAATCTGTTCATCTACTTTGTTGATCTGCATGAAACACGAAAACAACGAGTTTTTGGTCATAATTATCAAACATGTATCGCGTCTTAAGGTTGCTATAAATCGCCCTAGAACCTAAAAACGTAAGCAATAACACATGAAAACGGCCATAAAACGCGAAAACTACAAGTTTTGGGTCATATCTCCAAACATGTGTTGGGTCTTACAGTCGTTGTAAATCGTCCTGGTACCCCAAACCAGTGGGAAATAGCTCATGAAAATGGCCATAAAACACGGAAACAACGAGTTTTGGTCATATCTCTCACATATGTAATAGGTCTTACGGTCGTTGTAAATCGCATGGAATCCCAATTGTAACTAAGGGAAACAGCTCATGAAAACGACCATAAACACGAAAATGACGAGTTTTTGATCACATCTCTCAAACATGTATCATGTCTTATGGTCGTTCTAAATCGCCCTGTAACCCAAAACAGTGGGCAATAGCTCATAAAAATGGCTATAAAACACGAAAAGACGAGTTTTTCGCCATATCTCTTAAACATGTATCGAGTCTTATGGGCCATGCAAATCGCCATGAAACCCTAAAAATGTAGGTAATAGCTTATGAAAACGGCCATAAAACACGACAACGAAGAGTTTTTGGTCATAACACTCGAACATGTATGGGGTCATAAGGTCCTTGTAAATCGCCCTAGAAGCCCAAATTCATGGGCAATAGCTCATGAAAATGGCCATAAAACTAAAAAATGACTGGTCTTACGGTCGTTGTAAATCGCCTTGGAAGCCGAAAACAGTGGGTGATAGCTCATGAAAACAGCCATGAAACACGAAAACGACGAGTTTTTGGTCTTAATTATAAAGCATGTATCAGGTCTTAAGGTTGTTATAAATCACCCTAGAACCATAAAACTGTGGGCAATAGCACATGAAAACAACCATAAAACGTGAAAAAGACGAGTTTTGGGTCATATCTCTCAAACATGTATTAGGTATTATGGGCCATGCAAATCGCCATACATCCCCAAAAATGTGGGCAATAGCTCATGAAAACGTCCATAAAACATGAAAACAAAGAGTTTTTGGCCTAAAACAGTGGGCAATAGCTCATAAAAATGGCTATAAAACGCGAAAAGACGAGTTTTTGGCCATTTCTCTCAAATATGTATCGGGTCTTATAGGCCATGCAAATCGCCATGAAACCCCAAAAATGTAGGTAATAGCTTATGAAAACGACCATAAAACACAAAAACGAAGAGTTTTTGGTCATAACACTCAAACATGTACGGGGTCATAAGGTCCTTGTAAATCGCCCTAGAAGCCCAAAATCATGGGCAATAGCTCATGAAAATGGCCATAAAACTAAAAAATGACCGGTCTTACGGTCGTTGTAAATCTCCCTGGAACCCGAAAACAGTGGGCGATAGCTCATGAAAACGGCCATGAAACACGAAAACGACGAGTTTTTGGTCATAATTATCAAACATGTATCGGGTCTTAAGGTTGTTATAAATCGCCCTAAAACCATAAAACTGTGGGCAATAACTCATGACAACGTCCATAAAACATAAAAACAAAGAGTTTTTGGTCATAACACTCAAACATGTATGGGATCTTAAGGTCCTTATAAATCGCTCTAAAACCCCAAAATTATGGGCAATAGCTCATGAAAATGGCCATAAAACTAAAAAATGACGAGTATCTGGTCATATCTCTCAAACATGTAAGGGTCTTACGAGCCATGCAAATTAGTCTGAAACCCCAAAACCGTGGGAAATAACTCATGAAAACGACCATAAAACACGAAAACAAATAGTTTTTGATCACATCTCTCAAACATGTATCGGGTCTTATGATCATTGTAAACCACCCTTGAACCCCAAAAACAGTGGGCAATAGCTCATGAAAATAGCCATAAAACGCGAAAAAGACGAGTTTTTGGTCATATATCTTAAACATGCATCGGGTCTTACGGTCGTTGTAAATCTTCCTAGAACCCCAAACAGTGGGCAATAGCTCATGAAAATGGCCATGAAACACGAAAACAACGATTTTTGGTCATAATTATCAAACATGTATCGCGTCTTAAGGTTGCTATAAATCTCCCTAGAACCTAAAAACATGGGCAATAACACATGAAAACGGCCATAAAACGTGAAAACTATGAGTTTTGGGTCATATCTCAAAACATAGGTCAGGTCTTACAATCGTTGTAAATCGTCTTGGTACCCCAAGCCAGTGGGAAATAGCTCATGAAAATGGCCATAAAACGCGGAAATAACGAGTTTTTGCTCATATCTCTCACACATGTAATAGGTCTTATGGTCGTTGTAAATCGCATGAAATCCCAATTGCAACTAAGGGAAATAGCTCATGAAAACGACCATAAACGCGAAAATGACGAGTTTTTGATCACACCTCTCAAACATGTATCAGGTCTTACGGTCGTTCTAAATCACCAGAACCCAAAACAAGGCAATAGCTCATAAAATGGGTATAAAACACGAAGACGAGTTTTGGACATATCTCTCAAACATGTATCGGGTCTTATGGCCCATGCAAATCTCCATGAAACCCAAAAAATATAGGTAATAGCTTATGAAAACGGCCATAAAACACGAAAACGAAGAGTTTTTGGTCATAACACTCAAACATGTATGGGGTCATAAGGTCCTTGTAAATCGCCCTAGAAGCCAAAAATCATGGGCAATAGATCACGAAAATGGCCATAAAACTAAAAAATGACGGGTCTTACAGTCGTTGTAAATCGCCTCGAACCCTAAAAGCATGGGCGATAGCTCATGAAAACGGCCATGAAACACGCAGCGAGTTTTTGGTCATAATTATCAAACATGTATCGGGTCTTAAGGTTGTTATAAATCGCCCTAAAACCATAAAACTGTGGGCAAGCACATGAAAACGGCCATAAAACACGAAAAAGACGAGTTTTGGGTCATATCTCTCAAACATGTATCAGGTCTTATAGGCCATGCAAATCGCCATGGAAACCCAAAAATGTGGGCAATAACTCATGACAACGTCCATAAAACATGAAAACAAAGAGTTTTTGGTCATAACAATCAAACATGTATGGGGTCTTAAGGTCCTTATAAATCGCTCTAAAACCCCAAAATTATGGGAAATAGCTCATGAAAATGGCCATAAAACTAAAAAACGACGAGTATCTGGTCATATCTCTCAAACATGTAAGGGTCTTACGAGCCATGCAAATTATCCTGAAACCCCAAAACCGTGGGCAAGAACTCATGAAAACAACCATAAAACACGAAAACAAATAGTTTTTGATCACATCTCTCAAACATGTATCGGGTCTTATGATCATTGTAAACCACCCTTGAACCCCCAAAACAGTGGGCAATAGCTCCTAAAAATAGCCATAAAACGCGAAAAAGACGAGTTTTTGGTCATATATCTTAAACATGCATCGGGTCTTACGGTCATTGTAAATCTTCCTAGAACACCAAAACAGTGGGCAATAGCTCATGAAAATGGCCATGAAACAAAAAACAACGAGTTTTTGGTCATAATTATCAAACATGTATCGCGTCTTAAGGTTGCTATAAATTGCCCTAGAACGTAAAAACGTGGGCAATAACACATGAAAACGGCCATAAAATGCGAAAACTATGAGTTTTGGGTCATATCTCGAAACATGTGTCAGTTCTTACGGTCGTTGTAAATCTTCCTCGAACCCAAAAATAGTGGATAATAGCTCATGAAAATGGCCATGAAACACGAAAACGACGAGTTTTTGGTCATAATTATCAAACATATATCGGATCTTAAGGTTGCTGTAGATCGCCCTAGAACCTAACAACATGGGCAATAACAAATGAAAAAAACCATAAAACACGAAAACTACAAGTTTTGGGTCATATCTCAAAACATGTGTCGGGTCTGACAGTCGTTGCAAATCGTCCTGGTACCCCAAACCAGGGGGAAATAGCTCATGAAAATGGCCATAAAACACGGAAACACCGAGTTTTTGGTGATATCTCTCACGCATGTAATAAGTCTTACGGTCATTGTAAATCGCATGAAATCCCAATTGTAAGTAAGGGAAACATCTCATGAAAATGACCATAAACGCGAAAATGACGAGTTTTTATCACATCTCTCAAACATATATCAGGTCTTACGGTCGTTCTAAATCGCCCTGTAACCTAAAACAGTGGGCAATAGCTCATAAAAATGGCTATAAAACGCGAAAAGACGAGTTTTTGGCCATTTCTCTCAAATATGTATTGGGTCTTATAGGCCATGCAAATCGCCATGAAACCCCCAAAATATAGGTAATAGCTTATGAAAACGGCCATAAAACACGAAAACGAAGAGTTTTTGGTCATAACACTCAAACATGTATGGGGTCATAAGGTCCTTGTAAATCGCCCTAGAAGCCCAAAATCATGGGCAATAACTCATGAAAATGGCCCTAAAACTAAAAAATGACGGGTCTTACGGTCGTTGTAAATCGCCCTGGAACCCAAAAACTGTGGGTGATAGCTCATGAAAACGGCCATGAAACACGAAAACGACGAATTTTTGGTCATAATTACCAAACATTTATCGGGTCTTAAGGTTGTTATAAATCCACCTAAAACCATAAAACTGTGGGCAATAGAAAATGAAAGCGGCCATAAAACGCGAAAAAGACGAGTTTTGGGTCATATCTCTCAAACATGTATCGGGTCTTATAGGCCATGCAAATCGCCATGGAACCCCAAAAATGTGGGCAATAACTCATGACAACGTCCATAAAACATGAAAACGAAGAGTTTTTGGTCATAACACTCAAACATGTATGGGGTCTTAAGGTCCTTATAAATCGCTCTAAAACCCAAAATTATGGGCAATTGCTCATGAAAATGGCCATAAAACTAAAAAACGACGAGTATCTGGTCATATCTATCAAACATGTAAGGGTCTTACAAGCCATGCAAATTAGCCTGAAACCCCAAAATCGTTGGCAATAACTCATGAAAACGACCATAAAACACGAAAACAGATAATTTTTGATCACATCTCTCAAACATGTATCGGGTCTTATGATCATTGTAAACCACCCTTGAAACCCAAAAACAGTGGGCAATAGCTCCTAAAAATAGCCATAAAACGCGAAAAAGACGAGTTTTTGGTCATATATCTTAAACATGCATCGGGTCTTACGGTCGTTGTAAATCTTCCTAGAACCCCAAAACAATGGGCAATAGCTCATGAAAATGGCCATGAAACACGATAACAACGAGTTTTTGGTCATAATTATCAAACATGTATCGCGTCTTAAGGTTGCTATAAATCACCCTAGAACCTAAAAACATGGGCAATAACACATGAAAACGGCCATAAAACGCGAAAACTATGAGTTTTGGGTCATATCTCAAAACATGTGTCGGGTCTTAAAGTCGTTGTAAATCGTCTTGGTACCCCAAACCAGTGGGAATTAGCTCATGAAAATGGCCATAAAACGCGGAAAGAACGAGTTTTTGCTCATATCTCTCACACATGTAATAGGTCTTACGGTCGTTGTAAATCGCATGAAATCCCAATTGGATAGTTATCATAAAATTGGTCTTAGATGGAGCGACCAGTAGTAGTAGTAATTGGATAGTTATCATAAAATTGGGATTTAATATGTCATTTTTTATCTATTTCTTTGTTGCCACACTAGGGAAAAAGGAATGCGTATGCTATTCTCATCTAATGACAACAAATATGGACTTTTTTGTTCGAGGTACTCACTCCTATCCAAATTATTTGAGAATTTGTCTAGATTCTTTTTTATTGGTGATGTAACTAGACAAGTTTTAGTGCTAGATATATCTGAATCTAGATAAATCCAAGTCAATTAGTTTGGATATTGTTGGAATTTGGTGAGTTTTGGGCTGCTGGCCCATTAGACAAATTCTGAAATTCTTTTTAACCCACTTGTATATGGCAGCATATGGCTGTGCTAGTGGTGCTAAAGTTTAGTACCACATTGCTAGTTGAAGGGGAGTTGGACCACCTTATATAGTAGAGTGTTGCACCACTCACTAATGTGTGACAAGAAGAGTAGCCCTCGCGCACTCCTCCTCCGACGCCGCCCGCCTCGCCACGACGCGCGCGCGCCGCAGGTTGCGGAAATCTCGCCGAGCTAAGCTTTATTTTGCTGGTTGGAAAACTGATTATGAGTCATTACGCGTTAATTACATCCGTTTTCAGTTTTTATGGACGTGACTGTTACCGACTCAGACGTAGGCTGAGCCCACGATCTTCCTAACCTGCACTATATAAGCGTCTGAGCTACAATCCACACACGCGCCTATCCTCCAGAACCTTGCGCCGCCGCTTTCGTCTTTCCCATCCCGGCTTGCGGCGTGCACCACAGATCGGGACAGTAGGCCTCCGGAACACCGTCTCGTGAACTGTCACGGGTGAGGCGATCAGGTTTTGGGGCGCTCAGCGCGACATCGGCAACCACGACGTCGTCCGACGACGAGTTCCCGAACGACGACTTCTTCCCGGACGTACGTCAACGACCTCTTCGGCAACCTCAACATGGGCGAAAGCTCTGCTGCTGCTATCGCCGTAGCCTACGGCCACAACTGCATCGTATGTGATCTCAATCTCTCTCTCTTTCAGATTATGCCTGAGATTCTAGTTCTAGCGTTTTGCGTAGATGTAATAGGTTTATCTTATATAGACGTAATCTGTTCATCTACTTTGTTGATCTGCATGAAACACAAAAACAACGAGTTTTTGGTCATAATTATCAAACATGTATCGCGTCCTAAAGTTGCTATAAATCGCCCTAGAACCTAAAAACGTAAGCAATAACACATGAAAACGGCCATAAAACGCGAAAACTACGAGTTTTGGGTCATATCTCCAAACATGTGTTGGGTCTTACAGTCGTTGTAAATCGTCCTGGTACCCCAAACCAGTGGGAAATAGCTCATGAAAATGGCCATAAAACACGGAAACAACGAGTTTTGGTCATATCTCTCACATATGTAATAGGTCTTACGGTCGTTGTAAATCGCATGGAATCCCAATTGTAACTAAGGGAAACAGCTCATGAAAACGACCATAAACACAAAAATGACGAGTTTTTGATCACATCTCTCAAACATGTATCATGTCTTATGGTCGTTCTAAATCGCCCTGTAACCCAAAACAGTGGGCAATTGCTCATAAAAATGGCTATAAAACACGAAAAGATGAGTTTTTCGCCATATCTCTTAAACATGTATCGAGTCTTATGGGCCATGCAAATCGCCATGAAACCCTAAAAATGTAGGTAATAGCTTATGAAAACGGCCATAAAACACGACAACGAAGAGTTTTTGGTCATAACACTCGAACATGTATGGGGTCATAAGGTCCTTGTAAATCGCCCTAGAAGCCCAAAATCATGGGCAATAGCTCATGAAAATGGCCATAAAACTAAAAAATGACTGGTCTTACGATCGTTGTAAATCGCCTTGGAAGCCGAAAACAGTGGGTGATAGCTCATGAAAACAGTCATGAAACACGAAAACGACGAGTTTTTGGTCTTAATTATAAAGCATGTATCAGGTCTTAAGGTTGTTATAAATCACCCTAGAACCATAAAACTGTGGGCAATAGCACATGAAAACAACCATAAAACGTGAAAAAGACGAGTTTTGGGTCATATCTCTCAAACATGTATTAGGTATTATGGGACATGCAAATCGCCATACATCCCCAAAAATGTGCGCAATAGCTCATGAAAACGTCCATAAAACATGAAAACAAAGAGTTTTTGGCCTAAAGCAGTGGGCAATAGCTCATAAAAATGGCTATAAAACGCGAAAAGACGAGTTTTTGGCCATTTCTCTCAAATATGTATCGGGTCTTATAGGCCATGCAAATCGCCATGAAACCCCAAAAATGTAGGTAATAGCTTATGAAAACGACCATAAAACACAAAAACGAAGAGTTTTTGGTCATAACACTCAAACATGTACGGGGTCATAAGGTCCTTGTAAATCGCCCTAGAAGCCCAAAATCATGGGCAATAGCTCATGAAAATGGCCATAAAACTAAAAAATGACCGGTCTTACGGTCGTTGTAAATCTCCCTGGAACCCGAAAACAGTGGGCGATAGCTCATGAAAACGGCCATGAAACACGAAAACGACGAGTTTTTGGTCATAATTATCAAACATGTATCGGGTCTTAAGGTTGTTATAAATCGCCCTAAAACCATAAAACTGTGGGCAATAACTCATGACAACGTCCATAAAACATAAAAACAAAGAGTTTTTGGTCATAACACTCAAACATGTATGGGATCTTAAGGTCCTTATAAATCGCTCTAAAACCCCAAAATTATGGGCAATAGCTCATGAAAATGGCCATAAAACTAAAAAATGACGAGTATCTGGTCATATCTCTCAAACATGTAAGGGTCTTACGAGCCATGCAAATTAGCCTGAAACCCCAAAACCGTGGGAAATAACTCATGAAAACGACCATAAAACACGAAAACAAATAGTTTTTGATCACATCTCTCAAACATGTATCGGGTCTTATGATCATTGTAAACCACCCTTGAACCCCAAAAACAGTGGGCAATAGCTCATGAAAATAGCCATAAAACGCGAAAAAGACGAGTTTTTGGTCATATATCTTAAACATGCATCGGGTCTTACGGTCGTTGTAAATCTTCCTAGAACCCCAAAACAGTGGGCAATAGCTCATGAAAATGGCCATGAAACACGAAAACAACGTTTTTGGTCATAATTATCAAACATGTATCGCGTCTTAAGGTTGCTATAAATCTCCTAGAACCTAAAAACATGGGCAATAACACATGAAACGGCCATAAAACGCGAAAACTATGAGTTTTGGGTCATATCTCAAAACATAGGTCAGGTCTTATAATCGTTGTAAATCGTCTTGGTACCCCAAGCCAGTGGGAAATAGCTCATGAAAATGGCCATAAAACGCGGAAATAACGAGTTTTTGCTCATATCTCTCACACATGTAATAGGTCTTATGGTCGTTGTAAATCGCATGAAATCCCAATTGCAACTAAGGGAAATAGCTCATGAAAACGACCATAACGCGAAAATGACGAAGTTTTGATCACACCTCTCAAACATGTATCGGGTCTTACTTGTTTCTAAATCACCCTGTAACCCAAAACAGTGGGCAATAGCTCATAAAAATGGGTATAAAACACGAAAAGACGAGTTTTTGGACATATCTCTCAAACATGTATCGGGTCTTATGGCCCATGCAAATCGCCATGAAACCCAAAAAATATAGGTAATAGCTTATGAAAACGGCCATAAAACACGAAAACGAAGAGTTTTTGGTCATAACACTCAAACATGTATGGGGTCATAAGGTCCTTGTAAATCGCCCTAGAAGCCCAAAATAATGGGCAATAGATCACGAAAATGGCCATAAAACTAAAAAATGACGGGTCTTACAGTCGTTGTAAATCGCCCTGGAACCCTAAAACAGTGGGCGATAGCTCATGAAAACGGCCATGAAACACGAAAACGACGAGTTTTTGGTCATAATTATCAAACATGTATCGGGTCTTAAGGTTGTTATAAATCGCCCTAAAACCATAAAACTGTGGGCAATAGCAAATGAAAACGGCCATAAAACGCGAAAAAGACGAGTTTTGGGTCATACCTCTCAAACATGTATCGGGTCTTATAGGCCATGCAAATCGCCATGGAAACCCAAAAATGTGGGCAATAACTCATGACAACGTCCATAAAACATGAAAACAAAGAGTTTTTGGTCATAACACTCAAACACGTATTGGGTCTTAAGGTCCTTATAAATCGCTCTAAAACCCCAAAATTATGGGCAATAGCTCATGAAAATGGCCATAAAACTAAAAAACGACGAGTATCTGGTCATATCTCTCAAACATGTAAGGGTCTTACGAGCCATGCAAATTAGCGTGATACCCCAAAACCGTGGGCAATAACTCATGAAAACGACCATAAAACACGAAAACAAATAGTTTTTGATCACATCTCTCAAACATGTATCGGGTCTTATGATCATTGTAAACCACCCTTGAACCGCCAAAACAGTGGGCAATAGCTCCTAAAAATAGCCATAAAACGCGAAAAAGACGAGTTTTTGGTCATATATCTTAAACATGCATCGGGTCTTACTGTCATTGTAAATCTTCCTAGAACCCCAAAACAGTGGGCAATAGCTCATGAAAATGGCCATGAAACACAAAAACAACGAGTTTTTGGTCATAATTATCAAACATGTATCGCGTCTTAAGGTTGCTATAAATTGCCCTAGAACTTAAAAACGTGGGCAATAACACATGAAAACGGCCATAAAATGCGAAAACTATGAGTTTTGGGTCATATCTCTTAAACATGCATCGGGTCTTACGGTCATTGTAAATCTTCCTCGAACCCCAAAATAGTGGGTAATAGCTCATGAAAATGGCCATGAAACACGAAAACGACGAGTTTTTGGTCATAATTATCAAACATATATCGGATCTTAAGGTTGTTGTAGATCGCCCTAGAACCTAACAACATGGGCAATAACAAATGAAAATAACCATAAAACACGAAAACTACAAGTTTTGGGTCATATCTCAAAACATGTGTCGGGTCTGACAGTCGTTGCAAATCGTCCTGGTACCCCAAACCAGGGGGAAATAGCTCATGAAAATGGCCATAAAACACGGAAACACCGAGTTTTCTGTGATATCTCTCACGCATGTAATAAGTCTTACGGTCATTGTAAATCGCATGAAATCCCAATTGTAAGTAAGGGAAACAGCTCATGAAAATGACCATAAACGCGAAAATGACGAGTTTTTATCACATCTCTCAAACATATATCAGGTCTTACGGTCGTTCTAAATCGCCTTGTAACCTAAAACAGTGGGCAATAGCTCATAAAAATGGCTATAAAACGCGAAAAGACGAGTTTTTGGCCATTTCTCTCAAATATGTATCGGGTCTTATAGGCCATGCAAATCGCCATGAAACCCCCAAAATATAGGTAATAGCTTATGAAAACGGCCATAAAACACGAAAACGAAGAGTTTTTGGTCATAACACTCAAACATGTATGGGGTCATAAGGTCCTTGTAAATCGCCCTAGAAGCCCAAAATCATAGGCAATAACTCATGAAAATGGCCATAAAACTAAAAAATGACGGGTCTTACGGTCGTTGTAAATCGCCCTGGAACCCAAAAACTGTGGGCGATAGCTCATGAAAACGGCCATGAAACACGAAAACGACGAATTTTTGGTCATAATTACCAAACATTTATCGGGTCTTAAGGTTGTTATAAATCCACCTAAAACCATAAAACTGTGGGCAATAGCAAATGAAAGCGGCCATAAAACGCGAAAACTATGAGTTTTGGGTCATATCTCTCAAACATGTATCGGGTCTTAAAGTCGTTGTAAATCGTCTTGGTACCCCAAACCAGTGGGAAATAGCTCATGAAAATGGCCATAAAACGCGGAAAGAACGAGTTTTTGCTCATATCTCTCACACATGTAATAGGTCTAACGGTCGTTGTAAATCGCATGAAATCCCAATTGCAACTAAGGGAAACAGCTCATGAAAACGACCATAAACGCGAAAATGACGAGTTTTTGATCACACCTCTCAAACATGTATTAGGTCTTACGGTCGTTCTAAATCGCCACCTTAACCCAAAATGGGCAATAGCTCATAAAATGGCTATAAAACACGAAAAGACGAGTTTTGGCCATATCTCTCAAACATGTATCGGATCTTATGGCCCATGCAAATCGCCCTGAAACCCAAAAAATATAGGTAATAGCTTATGAAAACGGCCGTAAAACACGAAAACGAAGAGTTTTTGGTCATAACAATCAAACATGTATGGGGTCATAAGGTCCTTGTAAATCGCCCTAGAACCCCAAAATGATGGACAATAGATCACGAAAATGGCCATAAAACTAAAAAATGACGGGTCTTACGGTCGTTGTAAATCGCACTGGAAGACAAAAACAGTGGGCGATAGCTCATGAAAACGGCCATGAAACACGAAAACGACGAGTTTTTGGTCATAATTATCTAACATGTATCGGGTCTTAAGGTTGTTATAAATATCCCTAGAACCATAAAACTATGGGCAATAGCACATGAAAACGACCATAAAACGCGAAAAAGATGAGTTTTGGGTCATATCTCTCAAACATGTATCAGGTCTTATGGGCCATGCAAATCGCCATGAAACCCCAAAAAATGTGGGCAATAGCTCATGACAACATCCATAAAACATGAAAACAAAGAGTTTATGGTCGTAACACTCAAACATGTATGGGGTCTTAAGGTCCTTATAAATCGCCCTAAACCCCCATAATTATGGGCAATAGCTCATGAAAATGGCCATAAAAATAAAAAACGACGAGTATCTAGTCATATCTCTCAAACATGTAAGGGTCTTACGAGCCATGCAAATTAGCTTGAAACCCCAAAACCGTGGGCAATAACTCATGAAAACGACCATAAAACACGAAACCAAATAGTTTTTGATCACATCTCTCAAACATGTATCTGGTCTTATGATCATTGTAGACCACCCTTGAACCCCCAAAACAGTGGGCAATAGCTCCTAAAAATAGCCATAAAACACGAAAAAGACGAGTTTTTGGTCATATATCTTAAACATGCATCGGGTCTTACGGTCGTTGTAAATCTCCCTAGAACCCCAAAACAGTCAGCAATAGCTCATGAAAATGGCCATGAAACACGAAAACAACGAGTTTTTGGACATAATTATCAAACATGTATCGCGTCTTAAGGTTGCTATAAATCGCCCTAGAACCTAAAAATATGGGCAATAACACATGAAAACGGTCATAAAACGCAAAACTACGAGTTTTGGGTCATATCTCAAAACATGTGTCGGGTCTCACAGTCGTTGTAAATCGTCTTGGTACCCCAAAATAGTGGGAAATAGCTCATGAAAATGGCCATAAAACGCGGAAAGAACGAGTTTTTGGTCATATCTCTCACACATGTCATAGGTCTTACGGTCGTTGTAAATCGCATGAAATCCCAATTGTAACTAAGGGAAACAGCTCATGAAAACGACCATAAACACGAAAATGACGAGTTTTTATCACATCTCTCAAACATATATCAGGTCTTACGGTCGTTCTAAATCGCCCTGTAACCTAAAACAGTGGGCAATAGCTCATAAAAATGGCAATAAAACGCAAAAAGACGAGTTTTTGGCCATTTCTCTCAAATATGTATCGGGTCTTATAGGCCATGCAAATCGCCATGAAACCCCAAAAATGTAGGTAATAGCTTATGAAAACGACCATAAAACACGAAAACGAAGAGTTTTTGGTCATAACACTCAAACATGTATGGGGTCATAAGGTCCTTGTAAATCGCCCTAGAAGCCCAAAATCATGGGCAATTGCTCATGAAAATGTCCATAAAACTAAAAAATGACGGGTCTTACGGTCGTTGTAAATCGCCCTGGAACCCGAAAACAGTGGGCGATAGCTCATGAAAAAGGCCATGAAACACGAAAACGACGAGTTTTTGGTCATAATTATCAAACATTTATTGGGTCTTAAGGTTGTTATAAATCGCCCTAAAACCATAAAACTGTGGGCAATAACAAATGAAAACGGCCATAAAACGCGAAAAAGACGAGTTTTGGGTCATATCTCTCAAACATGTATCGGGTCTTATAGGCCATGCAAATCGCCATGGAACCCCAAAAATGTGGGCATTAACTCATGACAACGTCTATAAAACATGAAAACAAAGAGTTTTTGGTCATAACACTCAAACATGTATGGGGTCTTAAGGTCCTTATAAATCGCTCTAAAACCCCAAAATTATGGGTAATAGCTCATGAAAATGGCCATAAAACTAAAAAACGACGAGTATCTGGTCATATCTCTCAAACATGTAAGGGTCTTACGAGCCATGCAAATTAGCCTGAAACCCCAAAACCGTGGGCAATAACTCATGAAAACGACCATAAAACACGAAAACAAATAGTTTTTGATCACATCTCTCAAACATGTATCGGGTCTTATGATCATCGTAAACCACACTTGAACCCCAAAAACAGTAGGCAATAGCTCCTAAAAATAGCCATAAAACACGAAAAAGACGAGTTTTTGGTCATATATCTGAAACATGCATCGGGTCTTACAGTCGTTGTAAATCTTCCTAGAACCCCAAAACAGTGGGCAATAGCTCATGAAAATGGCCATGAAACATGAAAACAACGAGTTTTTGGACATAATTATCAAACATGTATCGCGTCTTAAGGTTGCTATAAATCGCCCTAGAACCTAAAAATATGGGCAATAACACATGAAAACGGTCATAAAACACAAAACTACGAGTTTTGGGTCATATCTCAAAACATGTGTCGGGTCTGACAGTCGTTGTAAATCGTCTTGGTACCCCAAACCAGTGGGAAATAGCTCATGAAAATGGCCATAAAACGCGGAAAGAACGAGTTTTTGGTCATATCTCTCACACATGTCATAGGTCTTACGGTCGTTGTAAATCGCATGAAATCCCAATTGTAACTAAGGGAAACAGCTCATGAAAACGACCATAAACACGAAAATGACGAGTTTTTATCACATCTCTCAAACATATATCAGGTCTTACGGTCGTTCTAAATCGCCCTGTAACCTAAAACAGTGGGCAATAGCTCATAAAAATGGCAATAAAACGCAAAATGACGAGTTTTTGGCCATTTCTCTCAAATATGTATCGGGTCTTATAGGCCATGCAAATCGCCATGAAACCCCAAAAATGTAGGTAATAGCTTATGAAAACGACCATAAAACACGAAAACGAAGAGTTTTTGGTCATAACACTCAAACATGTATGGGGTCATAAGGTCCTTGTAAATCGCCCTAGAAGCCCAAAATCATGGGCAATAGCTCATGAAAATGGCCATAAAACTAAAAAATGACGGGTCTTACGGTCGTTGTAAATCGCACTGGAAGACAAAAATAGTGGGCGATAGCTCATGAAAACGGCCATGAAACACGAAAACGACGAGTTTTTGGTCATAATTATCTAACATGTATCGGGTCTTAAGGTTGTTATAAATCGCCCTAAAACCATAAAACTTTGGGCAATAGCACATGAAACGACCATAAAACGCGAAAAAGATGAGTTTTGGGTCATATCTCTCAAACATGTATCAGGTCTTATGGGCCATGCCAATCGCCATGAAACTCCAAAAAATGTGGGCAATAGCTCATGACAACGTCCATAAAACATGAAAACAAAGAGTTTTTGGTTCTAACACTCAAACATGTATGGGGACTTAAGGTCCTTATAAATCGCCCTAAAACCCCAAAATTAGGGGCAATAGCTCATGAAAATGGCCATAAAAGTAAAACAGGACGAGTATCTAGTCATATCTCTTAAACATGTAAGGGTCTTACGAGCCATGTAAATTAGTCTGGAACCCCAAAACTGTGGGCAATAATTCATGAAAACGACCATAAAACACGAAAACGACTAGTTTTTTTGTCACATCTCTCAAACATGTATCAGGTTTTATGATCATTGTAAACCACCCTCGAACCCCAAAAATAGTGGGCAATAACTCATGACAATAGCCATCAAACGCGAAAAAGACTAGTTTTTGGTCATATATCTTAAACATGCATCGAGTCTTACGGTCATTGTAAATCTTCCTCGAACCCCAAAATAGTGGGTAATAGCTCATGAAAATGGCCATGAAACATGAAAACGACGAGTTTTTCGTCATAATTATCAAACATGTATCAGGTCTTAAGGTTGCTGTAAATCGCCCTAGAACCTAAAAACATGGGCAATAACACATGAAAACAGCCATAAAACAGGAAAACTACAAGTTTTGGGTCATATCTCAAAATATGTGTCGGGCCTGACAGTTGTTGTAAATCGTCCTGGTACCCCTAACCAGTGGGAAATAGCTCATGAAAATGGCCATAAAACACGGAAACACCGAGTTTTTGGTCATATCTCTCACACATGTAATAAGTCTTACAGTCGTTGTAAATCGCATCAAATCCCAAATGTAACTAAGGGAAACAGCTCATGAAAACGACCATAAACGTGAAAATGACGAGTTTTTATCACATGTCTCAAACATATATCAGGTCTTACGGTCGTTCTAAATCGCCCTGTAACCTAAAACAGTGGGCAATAGCTCATAAAAATGGCTATAAAACGCGAAAAGACTAGTTTTTGGCCATTTTATCAAATTTGTATAGGGTCTTATTGGCCATGCAAATCGCCATGAAACCCCAAAAATGTAGGTTATAGCTTATGAAAATAGCCATAAAACAAGAAAACGAATAGTTTTTGGTCATAACACTCAAACATGTATGGGGTCATAAGGTCCTTGTAAATCGCCCTAGAAGCCCAAAATCATGGGCAATAGCTCATGAAAATGGCCAGAAAACTACAAAATGACGGGTCTTACGGTCGTTGTAAATCGCCCTGGAACCCGAAAACAGTGGGCGATAGCTCATGAAAACGGCCATAAAACGCGAAAAAGACGAGTTTTGGGTCATACCTCTCAAACATGTATCGGGTATTATAGGCCATGCAAATCGCCATGGAAACCCAAAAATATGGGCAATAACTCATGACAACGTCCATAAAACATGAAAACAAAGAGTTTTTGGTCATAACACTCAAACATGTATTGGGTCTTAAGGTCCTTATAAATCGCTCTAAAACCCCAAAATTATGGGTAATAGCTCATGAAAATGGCCATAAAACTAAAAAACGACGAGTATCTGGTCATATCTCTCAAACATGTAAGGGTCTTTCGAGCCATGCAAATTAGCCTGATACCCCAAAACCGTGGGCAATAACTCATGAAAACGACCATAAATCACGAAAACAAATAGTTTTTGATCACATCTCTCAAACATGTATCGGGCTTATGATCATCGTAAACCACCCTTGAACCCCAAAAACAGTGGGAAATAGCTCCTAAAAATAGCCATAAAACGCGAAAAAGACAAGTTTTTGGTCATATATCTTAAACATTCATCGGGTCTTACGGTCGTTGTAAATCTTCCTAGAACCCCAAAACAGTGGGCAATACCTCATGAAAATGGCCATGAAACACGAAAACAACGAGTTTTTGGTCATAATTATCAAACATGTATCGCGTCTTAAGGTTGCTATAAATCACCCTAGAACCTAAAAACATGGGCAATAACACATGAAAACGGCCATAAAACGCGAAAACTATGAGTTTTGGGTCATATCTCAAAACATGTGTCGGGTCTTACAGTCGTTGTAAATCGTCTTGGTACCCCAAACAAATGGGAAATAGCTCATGAAAATGGCCATAAAACGCGGAAAGAACGAGTTTTTGCTCATATCTCTCACACATGTAATAGGTCTTACGGTCATTGTAAATCGCATGAAATCCCTATTGCAACTAAGGGAAACAGCTCATGAAAACGACCATAAACGCGAAAATGACGAGTTTTTGATCACACCTCTCAAACATGTATTAGGTCTTATGGTCATTCTAAATCGCCCTGTAACCCAAAACAGTGGGCAATAGCTCATAAAAATGGCTATAAAACACGAAAAGACGAGTTTTTGGCCATATCTCTCAAACATGTATCGGATCTTATGGCCCATGCAAATCGCCCTGAAACCCAAAAAATATAGGTAATAGCTTATGAAAACGGCCGTAAAACACGAAAACGAAGATTTTTTGGTCATAACAATCAAACATGTATGGGGTCATAAGGTCCTTGTAAATCGCCCTAGAACCCCAAAATGATGGACAATAGATCACGAAAATGGCCATAAAACTAAAAAATGACGGGTCTTACGGTTGTTGTAAATCGCACTGGAAGACAAAAACAGTGGGCGATAGCTCATGAAAACGGCCATGAAACACGAAAACGACGAGTTTTTGGTCATAATTATCTAACGTGTATCGGGTCTTAAGGTTGTTATAAATCTCCCTAGAACCATAAAACTGTGGGCAATAGCACATGAAAACGACCATAAAACGCGAAAAAGTTGAGTTTTGGGTCATATCTCTCAAACATGTATCATGTCTTATGGGCCATGCCAATCGCCATGAAACTCCAAAAAATGTGGGCAATAGCTCATGACAACGTCCATAAAACATGAAAACAAAGAGTTTTTGGTCGTAACACTCAAACATGTATGGGGTCTTAAGGTCCTTATAAATCGCCCTAAAACCCCAAAATTATGGGCAATAGCTCATGAAAATGGCCATAAAACTAAAAAAGGACGACTATCTAGTCATATCTCTCAAACATGTAAGGGTCTTACGAGCCATGTAAATTAGCCTATAACCCCAGAGCCTTGGGCAATAACTCATGAAAACGACCATAAAACACGAAAACGACTAGTTTTTTGTCACATCTCTCAAACATGTATCAGGTTTTATGATCATTGTAAACCACCCTCGAACCCCAAAAACAGTGGGCAATAGCTCATGACAATAGCCATCAAACGCGAAAAAGACGAGTTTTTGGTCATATCTCTTAAACATGCATCGGGTCTTACGGTCATTGTAAATCTTCCTCGAACCCCAAAATAGTGGGTAATAGCTCATGAAAATGGCCATGAAACACGAAAACAACGAGTTTTTGGACATAATTATCAAACATGTATCGCGTCTTAAGGTTGCTATAAATCGCCCTAGAACCTAAAAATATGGGCAATAACACATGAAAACGGTCATAAAACGCAAAACTACGAGTTTTGGGTCATATCTCAAAACATGTGTCGGGTCTGACAGTCGTTGTAAATCGTCTTGGTACCCCAAACCAGTGGGAAATAGCTCATGAAAATGGCCATAAAACACGGAAAGAACGAGTTTTTGGTCATATCTCTCACACATGTAATAGGTCTTACGGTCGTTGTAAATCGCATGAAATCCCAATTGTAACTGAGGGAAACAGCTCATGAAAACGACCATAAACACGAAAATGACGAGTTTTTATCACATCTCTCAAACATATATCAGGTCTTACGGTCGTTCTAAATCGCCCTATAACCTAAAACAGTGGGCAAGAGCTCATAAAAATGGCTATAAAACGCGAAAAGACGAGTTTTTGGCCATTTCTCTCAAATATGTATCGGGTCTTATAGGCCATGCAAATCGCCATGAAACCCCAAAAATGTAGGTAATAGCTTATGAAAACGACCATAAAACACGAAGAGTTTTTGGTCATAACACTCAAACATGTATGGGGTCATAAGGTCCTTGTAAATCGCCCTAGAAGCCAAAAATCATGGGCAATAGCTCATGAAAATGGCCATAAAACTAAAAATGACGGTCTTATGGTCGTTGTAAATGCATACGGACACGATGGCGATAGCTCATGAAAGCGCCATGAAACACGAAAGCACGAGTTTTTGGTCATAATTATCAAACATTTATCGGGTCTTAAGGTTGTTATAAATCGCCCTAAAACCATAAAACTGTGGGCAATAGCAAATGAAAACGGCCATAAAACGCGAAAAAGACGAGTTTTGGGTCATACCTCTCAAACATGTATCGGGTCTTATAGGCCATGCAAATCGCCATGGAAACCCAAAAATGTGGGCAATAACTCATGACAACGTCCATAAAACATGAAAACAAAGAGTTTTTGGTCATAACACTCAAACACGTATTGGGTCTTAAGGTCCTTATAAATCGCTCTAAAACCCCAAAATTATGGGCAATAGCTCATGAAAATGGCCATAAAACTAAAAAACGACGAGTATCTGGTCATATCTCTCAAACATGTAAGGGTCTTACGAGCCATGCAAATTAGCCTGATACCCCAAAACCGTGGGCAATAACTCATGAAAACGACCATAAAACACGAAAACAAATAGTTTTTGATCACATCTCTCAAACATGTATCGGGCTTATGATCATCGTAAACCACCCTTGAACCCCAAAAACAGTGGGCAATAGCTCCTAAAAATAGCCATAAAAAGCCTGAAAAGACAAGTTTTTGGTCATATATCTTAAACATGCATCGGGTCTTACGGTCGTTGTAAATCTTCCTAGAACCCCAAAACAGTGGGCAATACCTCATGAAAATGGCCATGAACCACGGAAACAACGAGTTTTTGGTCATAATTATCAAACATGTATCGCGTCTTAAGGTTGCTATAAATCACCCTAGAACCTAAAAACATGGGCAATAACACATGAAAACGGCCATAAAACACGAAAACTATGAGTTTTGGGTCATATCTCAAAACATGTGTCGGGTCTTACAGTCGTTGTAAATCGTCTTGGTACCCCAAACCAATGGGACATAGCTCATGAAAATGGCCATAAAACGCGGAAAGAACGAGTTTTTGCTCATATCTCTCACACATGTAATAGGTCTTACGGTCGTTGTAAATCGCATGAAATCCCAATTGCAACTAAGGGAAACAACTCATGAAAACGACCATAAACGCGAAAATGACGAGTTTTTGATCACACCTCTCAAACATGTATTAGGTCTTACGGTCGTTCTAAATCGCCCTGTAACCCAAAACAGTGGGCAATAGCTCATAAAAATGGCTATAAAACACGAAAAGACGAGTTTTTGGCCATATCTCTCAAACATGTATCGGATCTTATGGCCCATGCAAATCGCCCTGAAACCCAAAAAATATAGGTAATAGCTTATGAAAACGGCCGTAAAACACGAAAACGAAGAGTTTTTGGTCATAACAATCAAACATGTATGGGGTCATAAGGTCCTTGTAAATCTCCCTAGAAGCCCAAAATCATGGGCAATAGATCACGAAAATGGCCATAAAACTTAAAAATGACGGGTCTTACGGTTGCTAATCGTAAATCCGAAGACAAAAAGCGATGGCGATAGCTCATGAAAACGGCCATGAAACACGAAAACGACGAGTTTTTGGTCATAATTATCTGACATGTATCGGGTCTTAAGGTTGTTATAAATATCCCTAGAACCATAAAACTATGGGCAATAGCACATGAAAACGACCATAAAACGCGAAAAACATGAGTTTTGGGTCATATCTCTCAAACATGTATCAGGTCTTATGGGCCATGCCAATCGCCATGAAACCCCAAAAAATGTGGGCAATAGCTCATGACAACGTCCATAAAACATGAAAACAAAGAGTTTTTGGTTGTAACACTCAAACATGTATAGGGTCTTAAGGTCCTTATAAATCGCCCTAAAACCCCAAAATTAGGGGGAATAGCTCATGAAAATGGCCATAAAAGTAAAACAGGACGAGTATCTAGTCATATCTCTCAAACATGTATGGGTCTTACGAGCCATGTAAATTAGTCTGGAACCCCAAAACTGTGGGCAATAATTCATGAAAACGACCATAAAACACGAAAACGACTAGTTTTTTGTCACATCTCTCAAACATGTATCAGGTTTTATGATCATTGTAAACCACCCTCGAACCCCAAAAATAGTGGGGAATAACTCATGACAATAGCCATCAAACGCGAAAAAGACGAGTTTTTGGTCATATATCTTAAACATGCATCGAGTCTTACGGTCATTGTAAATCTTCCTCGAACCCCAAAATAGTGGGTAATAGCTCATGAAAATGGCCATGAAACACGAAAACGACGAGTTTTTGGTCATAATTATCAAACATGTATCAGGTCTGAAGGTTGCTGTAAATCGCCCTAGAACCTAAAAACATGGGCAATAACACATGAAAACAGCCATAAAACAGGAAAACTACAAGTTTTGGGTCATATCTCAAAATATGTGTCGGGCCTGACAGTTGTTGTAAATCGTCCTGGTACCCCTAACAGTGGGAAATAGCCCATGAAAATGGCCATAAAACACGGAAACACGAGTTTTGGTCATATCTCTCACACATGTAATAAGTCTTCTACGTCGTTGTAAATCGCATGAAATCCCAATTGTAACTAAGGAAACAGCTCATGAAAACGACCATAAACGTGAAAATGACGAGATTTTATCACATGTCTCAAACATATATCAGGTCTTACGGTCGTTCTAAATCGCCTGAACCTAAAACAGTGGGCAATAGCTCATAAAATGGCTATAAAACGAAAAGACTAGTTTTGGCCATTTTATCAAATTTGTAGGTCTTATTGGCCATGCAAATCGCCATGAAACCCCAAAAATAGGTTATAGCTTATGAAAACGGCCATAAAACATGAAAACGAAGAGTTTTTGGTCATAACACTCAAACATGTATGGGGTCATAAGGTCCTTGTAAATCGCCCTAGAAGCCCAAAATCATGGGCAATAGCTCATTAAAATGGCTAGAAAACTACAAAATGACGGGTCTTACGGTCGTTGTAAATCGCCCTGGAACCCGAAAACAGTGGGCGATAGCTCATGAAAACGGCCATAAAACGCGAAAAAGACGAGTTTTGGGTCATACCTCTCAAACATGTATCGGGTCTTATAGGCCATGCAAATCGCCATGGAAACCCAAAAGTATGGGCAATAACTCATGACAACGTCCATAAAACATGAAAACAAAGAGTTTTTGGTCATAACACTCAAACACGTATTGGGTCTTAAGGTCCTTATAAATCGCTCTAAAACCCCAAAATTATGGGCAATAGCTCATGAAAATGGCCATAAAACTAAAAAACGACGAGTATCTGGTCATATCTATCAAACATGTAAGGGTCTTACGAGCCAAAACCGTGGGCAATAACTCATGAAAACGACCATAAATCACGAAAACAAATAGTTTTTGATCACATCTCTCAAACATGTATCGGGCTTATGATCATCGTAAACCACCCTTGAACCCCAAAAACAGTGGGAAATAGCTCCTAAAAATAGCCATAAAACGCGAAAAAGACAAGTTTTTGGTCATATATCTTAAACATGCATCGGGTCTTACGGTCGTTGTAAATCTTCCTAGAACCCCAAAACAGTGGGCAATACCTCATGAAAATGGCCATGAAACACGAAAAAACGAGTTTTTGGTCATAATTATCAAACATGTATCGCGTCTTAAGGTTGCTATAAATCACCCTAGAACCTAAAAACATGGGCAATAACACATGAAAACGGCCATAAAACGCGAAAACTATGAGTTTTGGGTCATATCTCAAAACATGTGTCGGGTCTTACAGTCATTGTAAATCGTCTTGGTACCCCAAACCAATGGGAAATAGCTCATGAAAATGGCCATAAAACGCGGAAAGAACGAGTTTTTGCTCATATCTCTCACACATGTAATAGGTCTTACGGTCGTTGTAAATCGCATGAAATCCCAATTGCAACTAAGGGAAACAGCTCATGAAAACGACCATAAACGCGAAAATGACGAGTTTTTGATCACACCTCTCAAACATGTATTAGGTCTTACGGCGTTCTAAATCGCCTGTAACCCAAAACAGTGGGCAATAGCTCATAAAATGGCTATAAAACACGAAAACGAGTTTTGGCCATATCTCTCAAACATGTATCGGATCTTATGGCCCATGCAAATCGCCTGAAACCCAAAAATATAGGTAATAGCTTATGAAAACGGCCGTAAAACAGCGAAGATTTTTTGGTCATAACAATCAAACATGTATGGGGTCATAAGGTCCTTGTAAATCGCCCTAGAACCCCAAAATGATGGACAATAGATCACGAAAATGGCCATAAAACTAAAAAATGACGGGTCTTACGGTTGTTGTAAATCGCACTGGAAGACAAAAAGCGATGCGATAGCTCATGAAAACGGCCATGAAACACGAAAACGACGAGTTTTTGGTCATAATTATCTAACGTGTATCGGGTCTTAAGGTTGTTATAAATCTCCCTAGAACCATAAAACTGTGGGCAATAGCACATGAAAACGACCATAAAACGCGAAAAAGTTGAGTTTTGGGTCATATCTCTCAAACATGTATCATGTCTTATGGGCCATGCCAATCGCCATGAAACTCCAAAAAATGTGGGCAATAGCTCATGACAACGTCCATAAAACATGAAAACAAAGAGTTTTTTTGGTAACACTCAAACATGTATGGGGTCTTAAGGTCCTTATAAATCGCCCTAAAACCCCAAAATTATGGGCAATAGCTCATGAAAATGGCCATAAAACTAAAAAAGGACGACTATCTAGTCATATCTCTCAAACATGTAAGGGTCTTACGAGCCATGTAAATTAGCCTATAACCCCAGAGCCTTGGGCAATAACTCATGAAAACGACCATAAAACACGAAAACGACTAGTTTTTTGTCACATCTCTCAAACATGTATCAGGTTTTATGATCATTGTAAACCACCCTCGAACCCCAAAAACAGTGGGCAATAGCTCATGACAATAGCCATCAAACGCGAAAAAGACGAGTTTTTGGTCATATCTCTTAAACATGCATCGGGTCTTACGGTCATTGTAAATCTTCCTCGAACCCCAAAATAGTGGGTAATAGCTCATGAAAATGGCCATGAAACACGAAAACAACGAGTTTTTGGACATAATTATCAAACATGTATCGCGTCTTAAGGTTGCTATAAATCGCCCTAGAACCTAAAAATATGGGCAATAACACATGAAAACGGTCATAAAACGCAAAACTACGAGTTTTGGGTCATATCTCAAAACATGTGTCGGGTCTGACAGTCGTTGTAAATCGTCTTGGTACCCCAAACCAGTGGGAAATAGCTCATGAAAATGGCCATAAAACACGGAAAGAACGAGTTTTTGGTCATATCTCTCACACATGTAATAGGTCTTCTGATTGTTGTAAATCGCATGAAATCCCAATTGTAATGGCGAGGAAACAGCTCATGAAAACGACCATAAACACGAAAATGACGAGTTTTTATCACATCTCTCAAACATATATCAGGTCTTACGGTCGTTCTAAATCGCCCTATAACCTAAAACAGTGGGCAAGAGCTCATAAAAATGGCTATAAAACGCGAAAAGACGAGTTTTTGGCCATTTCTCTCAAATATGTATCGGGTCTTATAGGCCATGCAAATCGCCATGAAACCCCAAAAATGTAGGTAATAGCTTATGAAAACGACCATAAAACACGAAAACGAAGAGTTTTTGGTCATAACACTCAAACATGTATGGGGTCATAAGGTCCTTGTAAATCGCCCTAGAAGCCAAAAATCATGGGCAATAGCTCATGAAAATGGCCATAAAACTAAAAAATGACGGGTCTTATGGTCGTTGTAAATCGACACAGACCAGCAGTGGGCGATAGCTCATGAAAACGGCCATGAAACACGAAAACGACGAGTTTTTGGTCATAATTATCAAACATTTATCGGGTCTTAAGGTTGTTATAAATCGCCCTAAAACCATAAAACTGTGGGCAATAGCAAATGAAAACGGCCATAAAACGCGAAAAAGACGAGTTTTGGGTCATACCTCTCAAACATGTATCGGGTCTTATAGGCCATGCAAATCGCCATGGAAACCCAAAAATGTGGGCAATAACTCATGACAACGTCCATAAAACATGAAAACAAAGAGTAATTGGTCATAACACTCAAACACGTATTGGGTCTTAAGGTCCTTATAAATCGCTCTAAAACCCCAAAATTATGGGCAATAGCTCATGAAAATGGCCATAAAACTAAAAAACGACGAGTATCTGGTCATATCTCTCAAACATGTAAGGGTCTTACGAGCCATGCAAATTAGCGTGATACCCCAAAACCGTGGGCAATAACTCATGAAAACGACCATAAAACACGAAAACAAATAGTTTTTGATCACATCTCTCAAACATGTATCGGGCTTATGATCATCGTAAACCACCCTTGAACCCCAAAAACAGTGGGCAATAGCTCCTAAAAATAGCCATAAAACGCGAAAAAGACAAGTTTTTGGTCATATATCTTAAACATGCATCGGGTCTTACGGTCGTTGTAAATCTTCCTAGAACCCCAAAACAGTGGGCAATACCTCATGAAAATGGCCATGAACCACGGAAACAACGAGTTTTTGGTCATAATTATCAAACATGTATCGCGTCTTAAGGTTGCTATAAATCACCCTAGAACCTAAAAACATGGGCAATAACACATGAAAACGGCCATAAAACACGAAAACTATGAGTTTTGGGTCATATCTCAAAACATGTGTCGGGTCTTACAGTCGTTGTAAATCGTCTTGGTACCCCAAACCAATGGGACATAGCTCATGAAAATGGCCATAAAACGCGGAAAGAACGAGTTTTTGCTCATATCTCTCACACATGTAATAGGTCTTACGGTCGTTGTAAATCGCATGAAATCCCAATTGCAACTAAGGGAAACAACTCATGAAAACGACCATAAACGCGAAAATGACGAGTTTTTGATCACACCTCTCAAACATGTATTAGGTCTTACGGTCGTTCTAAATCGCCAGAACCCAAAAAGTGGGCAATAGCTCATAAAAATGGCTATAAAACACGAAAAGACGAGTTTTTGGCCATATCTCTCAAACATGTATCGGATCTTATGGCCCATGCAAATCGCCCTGAAACCCAAAAAATATAGGTAATAGCTTATGAAAACGGCCGTAAAACACGAAAACGAAGAGTTTTTGGTCATAACAATCAAACATGTATGGGGTCATAAGGTCCTTGTAAATCTCCCTAGAAGCCCAAAATCATGGGCAATAGATCACGAAAATGGCCATAAAACTTAAAATGACGGTCTTACGGTTGTAAATCGCCGGAAGACAAAAGCGAAGCGATATCTCATGAAAACGGCCATGAAACACGAAAACGACGAGTTTTTGGTCATAATTATCTGACATGTATCGGGTCTTAAGGTTGTTATAAATATCCCTAGAACCATAAAACTATGGGCAATAGCACATGAAAACGACCATAAAACGCGAAAAACATGAGTTTTGGGTCATATCTCTCAAACATGTATCAGGTCTTATGGGCCATGCCAATCGCCATGAAACCCCAAAAAATGTGGGCAATAGCTCATGACAACGTCCATAAAACATGAAAACAAAGAGTTTTTGGTTGTAACACTCAAACATGTATAGGGTCTTAAGGTCCTTATAAATCGCCCTAAAACCCCAAAATTAGGGGGAATAGCTCATGAAAATGGCCATAAAAGTAAAACAGGACGAGTATCTAGTCATATCTCTCAAACATGTATGGGTCTTACGAGCCATGTAAATTAGTCTGGAACCCCAAAACTGTGGGCAATAATTCATGAAAACGACCATAAAACACGAACGACTAGTTTTTTGTCACATCTCTCAAACATGTATCAGGTTTTATGATCATTGTAAACCACCCTCGAACCCCAAAAATAGTGGGGAATAACTCATGACAATAGCCATCAAACGCGAAAAAGACGAGTTTTTGGTCATATATCTTAAACATGCATCGAGTCTTACGGTCATTGTAAATCTTCCTCGAACCCCAAAATAGTGGGTAATAGCTCATGAAAATGGCCATGAAACACGAAAACGACGAGTTTTTGGTCATAATTATCAAACATGTATCAGGTCTGAAGGTTGCTGTAAATCGCCCTAGAACCTAAAAACATGGGCAATAACACATGAAAACAGCCATAAAACAGGAAAACTACAAGTTTTGGGTCATATCTCAAAATATGTGTCGGGCCTGACAGTTGTTGTAAATCGTCCTGGTACCCCTAACAGTGGGAAATAGCCCATGAAAATGGCCATAAAACACGGAAACACCGAGTTTTTGGTCATATCTCTCACACATGTAATAAGTCTTACGGTCGTTGTAAATCGCATGAAATCCCAATTGTAACTAAGGGAAACAGCTCATGAAAACGACCATAAACGTGAAAATGACGAGATTTTATCACATGTCTCAAACATATATCAGGTCTTACGGTCGTTCTAAATCGCCCTGTAACCTAAAACAGTGGGCAATAGCTCATAAAAATGGCTATAAAACGCGAAAAGACTAGTTTTTGGCCATTTTATCAAATTTGTATAGGGTCTTATTGGCCATGCAAATCGCCATGAAACCCCAAAAATGTAGGTTATAGCTTATGAAAACGGCCATAAAACATGAAAACGAAGAGTTTTTGGTCATAACACTCAAACATGTATGGGGTCATAAGGTCCTTGTAAATCGCCCTAGAAGCCCAAAATCATGGGCAATAGCTCATTAAAATGGCTAGAAAACTACAAAATGACGGGTCTTACGGTCGTTGTAAATCGCCCTGGAACCCGAAAACAGTGGGCGATAGCTCATGAAAACGGCCATAAAACGCGAAAAAGACGAGTTTTGGGTCATACCTCTCAAACATGTATCGGGTCTTATAGGCCATGCAAATCGCCATGGAAACCCAAAAGTATGGGCAATAACTCATGACAACGTCCATAAAACATGAAAACAAAGAGTTTTTGGTCATAACACTCAAACACGTATTGGGTCTTAAGGTCCTTATAAATCGCTCTAAAACCCCAAAATTATGGGCAATAGCTCATGAAAATGGCCATAAAACTAAAAACGCAGCAGTATCTGGTCATATCTATCAAACATGTAAGGGTCTTACGAGCCAAAACCGTGGGCAATAACTCATGAAAACGACCATAAATCACGAAAACAAATAGTTTTTGATCACATCTCTCAAACATGTATCGGGCTTATGATCATCGTAAACCACCCTTGAACCCCAAAAACAGTGGGAAATAGCTCCTAAAAATAGCCATATAACGCGAAAAAGACAAGTTTTTGGTCATATATCTTAAACATGCATCGGGTCTTACGGTCGTTGTAAATCTTCCTAGAACCCCAAAACAGTGGGCAATACCTCATGAAAATGGCCATGAAACACGAAAAACGAAGTTTTGGTCATAATTATCAAACATGTATCGCGTCTTAAGGTTGCTATAAATCACCCTAGAACCTAAAAACATGGGCAATAACACATGAAAACGGCCATAAAACGCGAAAACTATGAGTTTTGGGTCATATCTCAAAACATGTGTCGGGTCTTACAGTCATTGTAAATCGTCTTGGTACCCCAAACCAATGGGAAATAGCTCATGAAAATGGCCATAAAACGCGGAAAGAACGAGTTTTTGCTCATATCTCTCACACATGTAATAGGTCTTACGGTCGTTGTAAATCGCATGAAATCCCAATTGCAACTAAGGGAAACAGCTCATGAAAACGACCATAAACGCGAAAATGACGAGTTTTTGATCACACCTCTCAAACATGTATTAGGTCTTACGGTCGTTCTAAATCGCCCTGTAACCCAAAACAGTGGGCAATAGCTCATAAAAATGGCTATAAAACACGAAAAGACGAGTTTTTGGCCATATCTCTCAAACATGTATCGGATCTTATGGCCCATGCAAATCGCCCTGAAACCCAAAAAATATAGGTAATAGCTTATGAAAACGGCCGTAAAACACGAAAACGAAGAGTTTTTGGTCATAACAATCAAACATGTATGGGGTCATAAGGTCCTTGTAAATCGCCCTAGAACCCCAAAATGATGGACAATAGATCACGAAAATGGCCATAAAACTAAAAAATGACGGGTCTTACGGTCGTTGTAAATCGCACTGGAAGACAAAAACAGTGGGCGATAGCTCATGAAAACGGCCATGAAACACGAAAACGACGAGTTTTTGGTCATAATTATCTAACGTGTATCGGGTCTTAAGGTTGTTCTAAATCCCCCTAGAACCATAAAACTGTGGGCAATAGCACATGAAAACGACCATAAAACGCGAAAAAGTTGAGTTTTGGGTCATATCTCTCAAACATGTATCATGTCTTATGGGCCATGCCAATCGCCATGAAACTCCAAAAAATGTGGGCAATAGCTCATGACAACGTCCATAAAACATGAAAACAAAGAGTTTTTGGTCGTAACACTCAAACATGTATGGGGTCTTAAGGTCCTTATAAATCGCCCTAAAACCCCAAAATTATGGGCAATAGCTCATGAAAATGGCCATAAAACTAAAAAAGGACGACTATCTAGTCATATCTCTCAAACATGTAAGGGTCTTACGAGCCATGTAAATTAGCCTGGAACCCCAAAACCTTGGGCAATAACTCATGAAAACGACCATAAAACACGAAAACGACTAGTTTTTTTGTCACATCTCTCAAACATGTATCAGGTTTTATGATCATTGTAAACCACCCTCGAACCCCAAAAACAGTGGGCAATAGCTCATGACAATAGCCATGAAACGCGAAAAAGACGAGTTTTTGGTCATATCTCTTAAACATGCATCGGGTCTTACGGTCATTGTAAATCTTCCTCGAACCCCAAAATAGTGGGTAATAGCTCATGAAAATGGCCATGAAACACGAAAACAACGAGTTTTTGGACATAATTATCAAACATGTATCGCGTCTTAAGGTTGCTATAAATCGCCCTAGAACCTAAAAATATGGGCAATAACACATGAAAACGGTCATAAAACGCAAAACTACGAGTTTTGGGTCATATCTCAAAACATGTGTCGGGTCTGACAGTCGTTGTAAATCGTCTTGGTACCCCAAACCAGTGGGAAATAGCTCATGAAAATGGCCATAAAACACGGAAAGAACGAGTTTTTGGTCATATCTCTCACACATGTAATAGGTCTTACGGTCGTTGTAAATCGCATGAAATCCCAATTGTAACTGAGGGAAACAGCTCATGAAAACGACCATAAACACGAAAATGACGAGTTTTTATCACATCTCTCAAACATATATCAGGTCTTACGGTCGTTCTAAATCGCCCTGTAACCTAAAACAGTGGGCAATAGCTCATAAAAATGGCTATAAAACACGAAAAGACGAGTTTTTGACCATTTCTCTCAAATATGTATCGGGTCTTATAGGCCATGCAAATCGCCATGAAACCCCAAAAATGTAGGTAATAGCTTATGAAAACGGCCATAAAACACGAAAACGAAGAGTTTTTGGTCATAACACTCAAACATGTATGGGGTCATAAGGTCCTTGTAAATCGCCCTAGAAGCCAAAAATCATGGGCAATAGCTCATGAAAATGGCCATAAAACTAAAAAATGACGGGTCTTATGGTCGTTGTAAATCGCCCTGGACACGAAAACAGTGGGCGATAGCTCATGAAAACGGCCATGAAACACGAAAACGACGAGTTTTTGGTCATAATTATCAAACATTTATCGGGTCTTAAGGTTGTTATAAATCGCCCTAAAACCATAAAACTGTGGGCAATAGCAAATGAAAACGGCCATAAAACGCGAAAAAGACGAGTTTTGGGTCATACCTTGTAACACCCTCAGAATCGACCCTATGCAAGTTTGAGCGAAACCCACCAAACCCGCATAGAAACGATTCAAAGGTGCCCACCAGGCACTTTCGTGCGGGTGGAAAACGAAGTAATAACATTACACAACAGTCCTCGATAGGACCCACAGAACAGGTATATATAACAGCGACTCCATGAGTCAAGAATACAGATATACAGTACAAAGATCCAATCACCTTGAGAACGATATAGCGTCCAGCTACGGACAAGATGCATATGGGGCTAAGAGCCCTGAAGAATAACCAATGGCGTCCATAACCCTGCCCAGGCCAAGCCGGAATGGTAACCCTGCTAACGACGTCGATCTCAAAACCTGCTTAAATAAAAGGGGTGCCGACAAAGGGCAAAGGAAAAAGAGGAGCGGTCAAGATCGAGGCCGACACGGCGAGGCTAGAATTCGGCGGTCCTCGCCTACATAGGTATGGTGGACTGAAGCGGCAGCGGCAACATGCACTAAATAACCTATAGAGACTCGATACAACTGGCGGCGATCAGAGAGGGGTAAGAGAGACCTAATCGGAACCAACCTGAATCTAACACCAAACAAACCCATCCTGGTATTTCCCCCTCGAGACCGAACGAGGAAGTCAACCGAGGAACTCACACAGTTGGCAGTTTTACTTATTCAGTTATCGTTGCAGCAATTACTAGTCAGGTTTAGATAATCATCCTGATAAAGTAAGCAGTGGGCACTTTTATTTAACCATTCCATTATAGTTGCGACACTTACTAGTCAAATACATTTAGCATGAGATAACCCAAAACCCAGCAGTTGTTGGTACTTTTATTAGCCATTCCATTGTAGTTGCAATACTTACTAGTCAGGTACAATTGTCGCAAGCGACAAACCAAACAAGCAATTGTGGGCAGTTTTAGTTAGCCATTCCATTATAGTGAAGCTGATTACTAGTCATTATAGAGTCAAATTTATAGCACTACTTTAGTTATGCTTGTCTATGATCGAGATACTGTGCTCCAAGTCGTCCATATCCGCGGACACGGCTTTCAGAAAGTTTTAGCCGGCCGGGGTGCACCAATAGCAACACACACTCGATCAACCTCGGAAAAACCAAATCAAAACCCAACGAGGCCTTCACGACAAAGCAATCACAGGATTCAGAAATATTTCAGGGGGCCACCCCTTAAAGTAGAACCAAGCAACGGCCGGCTCGAGACGGACTCAAGGTTGTGGGGACGGTCGTGAACGATCGGGAACCCAAACTGGGCTTGTCGACACCGCGGAATCGTGCCACGATCCTAACGATGCAGTGCTCTCGCACAATCGTAAATAAAGCGTAAAGCATGGCATAAGTACAGGATCGTAAATAAAACCTCAAACTAGTTTGTGGCCCCAAGAAATAAGAATGAATCATGCTCGCTCGGGGTCCCATAATCCTCCGGATGTGGATAGCGATAAATCAAGGAATGTATCAAGCACTTTCGGGTCCCACGGACACAAGTGGACGGTTAACAACCAAATAACATCTATTGCCCACCTGTGCCTCTGCTTACTTACTTTAATTTTAGTTGTTAAACAGGAATTAAAGTGAACGATAAGTAAAGCCATGATCATCTCCAACAACAAACATGCGGCAATACACCAACAACTGTGGCACTTGACGACACGCAAGAGCACTTGAGCAAGCGACTACGACGCGCAAGTCCAACTATCTATCAAACAACAGGTAATAGGATGTGTCCAAGGCAATATAAGGCTGCAGGGGATATCACGGATACGGAAAACTAGAGCATCGCAACACAGATAGCAATAGATCAACAGGAGGGAATAAATACTATAAAAGTAAGATAGGTAGAAAGGGGGAGATGCTCGCCTGAAAACATTGTCGAAGGTTCATCCGAAGATCGGGTCGAAGCTCACATCAACTCAACGGCCTTATCCGCGAAGAAGCAAAACTCTAGAATAAACACCGGATGCACTATTTAATACAACGACAGAAGATCGGGCATGATGCATGTATGATGCATGACATGGCAAAGATGTGATGCAATTAGGCCATATTAAGCGGAACCAGGGTCCCGACATTTAATTATTAGGTTCATGTTGTTTAGATACCCCGCAATTTAAATGTTGTCTTAACAAGGAAAAATAAGTTACCGATTCGCTGCACAAATTTAAATGGGGCCAATATTAGACTAGATTTGCCCGCATATGGCCTCCATATTTAATTATATGGTGAATCGGCATAAGGCCCCCAAACCACATGACAATATGTATGCAAGCATGGCAATTTTATATGCAACAAGTAATATTATTTATAAAATATAGGTCACGGAAAAGAGGGTCACACTTGGGGAACTTGGCGATCTTGGGGTTCCGAGGGTTCGACGGGTTTCGCCTTGACGCCGAACAAAGCTGAATCCAGATGCAGTCGAAGCCGTGAAGGAGAGCATGGGC